>JAHDVE020006895.1:0-338892 GCA_022606495.2 Halesus radiatus
GCCACTTGCATGCATTTTACAAAATATCGTGTGGATAGATGTTTCTACTAAGATTACGAAAATGTTAGCAACTCATTATTTAAAAATGTCTGTGTCATGATTTTCTTTATTTATTTTCAACAAATTCCAGACATTTTTTTTTCAATATATCAACACTGGAACTCCGTTGACTTTTAACGTTTTAACTGACATTGACCATCTAACATTACTTCACTCGTAACCTGCAAACTTTGTTTTACGAAATTATAAAGTAATCTATTTGATACGAAAAATGACTGAAATTGATTATTTTTAGGGTCAGTCTGTGTACCGTTTTATTGGACAGTTGAATATTCTAATAGCCATCTTGAGTAACAAAATGTTTATTAAATATGCATATAAGCACGTATTTATTAATAAGCATAAAATTAATGAATATGCTTAAGTTTTTGTAAAGCTTTTAGGTTAAGTGTTTTTTTTATTTATTTACGAAAAAACCCAAACTAAGAACCTAAAACCTACTTTATATATAATGCTATATATTCATTAGACCTAAAATTGGACCCAAACTAAGAACCTAAACCTACTTTATATATAATGCTATATATTCATTAGACCTAAAATTGGACCCAAACTAAGAACCTAAAACCTACTTTACATACAATGCTATATATTCATTGGAGCTAAAATAGGTTCTTAGTTTGGGTTTTTTCTTTAATAACAATAAAAATACGTGCTCATATGCATATTTACTCCCGCTCAGAATTTTGACAGATCTGATGTTATGATGTGAAGTTTATCGATCGGACCCGGCTCGGTGGCTTGTAACATTCACAAAATCAAAGTATATTTATTATATGAGTATAATTTACATCTGAAAAGTTGAATAATATCAAACAAATGGTAGAAATGTTCAGTATATTTAAGAATAAGAATTTTCGGCTGCTTTCTTTCAACTTGAAAATTATAATAATCAGTAAAGTGGATGAAGGAAAAATTTATTTGATGAGATACGTTTCGTTATTCTCCTCCTCCATTCATGTACCATTCACGTCTAATTGTCATTCATAATTCACGTGTAATTGTCATTCATGAACCATTCGTGTCTAATTGAACTTTCAAGGTCGAACCGAGCCGTCTACTATGATCCCTCTTTTCGTGTAAATGGCCCTCTCAAGTTTCAAAAAATCGCCCTGGTAAAAAAAAATTCGATAATTTTTTTTGTATGCGATGCAAGTTTCCTATTATTACACACATGAATCGGTACATCTTTTTAAAGTGATATAGTTATTAAAGGTTCGAAAAACAGGAAAAAAACTAGTCCGAAAAACCTAATCTATCCTAACCTAATTAATATTTATTTTTTTCATAAAAAAGGGTTAATTAGGTTAGATTAGATTAGGTTTTCGGGCCAGTTTTGTTTTCGTCATTTTAGTGACTTTATATCACTTTTAAAAAGTGTGCCGATTCATACGTGTGCTTAATTATCATGGAACCAACCTGTTTATGTTGAGTTTGAGATTTCTATTCGATGCGTTGGTTTAAATGTAATTTTTACACTCTCGTTTGCTGATCTATATAAATATACATTTTAAAGCCATTATACTTTTCACCGGAGTTCCTTATTGTTTGTGCTCCAATATTTGTAAGAAATAAATGTAAAAAGGTACCTCTGTTTATCTAGATCGGAACCTATGAAATGGAGATTTCCTTTGAAAATTCCGTTTAGTATTGAAAGTAAAAAATATATAGGTAAAACGTTAATCTACACAAATATATAGGTATAACGTTAATCTACACAAATATATAGGTATAACGTTAATCTACACAAATATATAGGTATAACGTTAATCTACACAAATATATAGGTATAACGTTAATCTACACAAATATATAGGTATAACGTTAATCTACACAAGACGTCCCTAAACGTACAATATTATTTTTATGTTCGCAGATTTTTTTCTTTCGTACTGATCCCAGTGAAACTGATTTTACTGTACCCAGATTTAAATGGAAGACAAAATATAAAAAAATAAAATACACTTGCAAACATGGCGATCAAAAGAAGCCGTTTTATTAATTGATCCAGTTCCAGTCCCAGATCCATAAATAATGTCTATAAAAAGCTGCGGCTCCGACTCGTAAATAAGCCAAAGCGTGAGAAGTTATCAGAAAAACAGCGACTACCACATAATACTGAGCGAAAGATAAATATTATTAAGGTAGTAATGACTAATGATTCGTATCATTAAAGTAATATGTTTTTGAACACGTGTTTAATTAATGGAACGGTGAGAAAGATTGGCATAATTGATCGGGAAACACAGAATTGAAAAGGGGGTTCATTTTTAGTTTTGGATTTAAAACGTTTTGAATTTTAGTTCTCCGAATTCTGCCTTTCAACATTATATTGCTAATATTTTTTCGACCGCTGGACAGGCAAACATATTATTGAAAAGCTAATATTAATCTCTATTCGTATTCACAATTAATAACAACAAAACTTAAATCAATAAAAAGTGTAAAAAACGTAAGGAAATAAACAGGTTTTTAAAACATCAATTTCTTCTAAAGAATAACAATATCCCTAAACTGTTTTATATTTAAAACAAACGTATTTTATATGTTGTCATCTTTTGTCTCAGTCTGCTCTTGGCAAATTCATTAAACGTTGCATGCCTCAAATGGTGTATAGTTTAATAAGGAACTCATGTACATTTGTATATGAATAATCTCGTTCAAACTTAAATACCGGTATATTTCGTTTTTTTTTCTAAAGTTAGGTTTTGTAGTAATAATTTTCAAAATTTCAATTTTTCAAAACGCTCCAAATCTATGGACGGTCGGTTTTCATCAGTTTTGAGGTTAGAATGTTAAATGACAAAACAAAGATGAGCTTTACCGTACATTATTTTATATTCTATTCATGGTAAACCGTAACTAAACATAAGTAATGAAATTATGTACCTTATTAGAAACTTTAATTCAAAGAAGAATAATAGTATTGAGCATTAGCATTATCATAATATCTGTATTGGTAATTGGTTAGCTTATGTATACTACATTATTGAGCTTAGAGTCACCCAGATTAAGTTTAAATTTCGCCAAACTGAAAAAAAAAACAATTTAAAATACAAAACAAAAACGAATAATAAAAATTACCATACTAATCCAAAACCAGAATGCGCAAGTGAAGTCAGATGTTACAAATGCAATAGTACCAACATAACAAGGTGTTTTGATGACATGATTATTTATTCACTTTTAAATAACGATATGTAAATTCTACGTATAATTATATACAATGAGAGTTATATATGTATTGAGAATCGCCGTCTGCAGATCTATATGAATACATATTTTTAAACCAATTATATTTTTCACTGTAGTTCCTTATTGTTTGTGAGTTGCGGTATTAACAGATTGAGAGAAACACTTTGTATAGCCCCTGAAAGGCACTTAAATTGTTTTTAAGGTTGCTAACCATATTGAACCGTTAGGAAAGCCTACGAGATTCCAAAGACGTCGTCACGTGCCCGTGAAATGTCTATTATAATTTATTATAACAATTTGAAGTTCAATACACCTCTCCGCACCCACTCAAACGATTTCCGTTGGTCGGAATTATATTATAGCGAATCGGAATCGTATTTGGAATGGCCGCGCTGCTAGATGGTTTTTAATGTCCATCAGTCGGTGAACCCAAATTCTTCAATAAATCTAATGAAATCCATTGATTCCTTCTGTGAAATTTAATTACAAAATAAATTATTTTTACTCGTATATTGTAACGAAATTGGAGTAGGTAATTTTGATGTAATATCATGTTCCGAACTTAAGCAAGGGGTTTTCACAGGAATTGCCGGGAAAACATAGTTTAGGGCCCTCATTGACGGCCTCCATGGTCGAGGGGTAAGGCTCTCGAATACGAATCCGAAGGTCGCGGGCTCCAATCCCGGCGTTGGCAAGTAAATTTTATTTAATTTAATTTGTGCTGTTTTAGCCGTGTTTGGTAACTAGATCTGAATAGCCAGGTATTTCCCCTCCTTCATCTTCCCTTCTCCTTCCCCTCCCCAATACCTTCAGCCTCACAACATTCCCCAATTGGGGATGCCATAGTATCAATGGCTTCAGACGGTTGGGAGCAGTTGGGACTCGGTATTCATATAAAAAAGGGGGGTGGAAGCAGCGGCGGTCGAGAGACAGGCACAAAGAGATGCGAGATCGGTTGATGGTTATAGAGTAACTGATGATATTATGTCATATAATATTTTATCTCTAGAAAGATCAAATAAAAGAGGAAACTGATATGCTGCATTTAAATGGAGAAATAATGTCAACAATTTCTTTGGAAATACGAAATAAATTAACACGATATGTAACTTCTGATTCTGTATGCAGTCTGCTGTTGACGGTTATTCCACATTTTTCTACAAACCTCTACAACTCTATGAACAATACGGCATACGAGTATATAATTTTATACCAAGGACGTCAAGATTGAACAATGAAATAAGTAAACATCAAAACATTGACATTTTTTCAAATTCCAAAACTTTTTGTGACCCTCCTTTCTTCTTGACCTTCTTTGACCATTGTATCACTATCGTACTGTTGCACGCACCGAGTTTAATTTACAGAGATAAATAAACACTGTTATTTTATTTTTCCTCAATATTTTAGTTGTTAATCACAAAAAATCACGTAATTATAACATAAATATAACTATATATTATTTTTTACTTATTGTTGTTTTGCTCTCATAAGTTGAGCTCCAGTAGCTCGTGGTTATGGGAGGAGTATTTACACAAGTAATAAAAAACAATGCTTATTAGGTGATGATTATATTTATTTCAATATCTCAAAATGCGTAGTCCTGTCTTTCACCAGAGCATTTAGTCTCACCTACCACAGATATACTATGCTCAGTCATAATCTCAAACGTGTTTCTACTATAAAGGATCTTGGAATCGTGTATGAAAGTAAACTTACGTTTCGTGTTCATATCGAAGGGGTATGTCAATCTGCATTAAAAATGTTAGGATTTGTCATTCGGACCGTGAGGGTTTTTCGGGATACTCGTACTCTTAGAATATTATACTTCTCTTTAGTCCGTAGTAGGCTGGAGAGTGGGTCGGCTATTTGGAATCCTCACGAGACGGGGTGCTACCTCATGTTAGAGGGTTCAGAAAAAGTTTTTGAGATTTCTTTACATGAGGGAGTACGGACTCTATCCGTGGCTTTATCCAACTAACTTTCTTCTGGGCATGCTTGGATTTCACTCCCTGCAGCTCAGAAGAGAGGGGTATGCCGCTACCCACTTTTTTAGACTACTGCGAGGCTCCATAGAGAATTCAGCTATTTTGGAACGCATAAGTCTTTATGTTCCTGATGACTATCTAAGACAGCGTCGTCATAGATTATTCTATCTTCCTACCTGTAGAACCAACCTGCCAATGGTTCTCCCGGTGGGGAGGAGTATATTGCTCCTGAACAAAATCTCACAGGATATCGACATATTTTGCGTCAGTGAGGAAAGATTCAAAAGGGAAATTCTATTGATTCTTGAAAGAATCTCTTCTCATTGACGCGATCTTCACCACTGCCTGAATTTATTTAAATATCTCTGAATTTATTTTTTTTTTTTTAGTATATTTCTTCATTGTTTTACAAATATTAAATAAGTACCTGTAATTTCTCTTACGTATTAAATATAACATGTTTGTAATTGTATTAGAAATTAAATAAAAACATTATTATTATTATTATTATTATTATGTATAAACAATATTAAAAACCTATTAAATTACTACGAACTTAAATCAACAAAACACTTTTAATTAGCCTCATTCAATTTTATATACCTACGAGAGATACTCGTTCCAACATCCTATTTAAATGTAACAACACTAGGACTGATCATTACAAACACTCACTTGTACCTAGATTACATCAAGTTAGTAATAGATACGCAGATGTAGCGGATCAATTTAACTGCACGGAAGGTAAGTACAAGAAGGTTATACTATCATATCTTTTCAATCAATACCAATATAACTTAAGTTTACTTTATGTTTTATTTGTACGCATATCTTTTACTTTTATACATATATGTTTTATTTACAATAATAATAAAAAATAACCGAATGGTAATTTATTTATTTAGGGGTACAATGTATTATTATCTAAGTTCGGGGAACTAAACTTTGTAATTTAAAAAATCATACCCTTTCTTGCATACGTCATACGTGTTGTAATTTTTTTATTTTTTTATTGTATAATATTAATCATATACAGTGGGAACTTATACCCGCTAAGCCACTGCAAGTAGCTTGTCAGCAGGAGTTTATTTCAACAATATAATATAATACAACAATAAATTACAATCATCATACAAATGTAGGGCAAAATTATTATATTTAGGCGCATGCATCTTGTGATGTACATAAGTTGAAAAAAATTAAAGAGAAAAAATAATGGTAAAAGCATTACAGTTTTGTTATTGAGATACTAGAGTCCAATTTTATAACACCGATTTAAATAATATTATAAAAATGTCAATATCATAAAAATATCAAAATTATAAAAGTACCAATATTATAAAAGTATCAATATTATAAAAATATCAATATTATAAAAACATCAATACTTTTAGAAATATCAACATTATAAAAACATTAATATTACAAAAATATAACTATTACGTAAATATCAGAAATATCAAAAGCATCTGTAAGTATTAAATAGATTAAGAAATAAAAGTTTAAAAGATATATACATAAAACAGCAGTACAGGTTGGTTACAATGAGGATAGACTTAAATATAATAGTAACACCGTAACAGTAAGTACACCAGATATCTAGGAGCTATACAACCAAGGAGACCGTCATATTTGTTACCATCAATACACAAGGTTACTTTCCAAAAGCCAACACTTTAACATCAGTGAGAATTTCATCATAGGACATTAGGACATAACACATTTGTATATATTTATTCGCCGATTGTAAACGACATAATATTATGTTTGATGCTTTCATGTAAATATTTTGTTTTTGTTTCCAATAAAAAATTGAAATATATTATTTTTTTCTAGTTACCGGCAGCGTGCGACACCGACGCGAGATAATAGATGCCGAAGCAAAAGCCGAGGTGGACAAAAAATCAGACAGAAATAGCCGCCAGTTCCTCCTCGGACAAGGATTCCTGATCCCCAACGTGTTCCTGGGCAGCTACCCCTCGCTCCGCGCCAACCCTACGCTGGGCGCCAACTCCCTCCGAGCTGGTGGCTACCCATTCGAAAATAGTGATATTCCATTTCAAAATGGCGTCGTGTTGCCCAACGCACTCCCAACGGGCAGGCTTCCCCTGCCCCACGCGCCCTGCATCACCGCCTCCGGACAAAGGGGAAAGTGCGCGTCCTTCAGGGAGTGCTACCCCTACTTCAAGGTGCCTGACCTGGCGTCCTGGGGGCCCTGGGTGTTCGGGGGGTATGATACCTGCAACTATTATAGCGAGCAGATAAAGCAGGTTGGTTACTGAAGACCTTTTTAAAGATTTGTTTATTTAATATCAACGGTATAAATATTTTAATTGTTTTTGTGTTTAATCCGTAGAACTCAATTTATTTTTTTTTTAAATTTAATGTAAGCCAAATTTAATAATGTTACTATTAAGTTCTGCAAGTATTTTTAGTTTTTATTATTGTGACAGTTGTTTCGGCGTTCAAGGCCATTTTCAAACTTCGGTTAATCCACATTGTAACGACTTATTTATATGATTTTATTTACTCCCCTGAATTAAAATGGGGGGGAGGGGGACATTAATTTTTTTAAAAGGGTATAAATATATCGTAAACGATGACTGCATGTCACAGTTAACTACAACCATAACAATACAGCACTAATAGTTTCAAAAGTAACTATTAAAAGTGGCGTTAGGTCGTACAATGACATCAGAGAGTATATACAGAATAAAAGTCCACGAAGGATATAAAAGGAAAAGATATGCGTACATATAAAACCTATATTAAACTTAGGTTAAATTAATATTATACTCGTATGTATTGTGGGTACCCATTATAATCAAATGAAACACTCAAACTTTGTTTAAACTACATTTATTTTTCACGCCTACCGGTTTCGGAACAACCGTTCCATCCTCTGGGCAAGTGTATACTGAACACTATTACAAAATTATGTAAGAACATACATAGTTAATGGCACAGTGGGGGTGGAGGGCGTGGCTAGGGATTAGTAAAGAGTGGGGGAAGAGATAGAGATTGAGGGAGGGGTCAAAGGATATATTTAGAATGGGGCTGTAAGTTAGGTTTTGTTGATTATTAATAATAGACTGAGGGATATCGAGGGATTTCTTAATTTCCAAGGCTTCTAAATTATCTAAGCGTTTACCTTTACTATTAATGTGAAGAATATTGATCCTTGTATATTATGAATTTTATCAAACCTATAACATGTTAAATAACAGAACAAATCCGTTTTTTTTTCATTTTCGGAGCATACTTTGCGATTTTTTTCCATCGAGGAAATTTCACATAATTACATTTTCAGCCTGTTGACTGACTAGAGATTATCTTTGAAAAAAATATATATATACAAATATATATATACGAGTATATATTTATTTTTATAAGTGCATAAAACCTCCAGTTTTTAAGGGATATTGTAATATGTCCATAGAAATTCTGTTTTGCTGAGGCTTAAATAATAGTTTCCATAACTTATTGTTTCGCAGCCCGATGTGTTCCAAACCCTCGGCGTGTGTTGCGTCAGCCCTGTGACCTTGGAGGGCGACGGCTCCTTCAATCCCGGTATGCCGCCCGTGGTGGCCGGGGTGGAGCCCGACTACACGCCCATCATAGCCGCCGTGGACCCCTCCTACGATGCCGTGGCCCCTCTGGACGCGCCCGACGTGGTGGAGACGGCAGCCTTCGGGCCCCCGTCTCGCTTTACCCCCTTCGGAGGGTGGCCGCCGGCGCAGCCGCCAATCCCTACGCACCCCCCGGACCATGCGGCTCCCACACATCCTCCAGGCTTTGGTTAGAACATGCTTTTACAGTATTTTATTTTATTCAATATTACAAAATATAACAAAACAAAAAGTCCCATTAAATAAATAAACCATTTTTTAATATTTTAATCATTGAAGAAGATAATATTAACACATCCCAAATGAACCACGAAACTGAAAAAAACAACAGAAATTAAAAAGATTTCTTTACCTATCCGGGGTAACCGCTTAACCAACTTAGCTAATGAGACCAGTTCAATTTACGCCATTTTACACCGATATCATACTTCATGTTTAAGATTTGTTAATATTATCCTCCATTTTTATAAAATGTAATATTTTATAAGGTGTAAAATGGCGTAAATTGAACTGGTCTCATTAGCTAAGTTGGTTAAGCGGTTACCCCGATTTCGTGGTTCATTTTGGATGTGTTAATATTATCTTCTTCAATGATTAAAATATTACAATGAGGTTTACAAACTTCAATAAGTTATAAAAAAATGAATTGAACATTTTTTAATAGTTTGACTGACGGCTGCTTGCCATTCTAAATCTATTAAATTTACAGTTAAGGTCTATATAAAATTAAAATTTGAAAATTTTAAACAATAATTTTAATAAAAAATATTTTTATTTATACTTATGAAAAAAAATCATAAATAATAACAATAAATCGTACGTAAAATAATATTTCCTAATTATCTATACAATGTTGGTGAGCATTTATTGAAAAATTAAAGAATCGATCCTAACGGCCTTCCACAAATGTAAATCGATAGAAAAATGGTAGCAGGACTGCATTTTCAATTTTTTGGCGATTTGTATCTTAAACTAGTTGAAATTCCCGGCGTTATTAATGGTTTATAGATTCCAGTAACTTCCCTCCTATTTTTAAAATCAAGTGTGCAAAATTTCATCAAGAACCACCAAAGTTCTGTTTTAAGAGAAATGGAGTGGTTTTTCAAAATTTCATGTAGACAGTGACCTTCCTCTTGTTTTTAAGGACAAGTGTGAAAAATTTCATCAAGCTCAGAATATAACTGTAGATTTGTAAACAAACAAACACCTTCCGGGACACTCTTTATATATATATATATATACTATCTGAAGTATCCGGCGTTGCTCGGGGTTATGAATTTTTTGGAGTAAAGTTTTGAGATTGTGATGAATTACACCAACCCAGTAATTCTCCTCTTATTTGTGTGCAAAATTTCATCATGTAACAAAATTCTGCTTTAAGGGTTGGGGAGAGAGTGGTTATTCGAAATCTCATGTAGACAGTGACCTTCCTCTTGTTTCGAAAATCAAGTGTTCAAAATTTCATCAAGTTCGGAATAAAATTGTAGACTTGTATATAAAACAAAGAAACACCGCCCGCCGGGGACATTCTTCTTCGTACGAGTATAATAGAAGAAAAAGAAGAAAATAGAAAAGGAAGATAGCCTTGGATTGAACCAGGGATTAATACATAGCATTACATTGTATATACCTACTACTGAATTATATAAAACTCAACATGTTTACTCTACTTGTATTCGCTTATAAATTGAGTTTAAATTACATTGAAAATGGAGTGGCCAGTGACCACATACTCATTGCTCGTGTCGCGATTTGGAAATTGCTTCATCATGTCGAAACCATGTCAAGATTTTCACAAAAAACACCCTGGAATTTGAAGAACATAATTTTACAGAGCATTTTTATTTCATTTTATTCAAACTCCCAGAGGGGTTTTACATAATAGTACATCTTTTTTCAGAAATTATAATATTTTAAGCACGAGAAATAATAATAAAAAAACACAAGAGTTAATAAAATACAGGAATCAGAAAATATAATTAATAAAATTAGGTATTCTGGCAATACTTAGCAAATTAATATTAATAACAAAAAAATAAAATAAAAACATTTATAAAATTGGAGTTAACACTAATTTATAAAGTCAGTAGAAATTGTTTGTTTAAATGGTTTTTGAAGTTTGCTAAGTTCAAATTATTGATTACAGCCATATTATTTAAATATTTGTTACTAACACTGTAAACGTTATATTGGGGAATGTAAACCATTGTTGGAATGAGATACATTTAAAATGTTAATGTTAGTCTGGTGATTCGTTCATGTATGTGTAGATTGATTAAATGCAGGAGTTCAGAACAATCAAATTTAGAGTTTAGTAATTTTAATAAAAGGTGAGGTCGTTCATTTGTCGTTTGTTTCCTAAAGTTGGAACATTTAAAAGAATCATTAACGATGGGTAATTTATATGCTCTAAACTCTAAAGGGATGTTAAGTTTAACTTTTATGAAGCGTAGGAATTTTGTAGTTATTTAAGTCCGAGTTCTATCGATTTTAATTCCGAGTCGAGCCAAGTTTCTGTCAGTACATATTATTTTTTATTAAGATATTTCTTATATATAATTAACAACATTGTTTACATGGTGTGTATATAAGTACTAAAAATATTTTTTTATTTACTTATATAAACCTTTAGTTTTCATACGTCGTAATAATTTGAAGATATGGTAGATTATAGTTCATTTAATTTAGCGTATAGTCCTCAAACGTTCTGGTAGCATATCTTAGGTTTGCATCGTTTTTTGGCGGAATTTGCACAATTTTGGAGTTTCGGCTTATATTCTTTATGGAAATATCATAATTGAAACACTGTTCATAACTAAGAAATTGAAAGGATTTATTTGTGACAAATCAAAACATTTATCAATCTACTATTATATCACAGAAAGTAAATTAAGCAACGAACTGAAGTCAGAATTAAGATTTTTGCAGTAATCCAAAGGTCTTGGAAAAAGCCATAGTAATTAGAACCGTCAAAGCAATCACATCTATATCAGTATTTATAAATTAATTTGTGTTGTGAATGCGGTATTTCCAGGTCAATTCACAACCAAAGTACCCACAAAGCCCTCTACCACAACAAAGAAACCCCTGTTCACAACCTGGGGCACCAAGCAGACCACCAAGGCTACACAGAAACCCATTGTGAGTAGTGCATGCATTAAACATTCATTCTGGAGTAGATGCTAACCATCACCATGCCACAGAAATATCGCACCAATCTGAAAACTTGTACATAATATTATAATGTTTAAAATGAATGCCCTCCCTGTAAATATGTTGTAGTGGCCGCCCGCAGTTCCGACGCATGGGCCCCCGTCTCACACAACTATTTCTCCAGGATCATCGGAAACTCACTCTTATGCTTGTGGGGGAAAGAATGGACATCAGGTAAACAAATGTTGTAAATAAACGTCTAGAAAAACCATTTGTACTCGAGCGGCTCCACTCAATATAAACATAATAAAAATCATCACTTGAAATGCGTTACCAAACTGGGGTAAGTACTCACTTTCTTATAAGATTTCTATATAATATTTAAAAATTAATGTTCCATTTTTAAAGAGTACAAACAAAAGTAGATTTTGACAGTTTGATCGTTCGCTGGTGTTGTCCGAAAAGGAGTACGGTGAGGGAAGCAGATGCGGCGTGATGCCACCAAAGAAAACTAGCAAGACCTCAGAGCCCCCCCTGATTCCGCGGGTTGTGCGACGCATGAGCTGGACAAGTGCGAGCTAGCATCAAGCAATAGTTGAACATTAATGCAAAGGCCTGAAATATTACTATGGTCACAATTGATATCAATTGACTGCCAAAAAATTAATTAGCTGACTGGGAACTGCCTCCAACACTACGATAATGTGGACAGATTTAATAAATCACACATGTTCTTTAGCTTGTGGTCTAGCTATTTTTTTCATTTTAGGGTAATTAACCTGTGGGGAACGTAACATACATACATATTATGAAAATACTAGAATAGATCCGTGAAAAACCCCAGGATAGTATTATAATAAAATGAGGAATTAAAAAAAAAGTTTTTTTTAAATTAAAAATTTTAATGAAAAAAACAAAAATAAAAGTGTAAATAAGTTTAAAAAAATAAAATAGATATTGCAACAGCCCAGAATCGAACCCAGACCAAACGCTTGGAAGGCAACTATGCTTACCATTGTACCACCAACTGAAAATTTTTATTATGCGATGTACTGAAAATAAGAATTTAATTTGAATTTTAGTTGTGAATGTTACGTACAGTTACATACTCCATACACATCACAACGAAAATTATATTTCATTATTTAATAAAAGAATTGTGCACTCTAAAAATGGAACAAATTTGTAGTCGGTGGTAGATAATTCAGCACGTAGAAGACTAAACTGGTCACAAAGTATATTGTACGAGGTGTGTTCAAAAGAAAAGTATTTATTTATTCATCAATATCCATTTTCTCCCCTTCAAAGTAATCCCCCTCAGATATAATGCACTTATGCCAGCGCTTCTTCCAATCCTCGAAGCACTTCTGGAATGCGCTTTTCGGTATGGCCATCAGCTCGTTCTTCGATTCTGACTTTATCTCATCAATTGTGGCAAAACGCTTTCCTTTCATTGGTCTCTTCAGTTTCGGGAATAGGAAAAAGTCGCAGGGAGCCAAATCTGGTGAATACGGTGGTTCAGGCATGATTACGGTGTTGTTTTTGGCCAAATAATCACGAACAAGCATTGATGTGTGAGCTGGTGCATTATCGTGATGCAAAATCCATGATTTGTTTTTCCACAATTCCGATCATTTGAGCCGTATTGCTTCACGGAAACGTTGCATAACTCCCTTGTAGTATTCCTTATTAACCGTACGACCTGTTGGCAAGAACTCATGATGCACCATGCCATTGTAATCGAAGAAAACAGTGAGCAAAACCTTCACATTTGATCGAACTTGGCGTGCTTTTTTCGGTCTTGGCTCTTCTGGCCGCTTTCATTGGGATGATTGGGCCTTGGTTTCGACGTCATAACCATATACCCACGTTTCATCACTAGTTATGACCCTTTTGAGCAAATCTGGATCGTCGTTAACGTCATTCAACAACTCCTGAGCGATACTAATACGTTGCTTTTGCTCAAAAATTTTACAATTTCGGAAAAAATTTCGCTGCCACACGTTTCATGCCCAAAACATCCGAGAAAATTGCATGGCATGAGCCGATTGATATGCCAGCATCCTCTACAACTTCCCTAATAGTGATTCGACGATTTTCCAAAACCATTTTCTTCACTGTTTCGATGTTTTCTTCGTTTGTTGTCGTGGTTGCAACTCCAGGACGCTCATCGTCATTAACATCCTCGCGGCCTTCTGTAAAGCGCTTGTACCACTTATAAACACTTTTTTGAGATAAAGTAGACTCGCCGAATGCCACAGTCAACATTTTAAGTGCGTTGGAACACTTTATTCCATTTTTAACGCAAAATTTAATACATATTTTTTGATCCATTTTTTTCAAAAGTAAAAAATCGAAGAACATACAAAAACGTGACTAACCTTTCCAGTTGTCAAAAACCAACCACTAATCCAAAATGGCTGATAATTCTAACATATTATAAACATATGTGTACCAACATAACAAAAAAAAATCGATAATCGAATGTACACAGCCCGCGAAAATTCAAAATTCACCTTTTCTCTTGAACACCTTGCACATAATATCATATACGGTAAATCCCAAATTGTCACCGATTGATGTATTTTCCAGGACCAAGAGAGGATAGTCGGTGGCCATAATGCGGAACCCAACGAGTGGCCATGGATTGCGGCCCTCTTCAGCAACGGCAGGCAGTTCTGTGGAGGATCTCTCATCGACAACCAACACATTCTATCCGCTGCGCATTGCGTTGCACAGTAAATATAATTTTTTCATTTCACATCATGCAACTTGGTTTAGATCATTATAATTATCTAGGTAAAATTGACTAAAAAATAATGTCTTACCTATAATTCATCTATATGCAACTTTACACAGAAAGAATCTATGCATATAGTATTCTGAATTTCATGGAAAGAGAAATAAAAAGAAGTATGATTATTTAAGCCTTCCCTCAAACATATTACACATAAATAACAAGAACTAACCGAAGTACCCGGAGTTGCTCGGGGTTATGAATGATTTGAAGTAAAGATTTGAGGTTGTGATGTGTTACCCCTTGAACGTCAAGTGTGCAAAATTTCATCAAGTACCAAAATCCTGCTTTAAGGGCTAGAAAAGGGGATGTTTTTTTTAAATCTCACGTAGACAGTGACCATCCTCTTGTTTCGAAAGTCAAGTGTGCAAAATTTCAACGAGCTTGAAATAAAACTGTAGATTCGTATACAAAACAATCAAACAAACACCGCCCGCCTGGGACAATCTACTTTATATAATAGATGACCATGAACGTAATACAATTTTCCTTATTTTGTTGGTCTTATAGTAAACCAGAAAAATGTACCAAGTTTCAAAAATCTGTCTTTATTTTCAAGTTTTATACCATCAGAACCACACAAATTGAATATCTCGTGACTGACTATCAAAAAAAAGTTCAGTTCAACATGCAATAAAAAGAAAAAATGTTTGTATTAATTGTGTTACTTTATTTCAAGCATGACATCATACGATGTGGCCGGAGTAACAGTGAGGCTGGGAGACCACGACATTCACGTCAACCACGAAGTGCGCCACATCGAGAAGAAGGTTAGCAGGGTGGTTCGCCACAAGGGCTTCAATATGAGAACTTTGGTAAGCCAATAGAACAAATTGTACTGTAAAAAGTTTGTATTTTAGAAAACTACGTAAAACCCAATCGACACATTGCAGTACACTGTAGGATAGTCAATATTTTATTTAACTAGGCTTAACAACTTGATTAAATGAAAGCCACAATCAAATACAAATATTTATCCAATCATTTGAAACTAACTTATAATTGATTATGGAAATTGGATCAGGTTCGAAAAGACTAATCAATATTTTTTTCCAGTACAATGACGTCTCCGTTTTAACATTGGACTCTCCCGTGGGCTTCTCAAAAACCATACGGCCCATATGCCTTGCGAGAGGAGGCGAAAGCTTCGCTGGAAATACCGGAACCGTCATTGGATGGGGAAGTCTACGAGAAGGTAACATAATGTCATTGTGCAGGTAACATCTGTTAAGTGACATTTAAAAACTATACGAACCATATGCCTCGCAAGAGGTGAAAGCTTCCCTGGAAATACCAGAACCGTCGTTGGATGGGAAAGTCTACGAGAAAGTAACGTAACATCGTTGCGCAGGTAATGTTTGTTAAGTGACATTTAAAAACTATACGAACCATATGCCTCACAAGAGGTGAAAGCTTCCCTGGAAATACCAGAACCGTCGTTGGATGGGAAAGTCTACGAGAAAGTAACGTAACATCGTTGCGCAGGTAATGTTTGTTAAGTGACATTTAAAAACTATACGAACCATATGCCTCACAAGAGGTGAAAGCTTCCCTGGAAATACCAGAACCGTCGTTGGATGGGAAAGTCTACGAGAAAGTAACGTAACATCGTTGCGCAGGTAATGTTTGTTAAGTGACATTTAAAAACTATACGAACCATATGCCTCACAAGAGGTGAAAGTTTCCCTGGAAATACCAGAACCGTCGTTGGATGGGGAAGTCTACGAGAAAGTAACGTAACATCGTTACACAGGTTATGTTTGTTAAGTGACATTTAAAAAATTGATGAAGGGATCATAAAACAATGTATAGGGTTTTTTTTTAGAGGTACACAAATTCAAAATGAAAAAAAAAATCTTTAAAATAATGTTAATGTCTATGATATTGGCTTCATTTAAGAGATAATTTAATGCCAAGATAACAATAATTTAATGACAAGACACGGCGGGTGCCACCATCAATTTATTATGGGAAACATTTGGTGAGTGCATAATTTCACGTAATGGACCTGTGAACTGACGTCCACAATCAAGTGATCTCACACCATTAGATTACTTTATTTGGGGGTATGTGAAGTCACTAGTCTATGCTGATAAACCAGAGACATTGGACCATTTGGAAGTCAACATTCGCAGTGTTATTGCCGATATACGGCCCCAGTTGCTCGATAAAGTTGTCAAAAATTGGTCTTCACGATTGCGCTTCATTCGAGCAAGCCGTGGCACTCATATGCCCGAAATCATATTTAAACAATAATGGCATAAAATTATCTATTAAAAAACCCAATATCATAGACATTAACATTCTTTTAATGAGTTTTTTTTTCATTTTGAATTTGTATACCTCTAAAAAAAACACCAAACCAAACCTCTAAAAAAACATCGTTCAGAAATCTTTAAAATTTTATGTTTTTTCCAAACAATTTTGTTCAGTAAAAATAAGAAGTAAGTCATTTTTCTTTATATTAGTTGTTTTTTTAAATTTATTATAAGAGATATCTACATTGTTTTATGACCACTTGATCCATTTTTAAATGTTACTTTACAGACGTCGCATGCGCAATGACGATAATAGCAAATTTATGATCAACTAAAGTCATAATGAGTAGACCACTACATACATGCATCTGTATGCTGTTCGCATGAATAGGTTAACAAAATTAAGTCTATTCCTGTTTAATTTTTAGAGACATAAATTTAATAACATTTCGAGATAAATCTGTTGTAACTTAATGTAGGTGGATCCCAGCCTGCCGTGCTGCAGGAGGTGTCTATTCCCATCTGGACTAATGCAGAGTGCAGGATCAAATACGGTAATGCGGCCCCCGGAGGTATCGTAGAGCACATGCTGTGTGCAGGGCGGGCAACTCAAGACTCTTGCAGTGTAAGTATTTTACGAGCAATCGATGCACACAAATTTTTGCATGATACCCTGTCATATTACTTGCCAGTTTTGTGTATAACACCCAGACTAGCAAAAGTAAGAAACGAAAATTACATTTCAAAATATTTTTGCGTTTTTCCAGGGTGATTCGGGAGGTCCCTTGACAGTTGTTAAAGACGGCACATGGTACCAGGTTGGAGTGGTTTCCTGGGGAATAGGCTGCGGCAAGGGACAGTACCCCGGAGTCTACTCCCGGGTGTCTTCCTTCTTACCGTGGATCACAAAGAACACCTCGTAAACCTAATCACCTTCATAACTACCGAAGAACTTTATGTAAACCTACCCATGTTTATTACGTATTGGGGATTTGGAACAATTTCGTATAAACCTTTCTTATCTTTTTAACCCATTGCCTCCATGAATTTGTTTTTATAAAGTTGATTCGTCATTATTATAGCTCAATAGTACAGGCGGTGCCCAAAATCAGTATTTGGAATTTTCCGCCTACCCACTGCCTCAATAGAGCGTCTAGGAAAAACCCCACACAACCGCTTTGTTTAAAAACACGCTAATCAATGGCGCATAAAAACAATAATCATTGCTGACCTTCAAACGTTGCGAACAGGCATCATCTACTTTGAGAGATATCTGGCGGTCATCTTGTGCATGAAAAAGTGTTGCCGGTCATTTGATCTTTTGCTGACATAATGTGATATATACATTTTGTGTCTATTTTTAAGGCTTGAGATTTTTATAAATATATAATAATTAATTCAATTTATCACATTATGTTATTAATTGAAAAACTAAGTTTTTACTTAAATGATGCCTATAGACTTCATCATACGGGTAATGGGTTAACAAAGGGAGATACAGAACAACTTCATGCAAACCTACCAAGATTGTAGGTACTTATGTGTACTTACATGGGGCTCAGAACAGCTTTGTGTAAACTATGTGTATTTGCGAATAAAAAAAGGAGAAACGAAATATCATCCTAATAATGACGGTGGTTAATCTGAAACTCTACAACTTATTGCCTTATAAATAAATAAGTATTTTTAAAAATACTAAAAGTGGTCCAAACAAAATGGGAAAATTTTTGGACGTGAAAAAAATGATGATTGAGTTTGATAGAAATTATCAAAGTGTGTTTGCAATATATTTACTTGCCTCTTGTTTATATGAAGTCTCCGTGTGGTGCATCCATGAAATAATATAATTAGCAATGGGTATCAATTTTCTTCATAAATTCATCAGAAAATAAACAAAAACTTTCCCCAACATATCTGTGTGAAGTCAATCTGTCGTTCATTTTGTGAGAAACTTGTTTTAAAGTTGCACATCGTATCGCCGGCCAAAGACGAGAAAGGGGACTATCCCTTTTCATCATTCGTCTTAAAAGTATCAATATTACGTCTAAATGTGAATTTTAACATACGAGGCATGTTCAGAAAGTAAGTGTACTAGATTTTTATATTTTTTTTAGAAAAAGTGTATTTGAAAAAAATTTACAGGATATTGTTGATACACTTGTGGTTTTGAATTTTTTGGAAGATGGGGAATCGGTGTGACACCACTGTGACGACTGTCTTTTTGTCTCAGGCGTGTAATAAGCCAACATTTCATTTCCAGTCACAATAGAGCTCAGAAAAACCTCACCTTCTAATTCAAGTCGCTCAAGAAATTTCGGTAGGTGTTATTCCTTCCGCGAGTAGGAAACGGATCACAGCACGCAGATCGCACTTGGCGGGATTTCTTACCGACATCTTTCACGCAACTGGACACTATAACGTGAGTTTACATACTACCGTGTTCCTGCGATGCTCGCTCTGGTCAGGAGATCCTCTTCTACCACTCAGTGTTCTCTCGCTATACTTACTTTCCGAAGATGCCTCGTACATTGTATTATGTTCTTAGTCGGCGATATCATAATAAGTTCTATTAAAGTTTAACCTCGTTAGAATACTTTTCTCTTAGTTTTATGTTAAATTGGAATGTTGCCTATAAAAGCTTAAGTATATCCTCGAAAGGAAACTATTTTATAATAAATGAATACATAGTTAATAAGCAGAGATTGTATGAGTGAAAATAAAGAGTATTAAAATTATGTTGTTTAATTTATTTTATAACGTATTACAAAAAGTCTTAAATTTTATGTTTAGGTGATAATAACGCAAAAAGTTTTTGTTTTTAACACTAGATATTGATTAATACTTCTCTTTCTACAACAGAAGCCTGCCACTAGCCAAACCACACGAATATCGCTGAATAGTTAGTTTAAGTTTAAAATAAAAATAATTAAAAAAAACACTCGGGCAGCCATCACAATTATTACTATCTAACGATTATTACGAAGCTAAAGTGCCTTCCAGACGAACGTCAAGAAATAAAAACTCGCTTAAGATATTTTTTCCGTCGGCCACACCACCGGGCCACCCGATCGTCTGGAAGGCACTTAAATGCAGAGAGGTTGGTACTTTATGTAAAATAATTAAGAATATAAGTGTGTATAATCAAATATGTTAAAATATTACATCCCGGATATTGGAATATTTTCTAGTGGGACGAGAGACTGCCATTCAGAATCGAAATGTAGCTTGAAAAGGCTATAGCTATGTTTAGTGAATAGGTCTGAATAATTAGGTACAACCTAACCTTCCCCTCCTCCTTCCTCTAACCTCAATCTCCCAACATTCCCAAACATTGATAGTCCCAGTGCCTACGGGCAGTTGAGCTGTGTAACATATTTGAATATTTCCCAAAAAGTACCAATTACACTGAACATGAACATGAACATGTGCATTTGACCATACAATGCTAATTAAGTAAATAAATAAACAGCCAGATTCTTTATTAAGATTAAAGTCAAATTAAGTAAAGCTTTTCTCAGAAAAGCCTTCATAAAAAAATATTACATACTCTCAAACCGACGTTTATATAATATGACATCATCACAGCGCATGTTATATTCCTTAAAATTAAAATTAAAGCATCATGTCAATGGCACCACCGATATGCAATCCAGCACAAGGACTACTTTATAAAGACGAGACTAACACAAATAAAAGTAAAAACACCGCCACTGGCTTTATAATTCAAAGTTTGATACATTCAGATGCTGGAGAATGTTCCGAGCTGTAAAAAAGAATAAATTATCATTAGACATATTTTTAAAGCACTTCAAACACGCACATTTTATAGTAAGCATCTCATTGTCTCAAAGATTTACAGCAACGATAAACACAGTTAGGTTAGGTTAGGTTGATTCATACCTTGAAAGTATCCTGTATCATACATGTCATCTGGGTTAGGCACAAAGGGAGGGCTAGCGCTGAGCTGGTTCTCCCAGTCGATGTGCGAGAACAGGTCCATCTGCTTCACAATGACGGCATCCGGCCTCTTGGTCGGGTCCATGGTGAGGAAGTTCTCGATGGCGCGCACAGCCTCCGGAGACAGGGCTTCCTCACCCTCCGGCCACTCGAGATCTGGGAACAAAGTCGCATCATAAGGAGTATAATAATAATTATTGGATTACTTCTATAGCGCTGTTTTCATGGGAAAATTACCTCAAAGCACTAAAAGTATCCACACAGCATCAGCACTTTTGAGTTGAATATGTCACCTGAAGCGTAAAATCATGTTCTTAAGATGCAAGTACAAGCACGATACACATTAGTTACTAAAATCTTGATTAACCGCCCTACCCAAACGAATGTACGTGATACAGCCGCTATATTGTCTACAAGAGGGCTGGGCATTCTCCTGAAGATCTGCACAGAGTTTGCTGAAGAAACAAACATGTTATATAACCCCAATAAAATGGCTCTGTTGGTTATAAGATATGGACAAGGCCCGACTAATATTCCTGCAGCTACCCTGAACGGTGTGATCCTGAAGGTGACTGAAAGAACCAAATACCAAGGACACATAATCACCAGTACTCTGATGGATGATGATGATATTGATAGGCAAAGACGAGCTCTTAGCGTAAAATCGAACATGCTCAGTAGAAGATTTCACCTTTGTAGTACAGCTGTAAAAAGGACTCTCTTCCTTGCCTTCTGCGCAACGTTGTACACGTGCGAACTCTGGGCAAACTATAAAAAGAGTAGTATGGAAAGACTTTGTGTACAGTATAATAACGCCTTCCGCATAATGTTTGGCCTCCCTAGATACTGCAGCACTTCCAGTATGTTCACGGAGGAGCGAGTTTCTGGTTTTGCAGCCCTTATAAGATCCAGGGTGGCTGGAATGAGGGAAAGAATAAACAGCTCCAGGAATATCCTAATCATGGAGGCCCGCCTCAGTTCAGCCTCCAGCATCGACGCATACTGGAGAAAGATATTGGCCCCTCACAACTTGAATGCCGCAGTACCTTAAAGGCATTATTTTGATATACTCGTATTTAATTTTTATTAGTTATTTTATTTATATTTTTAAATTTTTGTTTTATGTGTGATGTATATTCACCTACTATTGTATTATTATTTTATTTCTTAAACTTTTGTATATATATATATTTTTATAACTATTGCATGTATATTGTTGTATGGAATGTGTGGGACTGCACTAACCTCCCCACATACCCCAATAAACACTTATTATTATTATTATTGCCACAAGCCCTATCCCATACGTTCAGGTACAAAAAAAGCTATACCCGAAACCCACAAAACATTCGTATTTCGAGGTCAGCCGAAGCTAACGGATGCGTTCGGGTATTTTCGTCTCTCCCATACAATTTACCTCACTAGTCAAGCGTATTGTTATTGTGAAATCTAATGAAAAAAAAACCCAATGTTTTTCACTTACTTTTTGAATAATAAAGACGGTGGTTAATTCGGAAAAGAAAGACAAACATTTCCGGGTTACAAATAACCTGACAATATTTGAAAATCTCCTACTACCACCGCAGAAAGCGGAAGATGTTGCTTGTGTCATGATGGAGGACTTAGCCAGCCGAAGAATTGAACTCACGACGCCTAGGTGAGACCCAGAAGCGGTATCAACTCAGGGGGCTGACCGGTCTTTATCTTTATAAAACAATAAAATCTGATTTTCCTTCAACTTTGAACTTTTAAATCGCGATATCTCAAAATGATATAAGACTTTTGCCTAAACGGCAACGATATGTGCGTAGTTCCAATTGTAATACATAATAGCTTGCCAATACAAGATTTATGCATGCACAATTTGAATAAAACAATTTGCCTGGTAAAAGCTATAAATGTCAATAAGTTAGAGCAATACTCACTTCTTTGTAAGATGTTGTTGAAGACAGCCTGAGGGGTCTCATCGTTGAAAGGAGGAACACCCGTCATGAACTCATAGAGACATACACCCATGGCCCACCAGTCTACGGCTGGGCCGTGGCCCTTCCTGAAAGAAAATAGCATTAGTCATGTCATATCATAATTGTATCGGACGCTTTGCCGCCCATTTTTATATTTTGTGAATAGTTGTAACTCGTAAGGGAATCGGGTCGTGTGGAAAATAAATGTTGATTCACTGTTCGCACACAGGCCCGATTCCTGATATTTTTGTATATGTCGGGTGGTCTGGGGATGAGTATGTTCCCCCAGACCACTCTAACTTTGACTGAATAAAGATGACAGAGCGAGATGACGCGGTGGGAGGGAGACGGTGATGTCGAGTAAATCTCACGGCGCTACTCGATGCAGATTTGTGTCGATAGCGCCGTGAGATGTCAACTAGGCCGCCCGGCGTAGCGCCTAGGTGGTATTTGTATACAGGCCGAAAACGGGCTATTCGGCAGTCATCCAGCGACGCTCAAACCGATATCACCTCTGCTCCACCGACCGGTCTACCTCGCTCTACTTGAAACCGACCTGCCTTCTTCTTCTTTGACCCCCCGCTGACTCTTGGACCATCCCCCGGACGACCAACACTCACGGAACCAGACCATCGAATGACCACAGACAAGGCACGCAGAGCAGAATCCGAGTTTGCACAAAAGTGTGTATTGTGCAAACGGATTTGTACAGCCGCAGGAGTTTTTTGCACAAAAGGGAATTTAGTGCAAAAGGCAAAGTGATACAGAAATCGTCATCGTTCCCTCTTGCAAAAGGGAACGATAGGTCGCCAACCCCTCCCCTCCAGACCGCTTCGTAGATTGGGATCAGCAGGCCTCTACAGTTCGCTTGTGTGCCAGGACACGTCTGGTACAATAATCATGTCATCATATTCAAATGGCCTATGTAAAAATCTGTTTAAAAATAAACCATTTTCGGTATAATTTATAGCAAAACTATGAAAACAAAGCTCCCTCAGTGTTCGCTCCTAATTACAGATTTGCAAATTGAGCACTTTACGTTGGACATGTCAATATCAAATCTGAATGTTGATAGAACACATTGCTAGAAGACTGAAGAAATACGTCAGAAGAAATGAACATATTTTATTTAGAGCATGTTCATCTTATAACAGCATGTGCCAATAAAAAGGTACCAAGGGAATAAGTGGCAGATACAGACATCCCACTGAACATATAACACTAAACACTTGCCTCAAGAGCAATTCTGGAGCCAAGTAATCTGGAGTACCGAGGATGCGCTGATCTGAAGCCTGCTGTCCTCTCCTGACAGACTTGGGGGTTCTGTAAGGAGTTTGTACTGCCGCGATGCCCTTGGCTCCCTCTATTGGAGACACTGCCTCTTCCTAAAAAAATATTAAAAACAAATAAACAAACAAAAAAAGTTCACTCATGAAGCTACTCCAATGAACACCTTAAATCTTTTTTTCTCATTATTTTGTCCTTTTTCCTATCCATACATTTCAAAAATTTCCAAGACCCATGTATGGAATACATTGGGACTTCTGCTCTTTGTCATAACTAGCGGGAAAATGTGAAATAGGGGTAAAATAGTTTTACTGTGTTTATATAGTAGAGGTTTTTACCATTTTCATGCATCTGGGAGGAAAGCACTCTACAGTGCACGGTTGGACTTTATGAGAAGCCAGTTGAGAGAGATCGTTGGGATTGGTATCGTTCAGGGGAAGATTGAAGCGGGTCGCCTTGGTCACTTTGTTTCCATCGGAGGACGGGAACTTCTTAGTGGACGACACGGGGGTTGAAAACATCACTCCCACGTTGTTGGGATGGACATCATCTTGGGAGAGCCACCTATATTAATTAACCAAGAGAAAGATTAAGAAAACCAGGTTATTCAGATCTGATACTGAACATAGCTGAAGTCATTTGAGGTAATATCACTTGTAAATATTAATTGCCATTTGCTGGGTCTGTGCACCACAGTCTATTGTCTAAGCTTGCAGCATTTAAAATAATAAATACATACAGACGTCACCGTATTATGTCTATATGTACCTTTTCTTCAGCACCCCTTTAAGAGGATTGACGGCTGTGGGGCTGAGATGCATGGCCTTGCGCTTGGGTGTACAGTCGTCGGCCAGCTCCATTACGAGGATCTCCTGCGTTAGGCCGGTGTGCTGATGTCCGACTCCAGGCCGGGTCAGGAAGGCCACACGGTCGCCCGCCTCCTCGTCAGACAGGTTGCTGGTGTCGTTGGTGCGCATGCGCTTACGTTTCATGCTGCTGGGTATGAAAAAAACAAAATAAAGACGAACAAAACGAATAGAGTGAGAAATCCACTTTAATTAGTTCCCCCATAAAGATTTCCAATACCTCGGAAAACCTTACAAAAGAGTTCACTGCTAATGGTTTAAACATAATGGATTTTGAAGAAATGCAAAACACACTGATAAGTGAAAGGTTGCACTGAGGTAATAAATTTAAAATAATGACCATCAATATTAATGGACTTTGATTATTCTAACCTCATTTCGATTTTTAATGTCAACAAACAAAATCTGCTAAACATAACAAAATATTTACATTATGTTCATACCTTGTGGGCTAATTCTGTGTGCTACATAAAGAAAGAGTAGAAAGTAAACAAATTCTATTATATAAAAATACAATAAAAAAACAATTAGAAATTAATTGAAGCAAAGGAAGATTTGTTATTTAAAATATGACAAGGACCAAGTGCTTATTTTGACGTATCCCCTACATCATAGGTTCCCAAACCTTCTTCCCCCGTGGACCCCTTTGCCATTCTTTTAATTTTCCGTGGACCCCCCCTCCCCAGCCTGTCTGTCCAAAACTTTGGCACAATACTGAAAAAATGGTATTTATTCACTGCACGATGCATTGCTGACGCGATTCGCTTTAAGTGCGCAGTAGGCTCGTTGTGTAGTACGGCTCTTTACTATGCGTGCAGTCTCCATGGACCGTATGGACCACTTTGGGAACCTATCCCCTCATCCTCTCTACCACACAGAATTATGTTTACTATAACATTTGTCAGATTTTAATTAATCTTTTTAAAAGGAGTGTTAGCATGTCATTTTCATATGAATAATTTATTAGTACCTCCTTTATACATATTAATTTTAACAATCTGTAAATGATCCATTAATAAATAAATAAGATTTTTATAGTAATAGACCAGTCGCCAGCATTTTATAATGGCTTGGAAAAAATCACGTGGATAGCTACTAACGGCCGTTCTTCCCAACTTTTCCAATCATCAATCTGAGTCACCGATCAGCCAAGTATTTTGTATTACCTCTGTTTGCCTGTTTCCAAGCATTTTTTATCCTAAATTGTCTATGAAGGTGCCCGTCCACTATAAAGTAGTATCTGCCCACTTTCATACATGATAAAACAGTAGCCACCCACTTTTAAGACAATAAAGTGAGAATCAAAGTAAAAACTTTCAATGTAAAATTAACATAGATGAGTTAATATTGTATTTATTACGAATATGTATCATTTAATTTAGAAACTAATACATAAACCAACATTTATAACTTTACAAACGTGTGTGTTAAAAATATGTTAAAAATAAAGTGTTATCTTGACTTTTGATAATGCCGCAAAGCACATTGTTAGTTTCGAACATTTAACGCTTCTCGATGAGTGAAAAACAAGACAAAACGTAGCTTATAATTAGTAAAATAAGTTGGGTTCTCTTCAGTTGTATTTAAAACATAAAAAAAACATGTTTTGACATTAGAAAATGGAAATAAAGTTTTGTCATTCAATTTTTGAATCCCGTAAAACAGATCGTGAACTAATTATGACATTTGATATTTTGGTGACATTTGTTCACCCTGTTAACACTTTTTGTAACTATCCTTATGCTGAGTGGAACTTAATCCACAAAAATCAATATCCTAAATTGATCGTAAATTTGATAGAGAATTTGGTTGGGAAGAGCGAATTTGTGCATTTGAACAGTCTAGAGGCAAAATTTCGGCTCAAAAGATGTTCAATAGGGTTGGGAAGAATGGCCATTAGGACTTCAAAAATATTACTAAAATATCAGAAACTTACTTCTTTTTTAATAATCAAATCTGGATTTTTAGCTCGTGACGTCACTAAATAAAAATGTCCGGCTCACGATTTTCTTTATTTATTTTTATAAAATTCCACACTGATTTTTTTTTAATATAGCAACACTGAGACCTCTATTGACTTTAGACGTTTTATAACATGGATTTTATTGGAGCCAAAATGAAATGTCTAAACAAAACAGTAGGTATTTTTTTCCATATTCCATGATATATGAAAGGCTAAAAATAGAGCATACTAATTACATTATGTTTCCATAAAAATAGAGCATACTAATTACATTATGTTTCCATAAAAAGAGCATACTAATTACATTATGTTTCCATAAAAACAGAGCATACTAATTACATTATGGTTCCATTAAAATAGAGCATACTAATTACATTATGTTTCCATAAAAATAGAGCATACTAATTACATTATGTTTCCATAAAATAATTGGGTTATATGTTACCTATTGTTTTGTTAATGTGTTACTACATATAATGTTTTGTTAATGTGTTACTACATATTATGTTTTGTTAATGTGTTACTACATATAATGTTTTGTTAATGTGTTACTACATATTATGAATTAACTTTAAAATACTTTTACGATCTCGGACCCTACGGTTGTTAGATGAATCTATGTAAACAATAAATATACAGTGTCCGCTCCTCTTCCCTCCTCCGTACTTGAATTTTGACATATGCCAAAAGAAGTGAATTTGAGGTTTGTACGAGATCGTTGGACTTCTGACTTGGCAGTATAACGGTGAGGGTACAAACACAAACAAAATAAAACTATATTAATAGATATGAGTATAATTTAAATCTGAGATGTTGGATAATAATATATATCAACAAACAAGATTAAAGTATGTTTGTACAAGAATGTTCGGTTGTTAAAATTATTAAGTAAACCTTTTAACCTTGAGAAGCACACCCTTACGCAGCACCATACATGCCCTGCACGCGGGTTTCTATAGTTTGATGAGCCCCGCGGGTGACAGAAGTCATAGATATTTTTGACGTATGGAAAAGGTTAACGGTTTTTGATATATTTTGTGTGAACCTTCTAACTTGTTTTTAATATTACAGATTGTTGCTAAAGCTTCCCCTTATTCACGTTTAACTTCCTTGTTCTTAAGGGCACATAATAGGAGATTGATAGAAAATAGGAAACATTGTATTACTAACAATATATTACTACAATATGTTCGTATGCCATTCCCAGACTTGATATTTTGTGTGAACCTTCTAACTTGTTTTTAATATTACAGATTGCTGCTAATGCTTCCCTTTTTTCACGTTTAACTTCCTTGTTCTTAAGGGCACATAATAGGAGATTGATAGAAAATAGGAAACATTGTATTACTAACAATATATTACTACAATATGTTCGTATGCCATTCCCAGACTTGATATTTTGTGTGAACCTTCTAACTTGTTTTTAATATTACAGATTGCTGCTAAAGCTTCCCTTTTTTCACGTTTAACTTCCTTGTTCTTAAGAGCACATAATAGGAGATTGATAGAAAATAGGAAACATTGTATTACTAACAATATATTACTACAATATGTTCGTATGCCATTCCCAGACTTGATATTTTTTAAACCAAAGAATGGCCTATTGGTTTTCACTATGTATTTTTTTTCGTAATTAATGTAGGCATTTTAACATAATTAATTAAACTTTGATACACAATGGCAACCACAATTACACCTTCGATGCCGGTTTATGATGTCAATAATGACTTTAGACAATACTTTAAATTTAAAATGCATAATCTTTTTTTTTCGGCAAATTTGGAGTGAAGAAAGTATTCTACATTTCAGAAAATCGAGTTTAATGTGAG
Organism: Halesus radiatus; assembly: GCA_022606495.2. Taxonomy (NCBI): domain Eukaryota; kingdom Metazoa; phylum Arthropoda; class Insecta; order Trichoptera; family Limnephilidae; genus Halesus; species Halesus radiatus. The sequence continues at coordinate 28,947 of JAHDVE020006895.1, forward strand.
GTAGATTAACCAGTTTCCCGCTTGTACCACGAGTGTCCAGACACCGTGTATTCTATCTCTCCGAAATGTTAATTCCAAAACAACTGTTGCCTTTTGCTGCACAAATCTATTGTCATTTTACAATGGCTCTTTCTCTTTCTTTTATTACTCCAGATCAATACTATTTCCCCAATAAGGAACAAAAAAGTTATATATTTAGAATCGGCGTTTGATGATCTACATGAATATATATATTTCACTGGAGTTCCTTATTGCATAGGTATATATTATTTTGTTATTCATTTTAGTCTTAATATTAGTTGTGTACTTTGAATTAAAACAAAAAAAAAACGAAAAATTTTAACTTCGATCTCGAAAATGAAGACTTAAATCAAAAAACTTTTTCCAGATCGACTCCCAATGTGAGGTAGATTCACCAGTTTCCCACTTAAATTCCGAACACTGTGTATAACGAAAATCAAAATCCGCGACTGTGCTTAGAGTAAGCGACCGTGAAATCACAAAATTTAGCAAGCCGTACAAATCTAATACGATTTTACAACCGTAAATAAATTTTTTTTTTTTTTTTTTATATGAATACCTCACAAGAGTCCCAACTGCTCCCAACCGTCTGGAGCCAGTGAGACTATGACATTACCAATTGGGGAATGCTGTGAGGCTGAAGGTATTGGGGAGGGGAAGGAGAAGGGGAAGAGGAAGGTTGGGAATACCTGGCTATTCAGATCTGGTCACCAAACACAGCTTAAAGCCATTTCAAGCAACGTTTCAATTCTGAATGGTGGTCTTTCACCAGGGCGATACTGAGAGTATCTTCCACTCTGGAACGTGCGCAAATATACTCTATATTGTTTTTAAATGAATTAATTGTGAAACAACACAAATTAATTAAATAAAAATTACTTGCGCACGCCGGGATTTGAACCCGCGACCTTCGGATTCGTAGTCGAGAGCCTTACCCCTCGACCATGGAGGCCGTCATGACGAAATGACGAAAATTGATGACAAATGACGAAATGACAAATGACGAAACATTCGTAAAAATGATCATACTAAATACTTTACAAAAATAGAAGGTTCTGTAAACGAGACACACCTTTTTACTAGTTGGTTGTTTTACTTAATATCTCCGATTTTTAATTGTTTACATTGATCGCGATAATGACACATGTTTTGCGTTATAGTTCTGTCAGTTAGGAATGAATTGTTACAGCCACCTAGTGACAAAAAAAGGAAGACACTTTGACATTTTATGAATTTCGTTCAGCCTATAACATGCACTTAACACATTTAATTTAAAACTTCATAGTGATTTTCTATTGTACATTGGGTAGAAAGTATTTTTTTTAAAAAGCTGTTTTTTGTAAAATATTTAAAACAGTTATCTCTAATGACGTTGAACATTATAATGACCAATAAGATGAATAAAAGAAAAATTGAAGAGATGTAGTATTTGCTCTGCTATTCGTGGAATTCGTTTTTTTTTCACATCCACAAAAACAATGTCCGGTCTTTCTGGTTTATGAAAAATGGTCAGATTTTGGGGATTGAAATTTTCAATAAATCGGCATGACTTGATAAAAAAAATTGTACAGAATGCATTAGAATTTTTGCTTTTTTTTTACAGAAACACCACACAGGAGACCCTGAGGGAAATAATTTCCCTCACGGCCTATATCGTGTGATTTTTTTTAAATGTGATGCAAGTGCCCTTTTATTGCATTTAAAAAAAATGGGTGTTAATCACAACCTTTTTTGTAATTTAAATGAATTTCTATCTTAGAGACTTTTACCGATAATTGTCCGGCCTTTTGAAGGGCCTTATCCTGCTGAGCGGCGAAGTGTCAACGGCTTTTCTGCGGGCGAAGGCGGGCGAGAAGACGGAGGACTTCTCCTTGAGGCACATCTTGCAGGAGCTGGAGGAGTTGTCGGCGCCCGAGCTGGCTGTGTCGTCGTACGAGCGAGAGCCCTCGGCGGGCGGTGCCGCACTGCCGTTCACCTGTGAGGACGCGTCATGCGACGTGGTAGACGCTGAACTCTCACACGTGTGGTACGAACTCAGCGTGCTGGCATTCTGGAAGTTTCAAATAAGAATAATACATTTAGAATTACCATTAGAAATGTCCCATTACACAAGTCACAACTAATGCAACATTTGAATGGTTCCAATGAACAATATCCACTGCACAAGTTGGTAACTTTGCATAAAAGTTGTTTAATGTTTGGTTTCTATATATTTAAAGTCACATGCCTACATTGAGAGCAACAAATATATTGTAGTTTTACTAGTTTGCATAAACCCCTATTTATTTCATTGGAAAAACATATTGTGGAAACTTGAAGCCACTCTACTACATCATTTCCACAGCTGACATTACTTGTTGGAATTATTGATTTCTGCACCTTTCATTATCATTAGCGAATAGCAAATACCGTCAAGTCTTGTCCCCTCATTGGCAAAAATCATATTTCGGACAATAGGAGAAAAGATGTCAACTTAGATAAACTGAGGGCGATAGAGATTCCACACGAGATTCTCATCTGAGCCAAGCCAGTACTACGAGACTATGGTACCTAATAATATAAATTTTATATGGCAAAAGAATTGGGGGAGAAATTGGCTATTCACATCTGATTACTAAATGTATCTAGAACCATTTCTTAATGGTGGTCTTCCAATAGAGCAACACCGAAAACATTATTTGTGCCCGGAAAAATATTTTTTGGTAAGTAAATATCTTGGATTTAGTGCCAAAAAACATTGAGTCGGAAATTTTAATTACAATTAACGTAAATTTAACTTAATAATGCAGTATTATGAAGCTCTTTACGCTCTACGAACTGGCCGAACACACAAAGTCGTGGCAAATTAAAAAATGTCTAATAAGGAACTCCAGTACAATTTTTTTTTTTCTATCAATAATGATGTTCAAACTTAAATACCAGTATATTTAATTTTTTTCCTAAAATTAGTTTTCATAGTTAAAATAATTAAAAAGTTTCAAAACCCGCCAAAACGCTCCAAATATATGGCAGGTCGGTTTTGAGATTAGAATGTCAAAACAAGGATAAGCTGCTTTACTGTACATAATTTTATATTCAATTCATAGTAAACCATAACTAAACATAAGTAATAAAATTATGTACCTTTTTAAAAACATTAACTCGAAGAATAATAATAGTAATGAGCATTAACATCATCATAATATCCATACTGACAAAAAGAAACTCCAGTGAAAAATATAATGTCTTTAAAAATATGTATTAATATAGATCAGCAAATGCTAATTCTGAATATATAACCTTTATTATATATAGCTAACTATACGTAGAATTTATAAATCGTTACATAAAAGTGAATAAAAAATCATCTCATCAAAACACCTTGTTATGTTGGTACTATTGCATTTGGAACATATGACATCACGTGGTATAAAACTTTAAACCTTTATATTGAGTTTTGTGAATGAGATATGTAGGAAGGTGATGATTTTATGCAGTTATTATAGATAATTTTTTTAATAAATAACTTTCTTATATCAAGAATGATATTTGTAATTAATAAGTTTTCTGTAGGATGTCGATATGGTTTTTTTAACATGATTCTAATTATTGTTTTGTGAGATGTGTTTAGCGTCTTAATGTGTCTGCAGCTCCACCAAATGCTGATATCCCGTAAGTTAAAAAACTTTGACAAAGGGCAAAGTAAAAATTTTTTAATCGTTTTAGTGACATGATGTTTCTTATTGTTTTAAAAATATAAGATACTTTCCGGATTTTTTTTACAAGTAGGTTAATATGGAGTTCCCATCTTAGTTTGCAGTCCACTGTTAGGCCTAGATACTTAATATTATCCGTGTGTTCGATTTTTTGCAAGCAGGTACGAGGTTTTAGAGGTAATACATGGGTGTAGGTGCAGAATTGGCGTTTGCTGATCTATGTGAATATATATTTTAAAGCCATAATATTTTTTACTGGAGTTCTTTATTTTAAACACAAGTTTACCGTTGAGTAAGTTTTAACAAGTGTTTTAATCGGACAGCTTTTTCGGACAAATCACAACGATTTTTTCAAAGAATCAAAGCAAATATTTTTTAGTGGAAAAAATGTTTAATCGATTTTGGACTGTAACAATAATATTGAATTTGATAAAGAAGTTTAAAGTTGAATGCTTGATTTTAGAGTTAACGTTTTTTGCCAGGATACGTAGATGGAAAAATTACCATATGGCTATGAATGTTGGGTGTGTTATCCAGGGACATGTTCTCAGCCGATTGGAAGGGCATAATGCCTGACATCCTGGAGCTGTTGATGGATTCTCGACAGATTACTTCATTCACTATGCTATTCTTAAAAAGTGAATTGATTCCGCGTTTTGCTGAAACAGAAAGAAAATCATTTAATATCAAAAGTGCTATAAGAGAAATAACAGATGATAAACAAACGGGGATCAAAAAACCGCATCAAACATTAAAATTTATAATTAACTTACTGCTCTCCTCAAGCGTCTGCAGCAGATTCTCACTAGGATCCATTCCCATGGGAGAGCCCATAGATAGGTTTGACCCCAGCGAGCCCCTCAGCCCCCCGGCGCCCCCGGACCCAAAGGACAAGTGGGAGGTGAGGGACAGCAGCTGTCCGGGGGTGCGGGCGTTCAGGTTGGGGGTGCAGTTCATCAGGTCTGACATTTCTAAATCTGGAAGAGTTACTTTAGGTAAATACTTTTGATGATTTACATTTTGATGAAAAATATCGGATAATGGAGGATAATTATGTTTGACTTATAGTGAAAGTTTATTTAATCGGTGCATATCCAAATCATACCTCTGTGTATTTCAATCCGTGAGAGTCCAAAGTCAGTCAGTTTGACATGACCTTCCATTGTAAGGAGCAAGTTGTCTGGCTTGAGATCCCGGTGCACAATGTTATGAAGGTGGAGGTATTCCAGAGCCAGAATGACCTCCGCAGCGTAGAATATAGCCATGGACTCCTCTAGGAAGCCATAGACTCCCAGCAGGGATTTCAAATCTCCCCCTACCATGTATTCCATTACCTGGAAAAAATATGTTAGCAATTAATATCATATTTTTGTAACCAGCAATTTTTTTATATATTTATTAATGAAACTTTTTATTACACAGTCTTTATATTAAAGATTTTATACTACTCTTCCCTTAGAATATACAAATAGAAGAAAACTTGGCAATCTTAACCGACCAAGAGAACCAAGAGACTCACATAACTTCACCTAACATATTCCTAGTCCAAGCACCCCTTAAAATGCAGTTAATGGAAACAAACAATCTAATTACTATATTTCACCAATCCAAAGTAACGAAAGTGACTTAAGACTATTCTGATCGACTTAAGTTGAAGAAGATACTACATACAATGACTTTCAAAATCCCAAATCGTAGATGAACAAAAAAAAAAAACAAAGCGGAGTAAGAAAAAAAAATTGATTTGGAAAACGAAAGATGCAAAAATACTACGAAATTCTGGCTAAAATGAAGAAACAAGTTCCAGAGAGAACACTTTGTCCACTCTGTGGAGCCTGGTGTCGCCTGAGTTGTAAAATCGATTTTAATGAACCATCAAGGCAGGCTGGGAACTAGCTGATCTTCAAAGGCAGAGAGAGTTTATAGTACCACACTCACAAGAAATCAAATCAAAGTACAGGTACTCCTAGCACAAAAATCAATAGGTCAAGAAATGAGAATGTGTAAATCACTCTTCAAATTCACTCTTAACTTGTGTTATTAGAACCACACTTTTCAAGAAATCAGAGTCGGGTGCGATAAAAGGCTAATTGAGAGGAAAACATGGGAATCAATTTGAATGTGATTTTGAAAATGTTGATCCCAGAAGTGCCGAAAGATACTTATTTTTAAGACTTACCTGCTTTTTGTTTCCAATCGGTAACTTATAAATATTTCTGATGAAGTTTAAGTTTTGTTTTTAAATTTTATTTTGATTGGAAAGAGATTGCTTGAGGTAGCATTGACTAATATATGTTATGTCTAATTTTTTTTTTTTTAAAATAGCTAACATGTGTCGTTCAAAACTGTAGTACCTCAAAAATGATATTTTTCAGTCAGACGTTTCTTTAATGTGCTTTATCCATTCATAAAAGAAAACAGTAAACTCCTATCACATATACCAGTGGTGGTCAAACCGTAGCGCATGAGCCAAACGAGGCGCATTGAACGATCACAAGTGGCACATTGCATCTTTGTGGCCATTATTTAAAAATAGACGGCATAACTGAATCTATATTTTTAATTTTTCGGCTTTTCATCATTTTTTTTCGCGGTGCACCGGGAACCACTGCTATTGTTCTCACAGCTACCGACCGTGTCACGATAGGTGTTGCCAAGGCGCGTTCCGCTCAAACGTTCGCAAATACTATGTACCTATTGTCTGTCCAGTATAAGAACAACCAGAGGTGGTACGAAATTACGTTCGTACTGCGCATACCCCACCCTCACGCCTTCATCGCATCACCCCGCGCACGGCTCACGGCTTCGATCCAATGCCAATACGCTCAATTTAGTACGTAGTAGACTGTCTAGCTGTATGCCCGCACTTCTGAAAAATTAACCCTTTCACACCGTGAGATAAAATGAACATTCAGCCAAACTCATTATCACCAATTTTAAAGAACGACAGAGGACAGGTAGGAATTATTTATAGCTCTTCAAGTTGCAATAGTGCATTTTTATAAATCAGTGATGTAGAATGTAAATACTGTACCATATAACATTACAGAATGTAGGTGTTGATCAATTGTTGATCAGACGCAGGACGATAGGAAATATGTATAAAAAATTAATATCTGGGGACCCTAATATGTCGCAAACATGTGCCATTCACTCAATTTCTGAGCAGACTGGTATTGGGCTACACACCGTAAAAAATACATTGTTACAATATGTCAGAACTGGTGAAGTTAAATCACCAAATAAAAAGAGACAGCGACTGAGCACATTTACCAAAATCGACGAATTCGACAAAAAGTTCATTCCTTTTATTTTAATAAACAATATTCGACAATCAACAAAGTTTTGTAGGCAGTTGACGACGATGATTCCTTCCCAAATTTTAAACGCAGCACTTTCCATAAGATAGTAAAAGAATTAGGTTTTCAATATTCCAATCGAAAACGTGACAGTTTGTTGACGGAGCGTGAAGACTTAATTCTTTGGCGTTGAGATGAAACGTGGATTAATACAGGAGATCTATCAAAAAAAAAATTGGGTCGAAAATACCGTTAAATCGAGACGAGATGCTTTCGCACGCGGCTTTCCGTGGGACCCTCTAACAAGAGGTAAGGGAAAACGGTTAATAACGTTACATATCAGAAGTGACGCAGGATTTGTTCCGAATAATCTGTTAATTTTTTAATCTAAAAAAAAATTCTGCAGACTATCACGACGAAATGAATGGAGAAACATTTTTGGAGTGGTTTTAAAATAGTTTGCCGTCTCTTGATGAAGATTGTTGCATAGTAATGGATAATGCCCCATATCATTCTGTCAAATTAGACAAGCTTCCAACTAAACAATGGAAAAAGGGTGACATTATTAAGTGGCTTGAAGAAAAGGGTGAAGTAAATGTTGACATGACAATGACCAAAGAGGAATTGTTGCGGGTTGCCAGCTTGTACAGGGGGATATATGACAAGTATGTGGTAGATGTCACTGCGAGCGAAGCAAACAAAACTGTGCTCCGATTACCTCCCTATCATTGCGAATTAAACCCAATCGAATTAGTGTGGTCGATGGTAAAAGACCATGTAAAAGTCAACAATACCTCCTTCAAGATAAGTGACGTGAGAACACTCATGCAAGAAGGAATCGAAAAAGTTACATCAAAGCATTGGGGTAATTTTGTTCGACATATAATTGACATCGAACAAAAATTTTGCAATGTCGATAATATTGTTGATGAACTCGAGGACAATAATGATGATTCGTTGGCTTTTGACGTTTCGAGTGAATCATAATAGTTTTTTTTTTAATGGCAATGATGCTATTTTCAACTTCGGATTAATTTCTTAGCCGACTTAATGAATCTGATGCCACATAAAATGCAATATGTACGAGGCATATCCAGAAAGTAAGTGTACTGAATTTTTGTAGGTTACAAATTTTTTTAATGAAACAAAAAAATTACATGGTTACCGTAGTACATATGTAAGCTATTTTTTGACATAGTCGCCATTCCTCTCAATGCAGGTGGTGAAGCGGGGTATCAACTTTTTGATGCCTTCCTCGAAGTAGTTTCCCGACAACCCCTTCGTCCACTTCTCCACATCCTCCTTTACCTCCTCGTCGGTTGAAAACCTTTTTCCACCCATGTGCAGCTTCAGGGAGGTAAAAAGATAATAATCTGAAGGTGCTAGGTCAGGGGAATGCGCGGGGTGGTTCAGGACATCCCATTTAAACGAGGCAAGCAGTTCCTTCGTGGCGTTGGCCGTGTGTGGTCTGGCATTGTCATGCAGCAGGCTGACTCCCTTTGTCAGCATGCCTCTCCTCTTGTTTGAATCGCCTTTCGCAACTTTTTTAGGGGTCTCACAGTATCTTGCAGAGTTGATGGTCTCCCCTTGAGGCAGATATTCAATCAAAATTATGCCTTGACAGTCCCAAAACACGGATGCCATGATTTTCTTGGCTGAAATTGTGGTTTTGAACTTTTTGGCGGAGGGTGAAGAGGTGTGACGCCAGTGTTGAGACTGCCTTTTGGTTTCAGGCATGTAGTGTGCAACCCAAGTTGCATCTCCAGTAACGATGGAGCGGAGAAATTCATCTCCATGGAGTTTGCAAAGCCTCAAAAACTCTTGTCCGGCTTCCACTCGATTTAACTTGTGTTGGTCTGTCAGCTGTATTGGGACCCACCTCGCGGACAATTTCCGATATCTGAGGGTTTCTGTGATGGTTTTGTGTAGTAGAGATCTGGAGATTTGCGGAAACATCGCAGAAAGTTCATCCACAGTCAATCTGCGATCGTCACGGAGCGTTTTTTCGATTTTTTTCACAATTTCGTCAGTCACAATTGAAGGTCTTCCGCTCCTCTGATCATCATGCACAGACGTACGACCGTTTTTAAACTCGCTATACCACTTGTACACACTCGTACGATTCATCGCTTTATCACCATATGCAGCTTTCACCTCATTATAAACCTTACCCGGAGGTTTTCCCTTCCAAACGAGATAACGGATGACGCCGCGTATTTCGCACTTGGCGGGAGATTGGATTGACATTTTTCACGAAACGTGTTGTCGCGTCGACACTTCTCAACGTACTGACCTTGAACCGGTCTCGTTGCGGAGGGGAAGAGTCAGGCTACACGTAAGTGTAGCCAACAGGTCGAAAATAAAATTCATTCGGTCGTGAGAGCCTCAGCAGACTTACTTTCTGGATACGCCTCGTATATTGTTATACTATCACCATCATTATGTAAATGCGTAAATCGTGTTAATTTTTTGTGCGTAAGTGGGTAATTAAAATTAAATAATATTAAATATTTTTTTAAATAGTGGGTGTGAATGGGTTAAGTCTACACAAGTGACGAAGTGGCGGGGTAAGGGGGCGGAGACATGCGAAGCCCGCAGGTCGTTCTAACATTGGATTGACAATAGGTTTTGCGCACTAGCAACACACCACATGCTTGTCAGTTAATCATTTGAGTGAGCCATGATGGCGTGGAGTTTGAAGCGGAGTTTTGGCGAGTGTTTGCGAATGCGAAGACAGATTCAAGAATAAATATATTGTATATTACGATTGTCGAAGCGGGGTAATATATAGAATTCAAATCCCACATAATTGATATTCTGTGTAATACAACGTATGAACATTAGATCTATTTGTTCCTTTTCACTATTTTTAGAGTTATATACGAGGTGTGTTCAAAAAAAAAGGTGAATTTTGAATTTTCGCGGGCTGTGTACATTCGATTATCGATTTTTTTTTTTGTTATGTTGGTACACATATGTTTATCATATGTTAGTATTATCAGCCATTTTGGATCAGTAGTTTGTTTTTGACAACTGGAAAGGTTAGTCACGTTTTTGGGTGTTCTTCGATTTTTTATTTAGGTTCGTTTTCTGAGGCATCATCAGTCCGATTTAAGTGAAATTTTAGATTTGCTTTATTTTCTATGTCCTAATCAGCATTTCTTCAAAAAAAAATTGATTCTTTTTAGAAACCTGCGAAAATTCAAAATTCACCTTTTCTTTTGAACACACCTCGTATGTACTTTTCTATATATTTTTTTAAACTCCTCTTTTCTATGATAGTTCAAAATAAAATGAAGAAAAGAAGCCAAGATAGTGATAGTAAGCGCGTTTTCAATGAACAGTGGGAAAATGAATTGCTATTTATAGCAAATTCATCAGGAAAACCATTTTGCATTGTTTGTGAAAGTACTCTTATCACATAATAGAAGGCATGGTCTTCAACAACATTATAAAACCCAGCATCAGACTAATATAGAAGAAAAAATGAAGCTTGTTCTTGGGTCTGAGTTACGAAAAGAGTATGTAACTAAGAAAAAGGAAGAAATCAGATCAAGACAAAATATATTTGTTAAAGTAGGTTGTGAAGGCGATGACAGAAGCGTCATATGAAATTGCATTAGCATTGGTGAAAAAAAAGAAACCTTTTTCTGATGGGGAAGAAATTGTTAAGCCTTGCCTCCTAATATTTGCACGCCATCTTGGAAATAAAGTTTAAGAAAGAAAGGCAGATGAAATTGCTTTATCAAGGCAGACAGTTACGAGACGTATCGAGGAACTCGCTCAGGATGCATCTCAGCAACTGAAGGACCTTGTTCATTCTTGTACTTTCTTTTCTCTAGCTTTGGATGAATCAATGGATATATGTGATGTTTTTATAAGAGGAATTGATGATAATTTTAATGCACGAGGGTTGTCCGTAAAATAAGTTTCCCTATTTTTTTTTAAATAGGGAAATTAAAATATTTTTTTAAATTCTGGATCGTAGCTTGGTCTTCCCCCTCCAAATCCCCACCCGGCCGAACTCACTGCGACGCTCAGTGTCAGTTTGGCAGCCGTAAAGAATGGAGCTCCCGATCGCATCTCCCGCAAGGTGTGAAATACGCTCTGTGATTCGTTTTTCGTAAGCATCCTGGGCACCCACCTTGCACAAACCTTAGAATAACCTAAATGTTCTCGTCTATAGTTGTTTTGCTGACATCTGGGAACATCTCGCTAAACTCCCGAACCGTTAGTCTTCGATCTGCCAGCATTGCTGCTTCCACTTTCACAATCGTTTCGTCACTGACCGATGGCCGTCCGGACCTTTGCACCACTTGCGCACCATTTGAACACTCATGCACGTTTCTCCATACACTTCTGTCAGTTGAAAATGAATTTCCATCGCCTAATGGCCTTTGGCACACAAAAATTTCATGGTATTCATTTTCCTCCCATAAATGAAGCAGTTCCTATTCCTATCTCTATTTTACAACCCCAAACGTGAACGTAAGAAGGTAAAAAAGTTCGAGTTGTATGGTGCATCTGACCTTGTCTGTGAAAAAATTGGCGCATGGTATACAAAATTCTGGCCACCACTGACATACGAACATGATAATGTGTTTTTCGTAGATCCCGAAAAGTGTTTTTTTGAGTTGTACTATTTAGATCTAGGTGTACGATATATATTGCAAGAAAACAATCCATACTTTCAAAAATACTTATGCCGCAAAAGAATGTACATGTCATATTCAAATGTTGACTGCATTCCACACAAAAAATGTACATGTGGGCACAATGCGCATTCAAGGGAAGACTCGTTTGTGTTAGTGTCAAAAGAAGCAGTGATGTATTTTGAAAAGGGTAGATTGAATTCTTACAATAATTTTTAAGTTATACTAACTGGTGTGTGCCCGACCTTGCTCTTATTTATTTTTTTGGAATAAAGTTATGTAGTGGTGAATTCTTGCTTGTCGTTTGAGTGCCATAATTGATTTGACAGCGAAAGTAATGCCTTGTGATGACTATTACTACCTCTAAGCAAATAAACATTCATTTAAAAAATTAATTCATTCCAAACATTTATTTTTTTTAAATATATCTAAATAATAAAGTTCTTAACATTTCCTTTACGTTGCCAAATTATAACGCGCAGCCCGGTGCAGGACTCCGAGTTACCCCATACAAATTCATAACAATATTGCTTTTTAAGCCAAAAATAATAATCAACAGTTATGAATTATGGTTGATTATACTGCTAAATACATCTTAGGGTTATAAAATAATATTAAATATTAATACGTTAGGAGCTACAATGTTGCCTCAGGTAACCGACTGTCTGGCACCGTAAGGGGACAGTTAAGTAGGACTCTACTTGTGTCTTCCATTTTGAAAATATTCTACCCAAAACAAACCTTCTTTTGAATATGTTATCTATGGCTAACCAGAGTGGTATATCTATGGGTTGACCTTAATAAAACATGGCGGGTTCAATGTTTTTCATACTAATTTTGAAATGTTATAGCAACAGTTTTACATATTGGGTTCATTCAAACTACTCTCTAAACCTTCTCGGAGGACAGACAGACAAACATTCATTTTTATATATAAAGAAGACCTACATATATATGTAGGAATGTAGGTAAGGAAGAGTAGGCAATGCCTATATGGAATGCAGGCATCTGCATATACCTGGACAGCCACACTGTGACATTGACAAGCCTGCTGAAGTTTGTTAAAGGGACTAGGCAGTAATCAACGGAATAACTTAAAACACGGGAGATAGCACAATGGGTCCATAGCCTTAGTGGTTATAGAAGGTGCGGGTGGTCTCTATTAGTACAATAATAATAAAATATTAAATATCAGGCTATACTGAGAGTATTTTCCATTCTAGAATGAAGTACATATACATTATTTTGAATTGTTATACAAAAAAAATCTATATTCATGTAGTAAAATGAGTAAAAAAATAAAATATTATCAAGCTTACAAGATAAACAGAAGATGCAGACTGCAGGGAATAAAACAATTGAACACAGAAAGGACTCCGGGACAGGGCCAGGGCATTCCTCTCCGTCACCACCTGAGACACCATGTTCTTGTGGATCATCTCCGACTTCTTCATCACCTTGATGGCATACAGGTGGTCGGGGTTGGTCTTCTTGTAGCCTAGAAAGACCTTCCCGAAGGAACCCCGGCTGATTGGCTTCACGATGCAGAAGTCCTGGATTTCAGGCGTCTAGAAAACATATATTAATTGGTTGAATTAAAAAGTATTAATAACTTAGGTAAAATTCAACAGTTCCGCTTCACTGTTAATATGCATAAGTCTTTAAAATAAAACTTCGTTTCAGATTACTAAATATTAGAAAAAAAATATCGGCATACGCGAAAATGCATATGAATTCATTCAAAGCTTAGTAAAGTTTGAAGTTTTTGAATGGAATTTTTAGGACAGTTTTTCGTTTTTTCTCTGTAAACACAAACTAAGAACCTAATAACCTATTCCATATGTAATTAATAGACTGTATCATATTTTAAATAGGTTATTAGTTTGGGTTTAAAGAGAAAAAAAAAATAAGCGAAATTGTGTACTTTTACCGAAACTTATTACACGTATATAACTTATTATCGATTTATTTTTTTAAACTGTATTTTCAATAAACCATATAAGTAATTTTCGTACGGATGATCGCAAAAATATAAAATATCGTTCAGAAATACAAAAACCTACGTGAGATGTTAGATAAAGCTATTTGAAAGGTAAAATAATACAATCATCGCTGAGACAGGCAAGAGATAGACAGCGAAGTTTTACTGATTTTTAATTTAAACTGATTACCTTTGTGGTAGTTGAGTTATTCTTCGTAATCGTGTTCAATTTTTGTAGTATGACACTTCCAACATCCTCCGATTTTAGGGGAGTTGAGTTTTCTTTTCCTTCGCTGTTATCTTCCATTTTGATGATGGATCTCGGTTATATGAAAAAATCTGCAAAACTAAATAAATCCTGGGTGTTCCGACAAAATTTTAAAACAATTTGACAAATGGCAGTTGTTCGAACTTGTCCATAGATAAACCACTCTGTCTTTAAAATTATTTTCTATGGAAATACCATAGAGATTAAATCAAATCGTAGAAAGTTTAGGGTTAAAAAAATAGGAATTTGTAAATTGTCTCTTACTTTCAAGTTCAAGGTTTTCTATGTTTTTGTAATCAAAATATTATTTCTTCTGCGGAAATTTATTGACAGCTGTCAAAAGACAAATGTTTATCATTCACACATTGAAATATTATGCTTAAAGTAAACTTGGAATAAATTTTTGACTGTGTCGTTCAATGTTATTTTGGGCGAAAACATTCTCCCAGCTACAGGTGCAGCTTTCACTCCTAGTAATGGTGTTCAAGGATCACCGTCTTTAACACAATCTTTCCAAAATGAAGGGCATCTGTAGATTATGTCTCGAAAACGTAGCAGAGTTTTATATATTCTCTGAAAGCTCTACTACTCATGAAAAACTGTTGTCATATTGTAAACTAGAGGTATGTACATACTGAATTAATGATCGATTCTCTACTTCAATATAATTTTATTTATTATTTCCTCGATATCATTTCACCACTTATTTCAGATTCATAAAGATGATGGGTTGCCCGATGAAGTCTGCTGTTTCTGCCTACAACAATTAGATGTTGTCGTAGATTTCATCAACAAATGCGAAGAAAGTGACAAAGTATTGAGAAAGGAAATTAACAGTAAAAAAGTTCAAAATTCTAATATTGCCATCAAAGAAGAATATAATAAAGAAAGCGTCGATACGCCTAGCAAGTATTCGGAAAATGATGAAATAGAATATGAAGTTAATGATCTGGGACCAGAAACGTTAGAAATTAATGTCACTGTTAAAGATGAAGTAGATGATTATGCAAATATATTTCCTGTACCATTACATAGTTCTAAGGATAGAAAAGATTTTTCCTCATCCTGTGATTTAGCCCCCCCTCCGAATTCAAAAACAAAAATATCCAAAAGTTCCAAAACACACGTCGACAAAAGTATATTACCTAAAAAACGTGTGACAAGGAACTCATCCAAGATTAAACAGAGGAATAAGAAAAAAATAAAAGAAGAACCCATTAAATCTGAAGATGAAGCCTTACTTACAGATAATCAATTAAATACTTCAGATATAGATAAAGACTCATCAGATCACGACGACAGTAAACTGGATCTAAAGAAACGGTTGGCCAAGTCAAAGATGTCATTGAGTAAACGTAAAGGTATTTCAAGCAAAAGAAAAGATCCCAACCTGAAGGATTCTAAAAGAAAAGCCAGCAGAAGAAGTAAGTTTGAAGATGAAAGTTCTCTATGCCCTGTTTGTGGGAAATGGTTCCCGCAGTCTCGAGCCTTGCGCCAGCATCTTCAGAAGCACTCGGGAATAATGCATAAATGCGGCAAATGCCCCAAAACCTTTTCTACCAGAGAGTTAATGAAAGTTCATGAACAGAGGCACCTGCGGATAAGAGGGTTTCCTTGTGAAGTTTGCGGCAGCACCTTTTCTTCTAGCTACCTGTCGAGAAAGCACTTCCAGCTCGTGCATCAAAGGATTAAAGCGGTTGCTTGCAAAGTGTGTGATAAAGTGCTTTGTAATGCACGAGGCCTCAATGTAAGTACAGACAAATCATTTTAAAGAGAGCACATTTGAATGTATTTGTGCACACCGATGTAGTCCTACGATACAGTACACCACTGTACAAGCAAGAATCTCTTTAAAATTATTTGCCTATAAATTATTCACGTGGATTTTTTGACATTATTTAAACCCTTATATTTTATTTTTGTTCCGGAATATGTAAATCAATAAAAACTCAAATAAACAAAAAAATATATACTTATTGTTGAATCCACTGACAGGCTAGATAACAAGCTAGATTTTTCATGGTGGTACATCATTGCTAAAATATATACTTATTGTTGAATCCACTGACAGGCTAGATAATAAGCTAGACTTTTCATGGTGGTACATTATTGCTAAAATATATACTTATTGTTGAATCCACTGACAGGGTAGATAACAAGCTAGACTTTTCATGGTGGTACATTATTGCTAAAATATATACTTATTGTTGAATCCACTGACAGGCTAGATAACAAGCTAGATTTTTCATGGTGGTACATCATTGCTAAAATATATACTTATTGTTGAATCCACTGACAGGCTAGATAACAAGCTAGACTTTTCATGGTGGTACATTATTGCTAAAATATATACTTATTGTTGAATCCACTGACAGGCTAGATAACAAGCTAGACTTTTCATGGTGGTACATCATTGCTAAAATATATACTTATTGTTGAATCCACTGACAGGCTAGATAACAAGCTAGACTTTTCATGGTGGTACATTATTGCTAAAATATATACTTATTGTTGAATCCACTGACAGGCTAGATAACAAGCTAGACTTTTCATGGTGGTACATCATTGCTAAAATATATACTTATTGTTGAATCCACTGACAGGCTAGATAACAAGCTAGACTTTTCATGGTGGTACATCATTGCTAAAATGAAACAACATTCCCTCTCTATTTTCTGTCTTCGTTGCTTTAAGTTAGGTTTAGCAAAACGAAAATATTGTTTTTGTGTATGTATATTCAGCAGATACAAAGAATCATATTTAGACTAGGTCAGCTTTACTTTGTTTTAGGAACACATGAAAATTCACACTGGCGAGCGGAGTTTTGAATGTCAACTGTGTCAGAAGAAGTTTGCTCACAAACTGTCGCTGACCTGCCACATCCGGGTCCACACCGGAGAACAACCCTACGCTTGCAGCTTCTGCGAGAAGAGGTTCTCCATCGGCAAGTCCCTTAAGGAGCACGAGCGCCTGCACACCGGCGAGAAGCCCTACGGCTGCCACCTCTGCTCAAAGAGATTCGAACAACTCTCCAACATGAAGAGCCACTTCAGATATAATCACAAAGGGCTCGACTTCAAAAAAACCAGAGAGTTGACGGCTGCAGCAAATGTTGATTCCATCAAATAAAAATTACTTTTAATACTCTTTTTCTGGAGTATTGTGATCTATGTAAAGCAATAAAAAATTTTAATATATTTACTCGGTGAACGTTACGTTTTAGATATATTGGACGAGTCTAATATAGATATTTTATTTTATTTGAAATTTTAAAATCAATGTATTTATCATTGGTAGTTTTATAGCTCAATTCGATTTGTACCGGTCATATTTATGATTATTGTTTTTTTGTAACAATTCCATAACAAAATAATGTATGTAACTACATAAATATATTTTAACCTACTTTATGGTAGGTATGTACTACACTTTTTGCCATCCACAAGTTCCGTGATGCATGAACGATTTTGTCTTTTCACCATGTTCTTGATGTACATAAAATGTTAAAGGTATGCAGCACTCCTTTTGACAATCATAACTCATATTTTTAAACTGTTGAAACCACTGATGTCAGAATGCATAGGTTTGCCCTATGTACGATTTTGACGGCTGGAAGCAAGAGTCACATGACACACATTTTGGTGCCAGCTTAGTTCAGTGCTTTTGAATGCGGTAAGCAAATTATAAAACATTTATAAAAAGGGTCAAGCTAAATACTCTAACAACATGTTCGATGTTTGTAAACAAGCCGAATCTTTTTACATATTTGCTGTTCTACTTAAATTGACAGCACGCCTAGCTCTCCTCCCGCTCTTATTTTGGTTTCTTCCCCTTGCGAGTTAGGGCATCCCTATGTATTATTTGCTGTGTGGTTATAACTCTTATTTCTTGACTGATTTATGTTTTGCTTATCTTAAAAGGTCCATTAATTCTCCTGAAGTATGTGGAAACACAAATAAGCAATTAGGTGCAGGATATGGCTATAATATTATAAACAGTGAGACAAAACAAAAAATCATGCATCATCCAGCGCCCGTCCACAAACACCATCATATTGTTTGTTACACCATCATCATCTTCAATCTGTTTTATGTGAACAAATAAGAATATATTTTTAATTAGTGAATGTCAGATATCAGTAAGATAAAAGATCAAACTATATTTTGGTTCACTTTTAGCCACGTATTTACATAGTATACAGCTGCTAAAGACGAATGTATAAATATATGCACATATATGTAGTTTTATTTGCTCATATATGTATGCATGTAGCGGCGTATAGGTTAAAAATGTTTGTATTATTTATTATTTCTAAAATAAAACATATTTTAGCAGTTTCTTTTTTTAATTTTAGGATACAATACTAGTTGGTTTTTCTAGTGTTTACCCTTTAGGGCATTTATGTTGCATATATATCACTGATTTTGAACTCATTTTCATCCATAAATTGTTTGTATTATTTGCAACAATCCCTTTTTTTATTTGTGAACAGAAATTTGTACCATATCAATAATAAATTCTAAAGACAACTATGTATCACATCGCCGAACCATTTCCTGTATGTGTATACGTGTATGCCACCTTAAAAATGATCGCTTTTGTACTATAACTATTTTTGTAATGCAGAAAGTAGTAAAAAATTTAAACATTTATGTCACAACTGAGTTCAAACATGAACAACACTAACTAACCATCATACCATTTCACAAACAACTCGATCTTGGCATACACTTCTTGCTTCATTCACTTTTATATAACGTCTCATACATTCTCTTCTGTTATTCCAACTTCTGACATGGCCTGAATAAAGGATTTGATCCACTCGATCATGTCATGTCTTCCTAGGGCGTCCCCGACTTCTTCTTCCATTCACATTCGCGTCATATATCCTCCTTTCACGCCTTTCTTCATTTATTCGCTCTACATGCCCAAACTATCTACCCTCTGCCGGTTCCATGCCTCACTACCATACATCAGGGTTGGTATCGGCACTCCACTCCACGAACAACACAAAATGAACATATTAAATATTTTCTTAAAATTTTGAGTTAGTAACATCGGTGTAGGATTTACAGTAACAAAATGTATGTCAAGCCAGACTTGACATAACGTCACCCACAACACAAGCAGACGTATCTCATACTTTACAACTTTTTTTTTTAAAACTGTTTTTTTTTCTGAATTCTTATACATTTTATTACATATTTCGCTAATGGGGCAAAAAAATATGCAGCAATAAAGCAGGTTTTGGCTCTCCAGGAAAGTTACTAAATATGAGATACGCCTGTTTGTGTTGTGGGCGACGGTAAGATCAGAGAGGCTTAAAATGCTCCCACTTATTTTAAATACATAAATTGAAGAGCTTTTAATATCACACTTTCTCATTGTTCAAGAGTTCAATGGTATTCAACATTATACCAAACAGATTTTACTTCTATCAGTCGTTTAAAGACTGCCGCTTCTATCACATAATAAGACAAAAATATCAGAAATCACTGAGCAATATTGCTAATTAATGTACACATAATTTATAATAATACAGAGATCGTCTCCAACACCAAAAAAACCCTTGACTTTGCAGAAACGGGCGGTCCAGTTGATAGATTCCCCTATCTTAACAAACGGATTGCAATCTTTGAAGCACAGACGTCACGTGGGAATGCTGTCCTTGTTCTACCAGAATTTTAACAGAAGTTGCTCTGAGGAACTAGCGTCATTGATCCCTTCGGCACCTGTGCACAGTTGGGAAATACGCGCCCAACATTTGCACTCGGTTGACATTTGTCGCATGAGAACGGGTCACTTCTACGGCTCGTTCTTGTGTTCAACAGCTCGGCTGTGGAATGATCTGCCGGCCTCTGTGTTTCCTCCCTCCTACAACATGGGTCTCTTCAAGACTCAGGTTCACTCCTTCCTATCCTCTAAAAGACCCTCCATACAGCATCCCCAAAGATGATATAGGTGTGGGGAGTTATCGTCAAACTACAAATCTCCTGTGTGGGGAGTTATCGTCAAAATACAAATAAAAGTGTATTGCTCCTAAAGGCCGCCATCTTGAAGACATTATTTTCAAAACTTAATGATTATAAATAGTATGTGCTCCTAACTACGAAAATAAAATCATGTTGTCTCTATACCCCCATTACTTTTTTTGACTCCTCAAAACTGCGTAAAAATTTGTAACTGTGTATGTAATATTTATGTTCACCCTGACTTTAAAATAATATTGCTAGTGCATATATTTTTGTTTATACATATTGAAAAACTGTCTGCACCTTAATTTATAGGGTGTTATTTCATATATTTTATTTCGATTTGATCAAAATAATATTTTAATTGTAATATATATTAGTTTCGAAAGCAATATAAATATTATGTATCTACATGACTTACCATTGTTGTTTTAATTTTCTTTCCCTGAATCTGGGTATTAGCATTATCATTTTATTTTTCCTAACTATATACTCGATACAATACGATTATACCACACTAGCCAGGAGCATTCCTGTCCCGGTGCGACAGGTACAGGGGCAATGTTTTGTTAGGATTTGGAACATGTGCTTTAAGGATGGGCAGTAGGTTGGAATTTAATCAGCCGGTATAGATAGCAACCTAATAAGTCAATAGGAATATAGGATGAACAGGGATTGTGAGTTGGATGGAAAAAAGCATAGTTTCTCTTATCAGATCGTCATGTTTAGATCTTCTTTTCATATTTTTCTTCACACTGCTTCTAGCATATTTTTGCTCCTTGTTTGGCTTTTTTTCTTTTGGCATCTTCTTGTTATTTCTTGCTCCTTGATGTTTCTTCTTGACTTGTCTTGCCTCTTCTTGCTTCCTCTTTCCTCCTCTTTCTTCTTCTCGGCTCTTCTGGGCTGCTTATTTGGAAACGATTACTCGGTAAACATTTCCAAATAAGTGTCAGAATTCCATTTCAATAAGGAACTCCAGTCCAATTTTTTTTATCAATAATGACGTTCACACTTAAATGCCAGTATATTTCGTTTTTTTTTTGTAAAATTACTTTTTACGGTTAAAATAACTTTCAATTTTTCAAAGCCCACCAAAACGCTTCAAATCTATGGTCGGTCGGTTTTGATCAGTTTTGAGGTTAGAATGCCAAATGTACAAATGAGCTTTACCGTACATAATTTTATATTCTAACATAAGTAATAAAATTATTTACCGTTTTAGAAACTTTAACTCAATAATTATATTGAGCATTAACATTATAATAATATTCGTATTGATAATTAGTTTGCTAATGAATATTATTTTTTTTTCATTAATAAGAGTTTTTTTATATTGAACAATAATTATAGAGCTTAAAGTTACTCAAATTAAGTTTAAATTTTGCCAAAAATACATATTTAAAATAAAAAACAAAATCGAAAAATAAAAATGTCCATACTAATCTTAAAACGAATGCGCAAGTGACGTCAAATGTTTCAAATGCAATGGTACCAACATAACAAGGTGTTTTGATGAGATCATTTTCTATTCACTTAAATAACAATTTATAAATTCTACGTATAATCATAAATAATAAAAGTAATATGTTCAGAATCGGCGTTTGCTGATCTACATGAATATATATTTTTAAAACCAGTATATTTTTCACTGGAGTTCCTTATTGTACCACCCCAGTAATGACAGGGGAATTACGTCTGGGAAAGTAGGAGCACAAGGTAAATCTAAACTTTAGCACGAGGTATAACGTGATATACCCGTTGGTACATCACACATGACCGAATTCACAGACCTACGTACTTTGAAACATCTGCGTCTCAATTCCTGATAATTTCCCCCGACTAGATGGTCCTTGAATGAATCGCACAATCGACTAGCAGCGTGCATTATTGATGGACCGGAAACCATCATAAAGCTCAGAGAGTTACCTATTATTTTATAACGTCGGCATAATTTTACAAAATACACTTCCACCCGAGGACAGTAATAAACTAGCGGCTCGCTAGACAATACATGTCATAAAACCATCTCCGCCCTTCGGAGAGAGCGCCCAGGCCACGAGGAAGTTGAGTTGAGGTCACGGGAGAATTGACTTTACGCCTCCACCGCTGGAGGAAGTCCGAGTTCCTTCCTTCGGCGAACGGCCAGGGTTGATTACACTACTCCAGCGAGGAAGGTTGTCCCATCTCCGCCCTTCGGACAGTTGGCTTCGGGACAGTTGGCTTCACGCTTCCACCCCAAAAAGAAGTCCCATCTCCGCCCTTCAGAGAGGCCGCCCAGGCCACGGGACAAGGCGACTGTACGCTTTCGACCAGGAAGGTACCCACCCTCACCTATCGGATAGGCCACCCAGGCTCTCTGATCGCAGTTACTGCAGACTTCCCCCCCAGGAAGTTACAGATCTCCGCCCTTCGGAGATCAACCATAGAGACGCAAGGGCTCTGGATAGTCATCGTAACAGGGATGTGCTTTTGAACTCTTGTTGTAATCCTCCTATCCCCCAGTGAAGTTAATTTTAAGAATACAGACTTTTACGTAGAATAAGCCAAGTGAATCGATAATTTTAAGAATAAAGACTTTCACGTAGAATTAAGTACTTGACTCTCTAAATTTTGCCTTAGTTTAAGACTAACCCCTCGAATAGAAGAATACGAAGTGTGTTCAAAAGAAAAGGTGAATTTTGAATTTTCGCGGGCTGTGTGCATTCGATTATCGATTTTTTTGTTATGTTGGTATACATATGTTTATCATATGTTAGCATTATCATCCATTTTGGATCAGTGGTTTGTTTTTGGCAACTGGAAAGGTTAGTCACGTTTTTGGGTGTTAATAAATCATTACCCATCCATCCTAATTTTAAAGGAGTGGGGGTAAATTAAATCATATATAAAATGTGGATTAACCACAGTTTGAAAATGGCCTTAAACGCCGAAACAGCTGTCACAATAATAACAACTAAAAATACTTGCAGAACTTAATAATAACATTATTAAATTTGATTTACCTTAAATTTAAAAAAAAAATACATTAAGTTGATATATCCATTGGTACTATGCAAATGGCCGAATTCACAGACAAACCTACTCTTAAAAACATTTGCGTCTTAGTTCCTAGTAATTCCCCCGTGACTAGATAGGCATTGCATAAATTAAACAATGGGTTAGGATCGTTCATTATTGACGAAACGGAACCACCCATAAAGCTCAGAGAGTTACCTATATTGTAAAACGTCGGCATAATTTTCACAAAGGATACTCGAGGACAATAATAATCTGGCGCCCCATCAAATAGAACGGGTCATAAACCGACCCTTATTCGGATCGGAATCAGCCGAATTAGGTAATATGGGCGACGCTAGGTCTAGGGAACCGTCGCAAATTTTCCGCGAGACGGAACAAGGGAGAACTATATCCCTAGGGGACAAATAACAACCAGCAACCAGTGGAGCTGGTCCTCGCAACAGTTGACTTCAGGACCCCGGGGCAGGAGGTTGTCCCATCTCCGCCCTTCTGAAAGGCACCCAGGCCGCGGGGGTCATCGAGACACGATACAGTGGAGTTCCGAACGCAGGCTACACGAAGGATGACATCAGGACTCCGGTGCGGGAGGATGTCCCATCTCCGCCCTCCGGAGAGGTCGCCCAGACCACGGGACAAGTTGACGGTACACTTCCGCCCAGGAAGGTACCCATTCTCACCCTTCGGAGAGGCCGCCCAGGACCTCTGACCGCAGTTGCTGCTGACATCCGGCCAGGAAGTTACTGGTCTCCGCCCTTCGGAGACCAGCCACTGGATGGTCATCGTAACAGGGACGTACTTTTGAACTCTTACTATAATCCTCCCATCGCCCAGTGAAATTAGTTTTAAGAATACAGACTTTGACGTAGAAAAAGCCAAGTGAATCGCTAATTTAAGAACAAAGACTTTCACGTAGAATTAAGTACTTGATTTTCTAATTTTAATGATATTTTGTACCTAGTTAAATTAACTTTAGTTTACGACTAACCCCACGAATAAAACAAGAAATGACTTATAGTAATTACCTAAAGCGAATTTTAGTTCTTATGTGAATGGTATATCTATGGTTCCTACCTTTTTGCGTTATTTCTATAGATAAAATTACCCAGCTAATTGAGTGCTTTGATAAGACGCTAATTAATGCAGCGGGTTATAATTCTAGGAATAACGGAAAAAGGTGAGAAACTGAAAAGCAATTTAGGTATTTACAACAAGTCATTTATTTTGATAATCGTGGGGTTAGTCTTAAACTAAAGTTAATCTTAATTAGACACAAAATTTCAATAAAACTAAATAGGCAAGTACTTAAATCTACTTGTAAAGTCTTTGTACTTAAAATGAATTATTTACTTCGTTTAAATCTACGTAAAAGTTTGTATTCTTAAAACTAGAGATTCACTAGGTTTAATTATACGGAAAGTTGATTCTTAAAATTAGAGATTCACTTGGCTTAATTATACGGGAAAGTTTAGTTATCCTACGTAAAAGTTTTTGCGAGAGTATTCACAGGGTGACATGGTGGGAGAATTATTTGGTAAGAGAGTCCAGAGGCACTTCCCTTTATTGATGGCTATACAGGGTCCAGAGAGCGGCTGGGTATGCAGAGTTCTTGCATTCGCACTAGGTATCCAAGTACCTCCGGATCGGGAGTAGGTACAAACGCGGCGATGATCAGAGGCCTGGGCGGTCTCCGGGGTTTGATCGCCGAAGGGCGAAGACCAGACTTCCTTCTGGGACGGAAGCGTAAAACTCACTCGCGGTGCAGAGCCTGGGCGACTTCTGCAAGTAGATCTCCTAAAGGCGGAGATTGTACTTCCTTCTGGGACGGAAGCGTAACACTCACTGTCATCAGAGGACCTGGGCGGCCTCTCCAAGGGGCGAGAATAGGTACCATCCTGGGCGAAAGCTTCAAGCCAACTGCCTTTTCGTCAAAGGCATTCTTGCCTGTCACCCTCTGTAGGGGTCTAGTTCTTCCTTGTTCCGTCTCATTCGGCCGCGGGCGAATGATCCCACTGTCATTATCCCACTGTCGTCTCGTCAGGGTCGGTTTTATGACCCCTATTAGCAGCCTCTCCGAAAGGCGGCTCATTTCCTTTTAGGTTTTATGGCTGTACTTTTGTAAAATAATGCCGACTTTCTAAAATAGTATTTAAGGGTACTTACTTTACGATGTAGTACTTTACAATGGTTTCCGGCTTGAACAACAATATGCGCGGCTAGCCTTTGTGCAAATTTTTTATGGCCTGTCTAGTCTGGGAATTATTACTACTCGAAATGCACATTTTAGATGTATGTCTGTGAATTCGGTCATTACATATAGGTATTACAAAGGATATATCAGCTTCTTATCAATATTTGTAAAAAAAAACTAAAATATTATGTTGTTGATGGTATAAGTACTGTCAAAATTTAAAATACTCAAAATATTGTCTATGTTCCGATTTCCGTACTGACGTTTAGTTCAGCTTTCGGTTTGTTTTCGTACGAATTACTGTAGAGATAACCGAATTTTTTACTTTCCGATGGAGACTTGAACATTTGACATTATAATAAAGGTACCAAATTCTAAATGCATCTGTATTCTGAAAATGTTCGTAATTGAACAACATTTTTTTATTTACAGTTCACAATAAGCAGCCCTCAAAATGTCTTTGTACGATGATTTTGATGGCATGAAAGGGAAAAATACGGAGAAAGTAGCAGCCTGGTCATCGGGAATCAAACTCTTACAGTCACAGCTGAAACTGAAGAAAGCTACCACAACACAACCAAAGAGAGATTCTATTAGAAAAGCTATTCAGGTATAATTTTATCAGGCTCCGCATAATATCCAATTTTTGTAAATATCCACATTTGAAAGCACTCATTCCGTTAGTAAAAATGTTAAAAACACCCAAAACATGCTGTTATATTTAATAATTTACAGTAATAATTAATAATTTTGACAAAATTCCGCCAAAATTCTTGAATTTTTAAATTATATTTTACCAACAGACTTAATTACAGTAAGGAATGCCTGTATCGGACAGCAGTTTCTTATTACCTAAATTGTTATATTTGAAATAATTTAGGAATTATGTAATTTAGGACACTTTTGCAAATATGTTCCTTTTCCTGTAGAGATAAGAATGCTTGCTAATAATAAATAACATGTAAAACTATACAATTTATCCCAATAAATAGGAACTCTACTGGTTCAACCAGCCAGTTGTCTGACGGCTTTCGTGAAGTCTGTATATTAATTAACAACCCAAGGTTCCTCAAGAGGAAGCTGGCGATTTATAGTCGCTGAATTTGGTTTTCTCCCAAATCAAAGTGGAAGACTGTAATCCTTTATCCCTGTGTTACCATTGCCAAACATACAGCGATGCACTGTCTTCATGTAAATGAAAAAACAATTTAATCCACACTGCGCAGAAGATCACTGCCTTAGAGATTGTAAAAACAAGAGTGAAGCGCCAAAATGCATAAACTGCACAAACAATTTATTCAAAAACTCCGGGACGCCGCCGCCGCCATGGAGTGATAGAAAGTGTGGCGGGAGAATGTATCTCAAGATGGTAGATAAAAACACAGCATGTTTTCAAATGTAAGTATAAATGCAGTAACTTCAACGTAGGAACTGTGTTTTTACGTACAGAAATGAAGATGCTGCGTTTTTACTTACCACCAGCGATGAAATAGCAATAACATCAAAAATAATATCATCTTCTTTTAATACTAAAACGAGTAATATTAAATTGTATCATGTAAAACATAAGAAATTCGATACTTAAGAAGAAACACGGTCGCTGAAAAATTTCAACAATAAGTATTTTAAAAAACTGTTTCTGTTGCACTCTGTGCTACGGTCGGCCGTCGCACCATAGATGTATGGGTGTGCGTACCTAGTGTGTGTAGCTCACGCCACCCTTCTCGGCAAAACCGCCAGCCGAATTAATATTATTATTCCTCTGCGGCCAGTCGCAACAGGACTTCCCCCAATCTGTGTGTGTGCGTGGAGGCAAGACTAAACATTCAATGTCTTGTTACGGGAGTGTTTCATCGTAAACAGCCAAATGAACGAGAGACAAATCGAAAAAACCGCCAAACCGCCTCATACAGCTAAAGTAGTGAAGAACACTCTCAAAGCATTGAATTGGGAAATATCGCACCCGCCGTACTCTCCAGACCTTACCCGTCCGACTATCACCTTTTCGCATCGATGGGACACTCACTCGCAGAGCAGCGCTTCGCCAATTTTGAAAAAGTCGAAAAAAGCTCGTCGAATGGTTTGCCTCGAAAGAGAAATTTTTTTTTTGGAATGGTATCCATGATTTGCCCCAAAGATGGACAAAATGTATAGAATCCGATGGTCAATACTTTGAATAAAAAAAAAATTGAGATTCCCTTGAGAATTAAGCGTTTTCTTTATTGAAAAAACTGGCAAACTTCAACTAACACCCTTGGTATATAGGGTCTTATTAAAATAATTTATAATACATGTGGGTTACCGACAACTAAGTAAGGTAAGTAGTTATAAAGATTTCACTGTATTTGCGTTTAGTCAAAACCCACTCTAACGAAACTCAATATTACGAAAAACTTGAAATGCATTTGTTTGGTTTACCACATATTCCATACATTGATTATTCGCTATGACAATAATTTTGACTGTTTTGACAAAATTAAAACACTTGAAAAAAACCAGTTCAGATAAGGAAAAAGGTTGAAGCAAACGTTTTACGCATAAGAAAAGCTATAGTTGGAGCAGTAAATTACAAAAAAGAGCAAGAAAACACGGCACAAAGTGAAAAAGAAAAATCTGAAAATGATCATAAAAAATGCCGCAAACCATGTGTTTGGTGATCATAAAAAATATTCCTCATACTATTGCAAGTCGGAGAAGTACTAATACTGATGATCCAAATTTAGTAATCGATCTTCAACATTGTGGAATATGGGCTGATATCCAACAATTGTTGTCTCTAATAGCAAATATAGAAAGTCTTATTATTGACGTGACAAATATCACTGTGAAGCAATTCAAAAACGTTATCGCCTAATTTATAGGCGGAAAAAGAATAAATTTTACTAGAAGAGGATCATACCAAGCAAGGTGTTTTGGAGCAGTAACTACATGGAATAGTAAAATGGCAACCCATTCACGAATACAAAAAAAAAATCCAAGGCCACAGTTTTGACAAATACACAAAACACTTTATAGAAAGAAAACGACATTCGAAGGAGAAAATACAGAGGTGTCGAAAAAGAAAACTAACATAAATCGAAAAAACGACAGAAAATAGAAAAAAAGTTACAGGGCCCGATGAAAATTATGGTCAATTGGAATTAGAACCACGTATGCCACCCGTTTGAAACAAAAAAAGAGGAATTTCTCATAGAATTATTTTCATTGAATATGGAAGAACTCGAACGCAATACGGTGGGCCAAAGCGATAATAATTTGTGAACAATTGAGAGGCGTAAGCGTCTAACAGCATCTAACTTTGGAAAAATATGTGAACTGCGGTCAAAAACTTCAGTTGCGAGAGTATTAAACTCGTTACTGTACTCGCAATTTAAAAAAAATATGGCTTCAAATTATGGAAAAGAAAATGAAAACCAAGAAATAGAGCAATTTACAAAAGAAACAAGGTTGCAGGTATCCTGCCTGTGGAGTAGTTATCGATGAAAACAATTTTTTTTTAGTCCGGATGGCCTTATCGGTAAAGATTCTATAATTGAAGTTAAATGCCCTTGTGGTATATTCAATATACTCAATTTAATCTGTGAAGAAATCGAACCACTGTTAGAAAACTTCTACCAGAAATAATTGACGGTCGCATACCAAGAAATTTACCGGCGAGAGAAAGGTCTAAACCATAAATTGTGTTAATTTCATTGTCTAGGTGTAAAACAGTTCAAATTTTGTACAATAAAGCGTTTACAAACAAAAAAATATTATTTAATCATGTTAGCGATTCTAAACTGAAAATTTACAACAGAAAAATCAGAAAAAGATAAGATCACATCTAGGAATTAAACCCAGGACTTTAGCCTTGCCGGTCAATATACATCCTAGACTTGTAGAATGTAAATGTCGCATATTAAATAAAAATGGATAAATTTATCCAAGACACTATCTAGGTAGTATTTAGTTGGAGATGAATCTTGCAATCATACATAAAGATAGCAGCCAATAAGAATATGCATTAAGAAAGTGAAGATAATGTCGGTACTTATGTCGAAGTATGATACAGTTAAATATGACGGAAGGGGATAGGGTCCCATTAGCTCAGTTGTAAGGTATCGCCCCGCCAAGGCTAAGGTCCTGGGCATAGAGGTATACAAATGGAGTAAACATCAACGTTCCAAATATGGGCTACGTAAATAAGGCCAATTGGCTACATTGAGATAACACGGGCTTCAGTCGATTAGAAGCGCTCGCCGGGTATGGATCTCCAAAGATTACTGCAAAACGCCTTCATAACTGCACAAGTTGTTTTGGAAAAAATATAAAAAGTAATTGTGTAACGTTTCATCGGTTTTACCATACTCAATATACTGTAAATTGGCCATTTTATTGCTAAAAAAATCTCAAGTCGGTACGCGCCGCCGGTAAGAAATGCTTGAGGCCACAGCGCGGCCGGCGATGCGTTCTGTTCGTTCGTGGTCGGAAGGATTCGGGCTACGTCGAAAGCCGCTTCACCCCCCTTCGTATTTCACACCCAGAACAAATTTTTAAACTGATTTTGCTAGGAACGTTGACTCTATTTATATGCATCTATGGTCTAGGGTTCAATTCCTAGATGTGACCGTACCTTTTTTCTGATTTTTCTCTTACAAATTTTCGATTGAGAACTGCTGAAATTGTCTTCAGTATTTAAAAATTACAATTTGAAGTTTTACTCATTAAGTTAAATAAATAAAGTACATGTATTAGATCATTGAAGAAGATTATAATATTAATTTGGGTACCCAAATGTTATTCAAAAGTTACTTAAAAATTTTTTGGGGCTAACTGCATTAGAATTGAATATTCTATGTCGGTATGTTTTGCTTTTTTTTAAAAATGCATTGTCTAGTTTTTATATGGAACGTCTTTTGATGGCATTCAAACCAGGCAATTTTGACGATTTTTGGAGGGTCCTAACTCCTATATGAAGTAACTTATCAAAAAAGCAAAACGTACCGACACGCTGTTGTCGATATCTATATAATACTAAAAAATATTTGCACTAATGTCAAAATCCAGAGAGGAAAATGGGGAATACGTTTGTACGGAAAAAACACTGCCCGGTTTCCTCTTAATAACTTCCCATACTCAACTCATTTTTGCTAATTTTAGTCATTACTGTGTTTTTACTACCTCGGCAGTATGCCTAAAATAGTCACGACACAACTATTCTTAAAAACAAAGTACGAAAATTGATCTATTGCTATTTTCTGAATGAAGAACTACTTAGAATGACCTATAGGATTTATTAACTTATACTCAATCTCTTTACATTGTACATAAACTAATAATTAAAATAAGTTTCAATAAATCATTTTTTATGACATTTTAAATTAAAGTAAACCATTCCGAAGCACTAAAAATCTCAGGCAAAAATATGTGTTACCAATTCCAATATGTAAAAAAACCGCCCCCACCCCCTTACACACAAGCATAGCCCTTGAGGTGATTTTTCACAAAAACGGTGCTATACAAATCATCCAATTATTATTATTATAGCTTTTTATGGAGGTACATCTTTATATAACATAGACTCAAAAGTACAAATTTATTAGAGTAACTTCGGGTAATATGGCACACCATAAGCATCATTGCTAATAAATAACTTTGTTTACGATGTGATAAAATTGTTTATTTCAATAAATAAACTAATCGGGCATCAAATTGTATCAATCAAAGTAATCATAATAATCAGAAAGCAACCAATTTTTTTTTTCTTAAACCTTTGTTTCATTATTTTTCCCCTTTTCATTTTCTCTTCCTTCTTCCTTAACGAGCTTTCAAGTTCCGATTTATATGAGGATGCAGTCAGCAAAGGGTTAAAATATAGCTCTGTGCTGTTGACATAAAGTGACACAATATGATTTATTACAATCATTAACTAGGGATATCTTAACACACTGTTAAAGCTGAAATTGGAATACGTATTGCAATTAAGTTAATATGATGTTCAAAACTTACCAAGAAATAAGATCGAAAGGTGTAAAAATAGATTTCCGCTCGTCACAGACGCGCGCGTACTCACCGAATCATAACACACTGAAGATATGTGGAGTGGGGGTTATTACAGAGTGTGTATAATCCACTCGCAGCGTTGCCACGTTTTGAAGAAAGTGCGGTGGGCCATATTGGCCGACCAGGCCATATTACCCGAAGTTACTCTATGTATTACTATAAAAATTATTTGTTACACAATATACGAGTACACATACTCTGTATATCAATTATTATGTTTTTTCATGAATAAATGATTATGTTAAAAAATTTGTATTTAGTTTGAAATTTTGTTTTTATATCTTAATCTTTTATATATAAAAATGAATGTTTGTCTGTCCTCGATTTTCTCGAAAACAACTTGGCCGGTTTCGCTGAAAATAACACAGTTTGTACTTATCAGTGCCGGGAAGGTTTAGAGAATGTGTAAAACTGTTGCTATATTTTAA
The DNA here is from genome assembly GCA_022606495.2 of Halesus radiatus. Taxonomy (NCBI): domain Eukaryota; kingdom Metazoa; phylum Arthropoda; class Insecta; order Trichoptera; family Limnephilidae; genus Halesus; species Halesus radiatus. The sequence continues at coordinate 60,511 of JAHDVE020006895.1, forward strand.
AATTAGTATGAAAAATATTGAACCCGCCATGTTGTATTGAGGTTAGCCCATAGATATACCACTCGGGGTTAGCCACAGATTACATATTAAAAAAAAAAGATTTGCTTGGGTAGAATATTTTCAAAATGGAAAACACAAGTAGGTTCCTACTTAAGAACTTTTTTATTAGATGTATTTTGAAAAAATAAATGTTTAGAATGAAATAAAATTTTCAAATTATTTCTTTGTTTAAAGATAGTAATAGTCGTCACAAGGCATTACTTTCGCTGTCAAGTCAATTATGGCACCCAAATGACAAGTAGGAATTCACAACTTTATTCCAAAAAAAATAGTAATCCCGCCCAAGGCCGGGTACACATCGGCTAGTATTAAATAAAAATGCATGATCATTCAAAAATTGTTTATAGGAGGTACATTAATGTGTGGGGTGTTTTTATTCTATTACCATATTAAAAACACATGTGTGTTTTTTTATGGTTGATATATTTGATTCAAATGTATGTTACATTGGCCTTCCTCTATTTTAAATTAAGTTTTATAGGAGGTACATTAATGTGTGGGGTGTTTTTATTCTATTACCATATTAAAAACACATGTGTGTTTTTTTATGGTTGATATATTTGATTCAAATGTATGTTACATTGGCCTTCCTCTATTTTAAATTAAGTTTTATAGGAGGTACATTAATGTGTGGGGTGTTTTTATTCTATTACCATATTAAGAACACATGTATGTTTTTTGTCGCTTAAGGCCTGATCTGCATGCGAGATATTAACTGCTTAATGCTTGGATTTTTTTCACAAAAATACAAGTAAAAACATCAGGTTATTTTATTTTATTTAAAGAGTTTATATAATTTAAGAGTTGACCAGTTCAAATTAACAAAACAGAAACAATAAAAAATGTAAAAAAAACTTAACCTAATATAAAAAAAAACAGTAAGAAAAATAATAAAATAAATCTATATATGATAAGTTAAAACAGAAAATACGATTTGCATAAACCTCTACGAGCGTCAAATGGCAACTGGCGAGCTAAGTTCGGTTGTTTATCTTATGTAACACAAACAAGTCGAAACACGCTAGGAGTGCTCGGGCTGGCACGATACGACACATGTGCCGACCGCAAACACTGCGCGTTCAAAAGCATGAAGTGGTTAAGCAAATATTTTAATGGTTTTCTAGGTTCTACCGCCAGTAATTGATTTAAAATCCAAGAGGGATGATGATGAGGTCATCTACCCTATTCACGCTCCAATAATTGCCCAATCTCAAAAACCGGGTCAATTTGTTTCTCTGTCCACCAAGGAATACGATTGGGAGATTATCGGAGAGTATGACCCCATGTGGCCTAATGATTATGAGAAATTCGTCAAAGGTACATATTTAGACATTCTTATTATGTACTTTTCAATCATTTCTAACAGAAGATTTCATTTTTTAAATAATGTACTGTAAAATTTTAATGAAGTAAAAAGAACCCTTTTTTAAATTTTTGAGTATCTGAATGTGTACAATGTACATGTTTTCTTAATTTTTTCCAGAATTACGAGACCAGCGAGATCGGGACAATGACAGGAAGTTTGACGATAGAGAACGACGCAGCAGCGCACAACACAAAAAGCGAAAATCAAGATTTGTGGAAGAAGAACCGAGTGAGAAATTAATGGTAATAAAATCGTTTTGATTTCCTGGATATATTTTTATAGCAGACTTCATTGGCATGTAAATTAATGAAACTATTAATATACATAACTACATAAAAATAATACTGTTTTATTAGTTCCAGCGCACATCAGACGATGAGAAGGAACGCCCCGCCCCCGTTAGGACGGGTGGGGCGGCCATTGCACCCCCGCCTTCGCTTATGCAGGAAGCGGGGCCCCCCTCGCCTCCGCCCGGCCCCCCCTCCATGGGGTCAGACAAGGCGGGATACTCTGTTGGAGGCTATGGCGCCAGTTCCGTTGCCGCTAAGATTATGGCTAAATACGGTTTTAAGGTGAGTCAAAAGTTTCTGATACATACATAGCAAGAACATAATTTCATTACGTATTTTTGTAAAGAAGGATTTATTGCCTGGTGGCAGTTTCTTCCATCCAGCATAAATACATACATAATTTTTCATTGGAAATAGTCCGCAAGTTCAATAATGTAACATAAATCATCTATACCTTTTTAGGAAACTCATATATCTTACCTAAAAATACTATGAATAACTATTATTTCTACGCTTCCAACGAACAATGTCGGATGTGCAAATGGTAACTTCTTATTAGAGCTGTTTAAAGTTTCGTTTCTACGTGTTTAAAGTTTCACATCTTCATTTTTATTGTTTTTGAGATAGTGTTGTTTTTGATATTTTTCATAAATTCCTATTTATTTCATCAGAAATATATATATAATCACCTAAAAATTGCGTGCAAGACAAAAAAAGTGAGATAAAGTTAGTTGAACGATTAATACACCGTACAAGAGTCCCAACTGATCCCAACCTTCTGGAGCAAGTGAGACTATGGCACGGGTGCGCTGCCCGTTTCATACATAACTTAATTTTGGATTTGAGGCGAAAATACCCATCCAAACTGAATGATATATTTTTCTTAATTAAAGGTGTAGTAAATATCTAGCGCGGGTGAGAAGTATTTCATTTATTTTTGTTTTAAATTATGAAATATAGGCCATGAAAAAAAATTATTTTCTTAATTTTAGGGGCAACTTAGAAAATTATTAGCGAATTTATCAAATTTAAAAAAAAAATCCTATATGCTATGTAAATATGATTACGTAAATAAAAATACAAAAACAAAACATTAAAAAAAAAAGTTTTTTCCGGGTCAATATTTTAAATTATTTACGGCAAATTTGTGTTCCAACGTAAATTAGTCGTTTTTAATTTAATTTAAAGCCCACAATAATGCTTATATTAATATTTTAACAATTTTTTTAATTTAATATTACAATACATTTTTAAAGCATATGGTAATTTTTTTTTAAATCGCCTTTTGCCTCCAAATAATTATTAAAGGTGCCTCTAAAATCGCGAAAAATTATTTCCTTTAATGGCCTATATTTCATAAAGTAAAACAAAACAAAAAAAATTACTTCTAATCCGCACTTGATATTTACTGTACTGTTGTATGAAACAGGCTTATGGTATGTTGTGAGGCTGGTGGCAGAGAGGATGGGAATGAGATGGGATAGAGGAAGGTGGAGAAGTACCTGGCTATTCAAATCTGGTCACAAAACACGGCAAAAGCCATTTAAGCAATTTTATTTGATTCATTTGTGTTATTTCACAATTTAGTAAATTAAAATAATATTTGGCGTAGTCCCACTGGCTCCAGATTTTGCGTAATATTTTTTGCGTAATATTTGGCGTAGTCCCACTGGCTCCAGATTTTTCTTTACGTTAACTCCACACTTTGGCAAGGCCGATTTCATCTTTGGGGCTGCTGTGTGGAAGGTCACTTTAAGGAAAGGAGGGAAGTTCTGGGCAGGAAAAGATATACGGGGCGGCGGTATCTACACCCGCCTCCCAAATCGAATATACCAGGTTGAAAGCAGTTGGGACTCTTGTGCGGTTGGGATTTTTGTGCAGAATTCTCATAGAAAAATCATACATCATTTCATACAAACTCTACTGTTAAGACCTGGACAAACTTAACCCCCATGAACCCGGGAACCCCTGCTAAGTCACCAAATTTAGCGAACCACTTAGGGTGACCTATGGTAGAGGTGTTGCTTATTCATTAAATCCCGGGGTGGCAGTACCTACACCCGCGTTTCAAATTGAATTTCCCAGGTTGAAAGCATTTGGGACTCTTGTGCAGTTGAGACTGTTGTGCGGTATTCACATAGAAAAGTCATGTATGATATGATCATACATACTCTACTGTTAAGATCTGAACAATCCTCACCCGCATGATCCCGGGCACCCCTGCTAACCACTATAGGTAATCTATGGCAGAGGTGTTGGTTATCCATTAAATGGTTCCCGGGGCGGCGGTGCCTACGCCTGCTTCCCAAATTGAATCTCCCAGGTTAGAAGCAGTTGGGACTCTTGTGCGGTATTCACAAAAAATCATCTAGATAGTTTTTATCCAATGAATCGTTCTCGAGGCGGCGATACCTATACTCGCTAAGAACCAGATATGCCAGTTGATAAGCACTCTGATTGGTTCATTTAAATAGTATCAACAAATGATCACAGTGATGAACCAGGTACACGCCTTTGTTAAACAAAGCACCCTGATTGGTTCATTCAAATCGGATCAACAAAGGGAAAAAGTGTAAAATGTATATGCGATGGAAAAATGGGCATGGTTTACAGCAAAATCTATATGACGAATGTTGATCTTTTGGAACAACGTATATATGCCTACTTCGGAAATAGATCAACAAATGTGGGCGGATCAACAAATTCTAACGGATCTACAAAAACCTGGCGTACCGTCGCGTCTGATCAACATAGTACGAGAGGGGATCTCTATATATATATTATTGCAACTACTACAGCTCTAATGCAAAGTTACCAATTTACACATCCGACATTGTTCGTTGGAACCGTCTATTTCATTTTTTGCATTAAAAAATGAAAACAGGGAAAATATTCACGAAACATTTACCATTCGCATTACGTGTAAATATATTTATGTTTTCAAATGAATTGAATAATGTTATTGCATCATAGGAAGGACAAGGCCTGGGCAAGAAGGAGCAAGGGATGTCCATCGCCCTGCAAGTGGAGAAAACTTCAAAGCGCGGCGGCCGCATCATACATGAGAAGGATAGCAGCGTCATGTTACCTCCCGTCGCAGGCGTAGCCATCATCCCACAACCAGGTTACCACAAATTCTTATTGATTACATATTTCCCTTCCACACCATAAACAAACAGATTGTCTGTTCCTTTAAGATCCTTCCCAAAAGTTGTGAAATGAATATGAATAATTTAAGTGTCAAGATTTATTTTTTGTTTTGTTTTTTTTTTTGTGTTTTTATTTTTTAAATTTTATTATATAAATGCCAAGAAGGCTTTTACATACAAGTAAATCATTTTTAAATCACATAAAAAATAAAAATAGAAAACATGCGCAGAAGTTAATTTCACTTAAAGAAAAAGAAAAAACTGCACCTAAGCTAAAAATACACGGGAATATAAAGGAACGGCAAAAATAAATAATACAATATCCACAAAGCCAATATTAACATTAATAACAAATAAGTAAATAATGTAAAAAGTTGTAGTTAACAATAATTTATTAACTAGTAAAATAGAAATAATTCTGATTATTGTCAAATATATCCATATCATTTAACTATTTGTTACCAAGACTGTGCAATCGTTGAATTGGGAAATGCAAGCTATAGTTGGAACGGGATATACATATGTAAAATGTTAATGTTTGTTTTGTAGTTCGTTTAGGTATGTATAGATTGATTAAATGCAGGAGTTCCGAACAATCGAATTTACAATTTAATAAATTTAATAAAAAGGTTAGGTAGTTAATTTTCCTTCTGTTTTCTAAAGTTGGAATCTTAAGATACGATTCATTTTACATATTTTCTGATTGGTATTCAAAATAATTTGCTTGTGGATTGTTATAAATGAAATGAGGGGTATAGAAGCAAAGGCAGCTTTTTACGAAAATACTAATTCAGAGAAAATACTAAAAAACTGATTTGAGGTAAGTAGTTAAAATTAATTCAGAACCTTAAAACATTTTTTCCATACATAAATATAGATGAAGAGAAAGTTTGTATTATACAAATCAATGATTCCGATATGAAGAATTGCTCCCAAGTTATTAGATTGCTGGTTTTGCTCCCAAGCAGTTGAAAGTTAGCCCTGTTTGCTCTTACTAACCTCCATTTTAATTTTATACAAATTGGCTCACAGTAAATCATTATTACTAAAAAAGGGGTATTTGTTGGAATAAAAAATTATTTACTTTATAAAAATTTAAAATAAATTGCTCACATATATAATAAAATATTATCAGTTTTAATCTCAGCAAATAATATTCATTTCTTCAATAGATTTTGTGGTGTCATTATTAATTAAATTAATAAAATGTTTTCATTACGCGACTGTTTAATATAAAAATATATTTAAATAGGAAAGACTTGAAGAAATTTTAATACTAGAGTTAAGGAGCAGGATTTCAAGTATAATAATAATTAATAATTATTCTGAATTTGCCAACTATATTTTGGAAACAAATCATTCTTTTGACATAAATATGTTTAATTTTTTCAATTTGAAATTTTAGAAATTAGAAAAAGTGTTATTGTCAATTAAATATTATTAATAATGAAAAAATAATTTTAAATAACTATCGCTTAATTTAATTTTCACATTTAATGACTTGAAGCCCTTGAAATAAAAAAGTCATTAAAAATCAATAAAACCAATCTACTTAATAAACAACTAGATTTGTCCAACACCCCCATTTTTTAAATATTTCCATTACCTCCGCCCACCTTCACCCCTCCCTCTGAAGCTCTTCCTTCCTTGCCCCCCACCTAAGTTGATGTTCTGTCTCTCTCTTCTAATTTTCTATTAAATACCATGTATTTCTGTATTATGTTTAATATATTGTGTATTCACCCCTGAGGAAGGTTCAGGTTGAATCGAAACCGGTTGGATGAAAAAATAATAAAGTGGAATTAAAACAAACTTATTTTATTTTTTATAATTATGTATTCCCACAAAGTGTTTGCTACATGTAAATATTTATACTTTTTTATTGATTTCATAAATAATATTAAATAATACAGCAAATTAAAAAAATACTGATTCCAGCCACATTTCTTGACTATTTTTCGGGGCGCCGGGACCTTTTCCGAGCCTTCAAAGTTGATGCATCTATAGGATGACCATCCATCTTCAATATTCTTCTTCTCAAAAACTTCAACACACTTTAAACAGTTTAATCGCGATTTCAAAGAGTAGCCAAAATAACACAACTAACAAACGTATGGGGCGGCCATCTTGTCACTTGACATTTTTGTATGGGTAAAATATTTAGCGCAAAGATTACTGTTTTTGGTTCTAATGTTAATTTTAAAAGTGATGTTTCTGTAAAATTAATATTAGTTTTGATTCTAATGTTTATTTTAAATGTGATGTTTCTGTGAAATTAATACTAGTTTTGGTTCTAATGTTAATTTTAAAAGTGATGTTTCTGTAAAATTAACACAGTTTTGGTTCTAATGTTTATTTTAAAAGTGATGTTTCTGTAAAATTAATACTAGTTTTGTGCCTCAAATATATTTTTAAAACGTGCAGAATGTGCAGCTCTATATTTCAGCACTCATAGGTTATTTTGTAATTTTTATCAAGATGGCTGTCTTTGCTTCTATATGCCTCAAATGGTTAATTGTTTGTAGATTCACCGGTGAACAATGAAGCAGCTTTGTCCCCCGTGCAGAAACAAGAACCCACCATCACTGAAATAATGAAGAGTCCTAGCAAAGTTGTTTTACTTCGGGTTGGTATATTATTTTATTTTACTGATTTGGTGTAAGCAGAGTTGTTGCAAAACCGTTACAGTATTATTCTAAATGGTAATATTCTTTAGAAGTGATTAATTTACCTCTGAAAAACCCAGAATTATCAGGTAATTGCAAAATAGGTTTTCTGTCACAACCCTATTAATAGTAACTCACATTTTCAAGCAATAAGAGGTGGTAATTTTTTTCTTATCTCTCCGTTGATAAGATATAATCTCTATGCGTGATAATATCTCAAAATGATTGTGTATGTAATATACTAACCTATATTTTATTTTAATAACTTTATGTACATACATATTATACAAAAGTAAATGAATCATAATAAGAATTCTCTGATAATTTGTCAGTTTAGTAAAATTTCTGGTTTTCCCAGTCTGCAGCCACACTGACTATCTTTTCTTTGTTTGTTTCCAGAACATGGTCGGCCCGGGCGATGTAGATGAAGAACTAGAGCCAGAGGTGAAAGACGAATGCAACACCAAATACGGCGACGTCATCAAAGTTATTATATTTGAGATTCCGGGAGCTCCTTCCGACGAGGGCGTCAGGATATTTGTGGAGTTCAAAAGGATTGAGAGTGCTATCAAAGCTGTTGTAGATTTGAACGGGCGATTTTTCGGTGGCAGACAAGTCAAGGCTGGCTTCTACGTGGTCAGTAGATTTGCTGCCTTGCAACTCTTAGATTAATGAACACACCACCTATACTTATGTACGTACATTATTGAATAAATCATCTCAAATGATTGAGTACATTAGTAACTCATTTCTAAATCATGTATTTCTTCCTCGTTGTACCAGACGTGTGGCACACCGGCGAACTGTAGGGGGCAGCTGATCCCGATCTGCGAAGAGGGCTGGAGGGGAGGGAGACACAACCTATCGTTCCCTTGCCAAGGGGGAACGACACCGACAATTAAGGCGATCGCTTGTTTCCCAATCGTCAAAATCATGAAAATGGTGTTTTTTTGCTTTGAAAGTTTGATTACATATAATTATTCTAGGTTCTTCAGTAAATTACTGTGAATGGAACACATCCTTGCCCCAAATTTAACGAACATTTTTTTAATATTTGTTTCTTTATAAGCCTAGAAAAAAATTAAGAGTGAGGGCTGTAAAAATGGTTTGATATCCAGGATCTCCCACTTAACAACAATTTATCTAGTTTTGTTTTATTGCGTAATGTAGAAAAAATTATTACCCATTAGATGACCGTGAAACATTTTGAATTTTAGCCCTAAATATAACAGCATAACATAAAATACGTGTTTTTAATAAAATATTTCTTACGTAATATCGAACAGGTACCCGGAGGTTCATACAATTTTCAACTCTATAGTTACTGAACGTTAGGACGTATTTCAATGTTCCACTTCTATACCGAGTTAGTTCACGCCCAACTTCGGTGGCGAATAGACGTCTTTATAGTTCGCGTCGCTTCGTTCCGTGCTCCTTTTTTTAGATCAATATAGTTTACGCGCAATCGATTTTGAGATTCCCGAGTGATATAGTATCATCTGCGTATAATGGGCAACAAAGGAAATAAAAAAGTGGGTCCACTCAGCGGACTAAGGAAGAGAAAAGTCAACGCTGGAATGTTTGGGTAAGTTCCAATCATCTTTATTTATTATTTACGACCAAATTGGGATTTACACATAATTACCGTTGCTAGAAATAGTTCATTTAAATATTCTCAGAAAATTTGAATAAATTTTTATTTCATCAATGTATTTTTTTACAGGAAACTATATCAACCCGTAAAAAAACAACTCGTAAAGAAGTCGCTGATAGTTCCCGGAGAACTTTTAACTGTCAATGAAAATGTACAGGTAAGCTGGAACATATTACCTATCCGCTTTTAAAATTGTATTATATTATAATACTCATTTCAATATTGAAACAACCATGAAGTATCTTTGTCAATACGTTTGGAATAACGCAATTTCCCAAAACATCGTCTTTGTTATTTGACGGCGGGTATCAATTTTAGTTTAAAATCATTCCACTTCGCGCGCATTCCAAACCGCCGCACAGTGGTCACGATAAAAAAATTATGAAATTGTCAATTATTTGGTTATCTTGAATTATTTTAATTTTTCAGAAAAATTGAATGTAAATTACTTTTTATGGATTTAGCGTTTATTTTTTGATGAACGTGCATTTATAATAATACATTTTTAACAAAAACAACACGTAACAACAAATAAGTGCAAAAGTAATGAAACATGTTTTAATTGCAGATCGAATGTAACAAAGAAAATAATGCACCGCCACAAAATTTCAATCAAAAACGAATATCTTCATTAGATAAGACAGAAGACACGGATTTTAAAAACCATTCTCTTGTGGTGAGTTATTATTTATTTAGATCTTAAAATTAAATAAACTTACCAGTACTTAAAAAAAAATTATTAATATGTAGGTAATATTAGCATATTAAAAAAATATTTGTTTATGTAAAATTTATTACGTGCATAACTTGTTTAATAAAATGTTACTTTACGAAACGTGTACAAAATTAATTAAATGTGTTTTAATTACAGATCGAATGTGACAAAGAGAAAATGACACCGCCACAATTTGTTTATCAAAAATATTCTTTTCAGGAGATAGAAGAAAGTTCTTCGTTTCAGGAGACAGAAGATATGGACATTGAAAACCATTCTCTTATAGTGAGTTACTTTTCCTTTAGATCTTTTGGAGCATTTAGAAAACATATGCTTAACACATACACATGTTGTTTACACGTTTAACAATGAGAGTACTAATTGCATTAAAAAATTGTTTTAGGTCGAAACTACGCCTTCTGTTGAAGACGACTTCAAAATAAGTGGACGCCGGATAGTAGACATAATGTTCCTATTTGATATTTTTGAACATGGATCTAAATTAGGATGCCGCAATGAAAATTTAAAAATTGTCACTGAAAGGAGGAGTGGTTTATCATCCAAAATTATATTTAAGTGTAATTTTTGTAACGAAAGTTTCGCAATCGCGACACATGATAAAATGGATAGTGTTCAACTCGATATTAATAAGTCCGCAGTTGCAGGAATTATGGCCATAGGGGGGGGTTTCTTTCAATTGCAAGAATTTTTATGCACATTGTAATTCTGTCCACCTGTTAATATTATTAAAATTGGGTAACTACCTAAGTTATGTTTGATATATTTTGTGATTGTCTTTCTGTTAAATTTTTGCTATTTGTCTTTTTAATTATTATTACGAAAACTCTCGTGGCTTAGAGAAACTGTACACGCAAATTCTAAAATAATTTAATTTATGACATGTTTTTTAAATTCACTTTGTGTATACACTTATACTATTTGTTTTTTCTATATGTTTCACCTACATATTTATGTTATTTAACACAATTTGTTTATAGATAATTTTTTTTTATTATTATTTATTCATTGTATTTTCATTAAAGCAGGTCACAAATGGCCTAATTAGGTAAACACTGGATAAATAACTAAAATCAATGTAAAAATATCTGTATACCAAATAAATAAAATCTTAATAAATACTTTTAAAAAGAGTGAAGTAACCAATAAAAAGAAGGCAAAAAAAGTAACTTGTAAATGTCTATCTATTTATTATGTAGTTGTGTTCCCATAGTTTCTTCTTTGTAATAAAACTCATAAATTGTTAGTAAACAGGCGCACGGTGGGAATGGGCATACTATCAGAACTGGAAGTTGAAGGGGATTTGTTTTGAAGCCTATTACGGGATAATTCTACATTTTTATCTACATCATATTCCAATACTGTTATATTGAACGTAAACGTTAAAAAAATGTTTTAATTACAATAATAAACTAGATAATATTGTCGTTCTTTACTGGAGTTTTTCTATGTATTTAAATAATATTAAAACAAAATAAATTAATAAAACAAAAAAATATTATTCCGTTATTTTATGTTTCACGACTTTACCAAGCGTATTCACTGTGTTATTTTCGTTATAAGAGGCGGGTACGTCTTTTCGGCACCCTTTCTTCTAATTGGTTAAACGATACGGGCGATCTAGTCCAAATACGCCCCATTATGAATTTTGTGGTGACCGGTGGATGGCCTTAATGACTTTTGAATTTGCATAAAAATCTCTTTTGTGTAAAACTTTCATATTTGTGCAAAATCCTTATGCACAAATTTGCTCTGCAGACCTTGTCCTTGGTCAATGCGAGGATCTGGGTTAGTCCAGGGGGGGTTCCAGGGTAAGCGGTGATCAGGAATGATGAAGAAGACAATTGGGTAGAAGCAGAGCGAGGCAAGGCAGTCGAGGTAGAAAAGTGTTGTCGGGGACAGAGTTGCTGGCTGACTGGTTAAATCTGGTTTTCGCAGGCTACTTAAAGTCGCCTGCAAAACGTTTGAGATTCGGGACTGGCAGAGCTACCGCGCTCTGCGCATGTCTAACGAACAAGTAATCTCTCCTCTCCTTCACTGCTGTCTCGCTCTGACGTTTTATTTAGTCATTTACATTCACAAGTGGTCAGTGAAAGCACATTTCTCAAAGACCATGAAACATACATTGACAAAGGGATGGAGTCAGGTCATTTGCGGACAGCGATATTGATTTTCCATATGACTCAACTCCCTTACAAAATAGGCATAGTTTATACAACAAATATGTTTAGCAAATGGCTGCATCAAAAGCATTGCGGGAGAGGCGAACACGTCCGACACACTCGTTGAACCTTATTCCTTAAAGAGTGTTAGTGACCATCCTGCCCAACTTCCCCCTATTCTCCACCTTGAAGGTCTACCAGAACAGTTCCGCCCGCTCTGAATACCCTGTCACTGACAGAAATTCCTGTCACGATATTCTTCTACGTCCCACACCTCTTAGATCTTCCACTTGTCCAACGTTGTAGCGCATGTTGCTCAGTACCATACATTTGAACATATTTTCAAATAAAAGATTCAGTAGTTTTAATTTGTTTATTAATTAAAAAATAAATAATCTGTGGAATGTTTTAACGCACCAATCACAATGAATCAATTTGAAATTTAGTCAAATACATAAAAAGGAAACATACTGTGTTAAAAAGTACTTTATTGTAAAACACAATGCCACCTAGTTTCACTTTTTATTTATATACATATGTAATATTTTATAATACATTTTTTTGTGTTATTACTATAGTGTTCACCTAACAAGGTCACTGGAGACCTGTTCTAATGGGGAACAATAGAATACAATTGATATTATTAAATTTTTACCTACCTCGGTGTTCATGTTAGCTATAAGAAAAATACGCACAATGATGAAAATAACAAAAAAGTAAAAACAGTTTCCTCAAACCACAAAAATATTCCTTGAAAAATAGCAGTTACGTTGTATATTACAATAAAGTTATTTTAAACAAAGTTTGTGGTAATTTTATGCATGATATCAAATCACAAAGTAATCGCTTTCTACGACAATATGAAAACCTATTCTCAGTTCACCTTAAGAACAACCTGTTGCATCATCCACGCACGGCTGGGGCGGCGATATAACGCCGCCCATACTCGCGTTTCTGAGATATTAACCCTTTCATACTGTGTGATGTTCAGTCAAATTCATTACCACCAATAGAAAGAACAAAAGAGGACAGGTAGAGGTGTATTTTCTTTATAGCTATCCAAAATGCAACAATATCAAAAAGGCATTTTTTTAGAATGTAGATGCATACTGTACTGAAAAAAATTTGTGAATATCAGTTTTATTTATTTTTATATGTGGTACACAAACCTAACCTGATAGTAAATATTATTCCAGAGCATTGGAATTTTTTTTTGTTCGTCAGAATATTGGTATTGAGAAAAAATCTTGGAATGTCAATCATATTGTTGATGAACTCAAGGACAATAATGATGATTCATTGACGTAACATTGGGGATTTTTTTTTAAATGGCGATTATATTTTCAATTTCGGATTAATTCCTTAGACGATTTAATGAATTGCCACATAAAATGCAATATGTATATTGAAATATTTTCACCATCATTATTTAAATGTAAAAATTGTGTTCAATTTGTGCTTATAGGTAGGTAATAAAAATAATTAATTAATTTAATAACAGGGTTTGAATGCATTAATGCGCGTACCATGTCACGGAGAAAGTAGTGGGGAAAAGGGGCAGGGTATGCGCACTTACAGGTCGTTCTTACGTTGGATAGAGAATATTCACCAATTTGCACACATACCTAATAATGACTCAAATATTACACAACATTACTGAAATAAAGTAATTAATTTAACTACACTATCGATTCATGCGAGATACAAACTCAATTTACAGTGCATAAGTCTCAAGTTAATTCCCACATTTTTTAACAAGTTTAATCTATGTTTTCAGAAATTAGTGGACAATAACAAATGTAGCTAACATTAAATTTCTTTAATTATATGAGCTCCGTGGCAGAGCTGTGAGACATTTGACTAAGGCCCAGAGTACAGAGTTTTTTTTGAATAATTATTTGCTCTTTATTTCAGAGTGGAAGATACTCTCAGTATCACCCTATTCAGAATCATAACGCTGCTTGAAATGAGTTAGTAACCAGATCTGAACTTTCCTCTTCTCCCGGTGCCACAGTCTCACCGGCTCTGAGCATTTGAACTCTTGATTCACATAAATCACATAAATAAAATAAAAGCTGCATAGTAGTTACGTTCTTCATGCCTGTATAATTATTTACACAGCAATCAGTGGACTTGTGACCTTAAGGTCGAAATAAATAAAACTACATATATAATAAGGAACTCCAGTGAAAAATATTATGGCTTTAAATCAATATATTCATATAGATCAGAAAAACGCCGATTCTGAATACTACGGTATTTATATTTTACAGTCACTTCATTTTTAGGTTAATGTCAAAATTAGCTTAGCGGCACCGTAACACAGTAATATTATCAAATAAGTATACAATACTGTACAGGAGAGTCATTCCGGCTCGATCGAGTCCAAAGAGTCTGATTCCGAATGCGGCAGTTTCACTCCCGAGTTCACAAAATCGTTCTGGACTCACACTTAAAGAAAACTAAGGTTTTGGATTGGAGTCAGAAACAAAAAGTGACCCTATTCAACAGTGTAATATGAACAATTTTTGCTTCTGGAATCAGAAACACCCGGGGCAGTCGGAGTCAGAAACGAAAAGTAACCACATTCAAAGGCCCAATATGTACATTTTTTTCTTTCAGAATCAGAGACACAACAGAAATGGCGGAACGATGACTCTTGTCGTTCCACCGGATTCGGGGTAATGGCGGACCGAGTCCATGTGGCTGAACTCGGAATTCGAACCGAGTTCGTAAATTAAGCGGAATGACTCACTTCTAATTCAGTAATTGACAGGAGGACCGCCTTCGCTGGCGGATTTTTTTGAAAGCTGCTCAGAAAACGGCCCATTGGTTTTTTACATACATTTAAATGGATTTTCCGTCAAATATATTTTTAATAAATTATAGATATGGAAAATTCATAAAATAAATATTAGGTAACCTCCATATGATTTTACTGCTTCTTGCTTATAAATGAAAAAATACCAAATATTTATTTGTTATTTTGAAAAATTGAAACTTTAAAAATTATTTTAACTATGAAAGCGAATTTTAAAAAAAATCATTTAAAAACTAGTATAAGTTAGAATTTCAACATCAACAATTATGTTTTTTTAAATGGATTGGAGTTCCTTATTAATGTAAAAAGGCAATAACTTACAGAATGACACCCTGATACAAATTCAAACATAAATAATTTATCTTGCCAACACTAGACATAACATGACATCAACTAAATTATGGCATCATTTAAACGTGTAAGTATCAGTGGCGTGCCGTGACATTACAAAAAATTGGAATAAAAATACCAACCGAAAACGGTTAGTTCAGGAAAATCGTTAAATAGTCACCGCACATTGTCGGTAAGTATATTTGATGATACAATTGATGATTTTTGATGAAATATTATTTAATTATAAAATATTGTTTACAAACTCTAAAAAAGTTAATAATTGTCATATTCTATATTACGATAAAGTGTGCACAATTATTGTTAAAAGCAGGTAAACATGAAATATCATATTTTTGAGTACAGTTTAGAAAAATTATAACATCTTTATTATATAAATTTACAATTCTATACAAAATTTTACTTAAACATAATTATATACATATGTTTTCCATTTATTATTTGGCAAAAGAACTTTGACCAAACTATTAACTTTTAAATTATTCTTGACTGTGAATCGAAAGAATGTATTTATTTTATAATTTCATATTCGGTAAAAACAGAACAATCATTGCTAATATTTATTAATTGTTTTTTTCTTTAATTCGTAGAAGTCCATCTAATTTATTTTTAAATCTAATATAAATCAAATTTAATCATGTTATTATTAAGTTCTGCAAGTATTTTTACTTTTTATTATTGTGACAGCTGTTTCGGCGTTCAATGCCATTTTCAAACTGCAGTTAATCCACATTGTGACAACTTATTTATATGATTTTGTTTACTTTAGTGTCAAAAATATAACAATCCATTTAAAAATGCTAAAAAAAAATTTAACGGCAGGAACCATTAATATTCTTTATAAACTTATTTTAATAATCTAGTCACCATAAAAAAAATGTATTGCACATAAAATTAATAAATTATTGAGCAAAGTTAATTAAAATATTAAGGTGTAATGAAGATTAGTATGTCAAACCGTGTCACCGGGTTTCGTTACATTTAGTGACAAGTATCCATAGACAGGTTTTCATGACAAAATTTGCACAACTTGCTACATTCAATAAAAACATTGTAATCTGAAAAATACAGAAGACATTTTTAATCACAGCCGTCTTTTATGCAAAGTAGGCACGTAATAAAGAGAATTTTAAAAACAACAGTTATGTAAATCTTTCAGTACGCTCCGTTCAACACAGTGCTGAAGATCTTCAATTAAAAATGAAAATCACATAAAAAAATTGAAGTAGA
Source organism: Halesus radiatus (assembly GCA_022606495.2). NCBI lineage: Eukaryota > Metazoa > Arthropoda > Insecta > Trichoptera > Limnephilidae > Halesus > Halesus radiatus. The sequence continues at coordinate 76,993 of JAHDVE020006895.1, forward strand.
TACAAATATTATTTCATAGTCTTAGGTAAAAAAATAAAGTACATATTTTAGTTTTAAAAACTACAATAATGTAGATGTGTGTTTTAATGTCTTTACGGAATTTTGTGTTTTTACTATGTATTTGATTGGAATCTATAAGTTAAATATTTGTAAACAAATAACCCTCAATTAGCTATATTTGTATTATGTACTAAATACAGTAACTAAATGCAGCAAGTGTAACACGCTGTACCAGTTGAGTGCAACTTATTCATCATTAGACATCGGATTATATGCGTTTGCATCATTTTGGAACCAGCCTAGTTCACTGCCATCCACATTTGTTTTGCATGATTTTGACTGCGGTAAGCAATTATAGAACATTTATAAAATGGTCAAATTAAGTACTGTAACAAAATATTCGGTTTTTATAAACAAGCCAAACCTTTTTATTTATTTACTGTTTTACTTAAATTGGCAGGACGCCTAGCTCGCCTCCCTTATTTTGGTTTCTTTCCCTTGCGTCTTAGGTCATCTCTATGTATTATTTGTTCTGTGATTTGCATATGTATATATTATTTGAGCCTTTGTTTGTTATGAATGCAGATGTTAGCTATTTTATTCTTAAAAATGATGACATGTTAAATTTAGAAACCGTAAATACTTTAGTCTACTGAGATAACTGGGGGTTATTTTTGAAACCAGTTCCTCTCGGTAACCTTAAAATAAATTGTAGTAGAGCCGTGTTCGCTGTTACCCCACCCCCCCGCCACTCGAAATGATATTTTTTTTGAGGAACCGGTTATTTTCTTACAGAATTTCGCTGGCCATCTCCACCTCATGAGACATATTCCTGTTTTCTTTCGTTTAATTTAGGCATTGTTAGTGCGTATTTTGGCATTGATAGTGCATACTTGCATGCATTTTTTCATTTAATTTAGGCATTGTTAGTGCGTATTTTGGCATTGATAGTGTATACTTGCATGCATTTTTTCGTTTAATTTAGGCATTGTTAGTGCGTATTTTGGCATTGATAGTGCATACTTGCATGCATTTTTTCATTTAATTTAGGCATTGTTAGTGCGTATTTTGGCATTGATAGTGTATACTTGCATGCATTTTTTCGTTTAATTTAGGCATTGTTAGTGCGTATTTTGGCATTGATAGTGCATACTTGCATGCATTTTTTCGTTTAATTTAGGCATTGTTAGTGCGTATTTTGGCATTGATAGTGCATACTTGCAGGCATTTTTTCGCCGTTTTGATAGTGCATATAATCCGACGTCTATTCATCATTAATACAGAATAAGGATTGAATGTGTACAGTGGAATATTGAATGTGTGTAATGGAATTACATTGAGACATGCAATTTTATGAACTTGAGCTTATATTTAGTACATTCATAAACGAAAATAATATTACTACATATTGCCATTGCTCCAAAACTAGCCTCAAACTTTTATTATATATTTTTATTTATTTATAATGCAAACTACGGGTCTGTCCGACGAGAAGAATTCATATAATAATAAATCAGAAGCAAAGTGCCTTGCATTCATAACCTCATTTAAATTAATTCAATACTTGTTCAACAATCGTTTTAATTATTTAACTGCCCTACCCATACGAACGTACGTGATACGGCCGCTATATTATCGCCCGAACGCAACCAGCCGCATCCCGTATGATCTGGTACAAAAAAACTATAACCGAAACCCACAAAAGATCTGTATACGTCAAGTTTGTTCCTGTGTCATCTCGTTTAGTATTTCGAGGTCAGCCAAAGGTAACGGATGTGTCCGGGTATTTTCGTCTCTCCCAAACAAGTTGGTATAATATAAACAGATATTATTACTATTGAGAAAATGAAGAAAAAAAAAACCAATGTTTTTTACCTACTTTTTGAATAATAACCCAAAGTACGGGCGGGTAAGTCCTACTCAAACTAAATTTATTACGAGATTGATAAGACTTTATGAAAAGATTATAAGAACTAATACAAAATAAATCATAATTAGAAAAAATAAAAAAGTGCAAGTAGCATATATTAAGTTTCGTTACTTCCTTTTATGAAATGTATTAATTTATTTAAAAAATTGTACCTTCTCAGTGAACGGAGTATAGTTTTGCTATTTATTTTTGGAGCCTTGCCAACATGAATATTAATATTTTGCAGCCTTTCATACGCACTTCTTATCTGTATTTAAATGGCAAAATTACGCACAGCCCGCGGGAGTGTTAAAGTCTTTGAAGTGTTTGCAAACTTCCAAGATGAAGTTTTTCAATACTCCGCCCTGGTTTTCTTTGGAGCCATCGAGGAGGATGGTGGGAATGAAGGTAGGCTTGACGATGCTGGTGGATTCCCCGTGCGTCTTGAGAAGCTCTGACCCGTGGGCACCTTTAGCACATTCACTTATTGGCCCTATGTCTACCGATAATAACGATCCACACTGAAAAACAAAAGTACATGTTTATTAGTTTCACATCCACCAAACATATAGCATGTGATAACATGCAATGATACATAACAGTTGACGGGAGTTTGTAAGTCAATAAGCAGGCAGTCAACATAATGATACAAGAACCCAATTGTAAAAAAATATTTAATCTGTAAACAAGTTATCAGAGAGGTAGGAACATATTGTAATAACAAAACTTTAATGCAAATTGATCTACATAAAGATATTTTAAAAACGTTTACGAGAAAATTTGCATTACAAAATTAGAAAAAAATATATATATTGCCAGAACTAATAAAGTTGGATGATATTCTCATAGAAAATATAAAAACAAAACAACACCAGCAAACAAGAAATACGAAAAAGAGAGCAAGATTAGATTATTAATAGAATATTAGACACAAACAAAACATACTACAATAACAAATTCAATCATTGTGTTAACACAATGTATGCGGTTGGTTTTCTTATAAATCCCCCGATTTTTTCAGATTCGCACGCGAAATTACGTTTCACGTGAAATAGCTATTACTTCTTAAGTACGGAGCATATTTTAATTAAATTTTCCATGTTTTAGAATAAATTATATCTTTTTTTATGTCTTGTTACAAATTTTTATAAAATTATGATATTCAAGGTCAAATTAAATTTTTTTGAAAAAGCTGCACATTTCAGGTATTGTGTAATAATTAGTCATTTTATGCACATTCAATATAATAAATACATACATTTGTAAAATATAAAAAGATGAACACCTATTTTTTCAAATAGTGCCACAAATTCCATTTTTATGTTGCAGAAGTATTTGACTATTTCTGATGCAATTGTAGTATTGTAGTTATCCATGTACAGATGATGCCATAAATCAGTATAAGGTGATACAACTGTTTTAATGGTTTCTAATAATTTTATTCCTTGAGCACAATAAATTTCGAAATTATATATATTAACTATACCCTCATCTAAAGATAGTCGATAATCTAATACTGGTTTGACTTTACATAGCTTATCTCATTCATCTTCAATATTTTTATTGTCATTGAATTGCTAAGCCCTCCATATTTGACGAAATCTGTCTCTGGTCATCGTTTTTGCGATAAATGGTGTTTCTGTGGACGCATTTGAGCTCCAGTATTCGTCTCTTCTGTCCTTATGGACCTGACCCTAGTACACATCTCTTTACTTCTCCGAATAACAACGCGCCTTTGCGTTACCCGCCGTCTACCAATAAATACGTAATTACTACGGATGTAGTTGCAGACAATTTTGCTAACCTCTTTGATCGGGGAAATAAGTTATTGCACGAATGTGATATCCGAGAGTCTTCACACAGTCTTGACATTTTTTCGTAGACAAGAATTGAGGGCGTTGCGATAGTTTAAAACGTTTTATTAAATAGCAACACAAATATGGTCCATAATAAAATAAAAGTAAGTTTTTAAAAATACAATGGTCCAAGTTCCCAAGGGGCGTTAGAGAGATACGAGGGGGTGTTGGAGAGATACAAGGGGGCAGTGGTGACCTCAAGGGATAAGGGTGAGCGGTGAAGGGCTGAAATGGGGGCGAGTGCAACAAAAATATTTTTAATAAATTTTCCTTATGAATTCAAATTTGTCATAGGAACTGTTCAATTATTTTATTGATACAGTGTTATAACACCTAACCAGGTTTCTCGGGACCTGTTGTCAGGTGTACAATAATGTACTACATAATATAATATGTTAAATATGAAAATCAATCCTCCGTAAGGAGTGAAATCCTGCCCCTAAAGTTGTAGTACAGTTATTAAGTTTCAATTCATTCACTCACCGCCAACAAAAATTCAATAGTAAAGAATCATTTTTAGATTTTCAGAATAAGCAAACACATTGTGGATTGACATGATGTATTAAATAACAAGACACTTTGTTTTTAATCCACTTTTATTTTTTATTTTATTTGTCGACTAGTTTCGATTCTGCCGAATCGTCTTCAGGACATAGAACATACTAATTAAATAACAGGAGTGTGCTGTATATAAAGGGTAAAAATGGGGAAAGAGAGAAACAATATTAAGAGGGAGACAACAATATAACAATAAAAACATACAATACCAAATACCTGATTACATGTACGATGGGAAAAACCATGAAAGACAAAGAAGGTAACAGAACGTCAATTACGGTGGTGGCTTGTTTGAGGGGAGGGAGAGTTGGAGGGGAACGGAAATAGGTCTAAAATGGGACTATACGTAAAAAAATGGTTATTTAGTAGATGGCTATTATTATTATTTACTGATTTTTTTTTATTTCAGGGCCTCTAAGTTGTTTAGCCGTAGGCCTATTCCATTTTTGTGTAGAATATTTATTCCCGTAGTTTGGTCAAAAGAGTGATTAGAACTTATCAAATGTTCCGCAAATTCCGAAAAACCTACACTATTTAAACATCATATGTGTTCTTTGATTCTAACATTAAAATTACGGGCGGTTTTTCCTATATAAAAGGAAGGACAATCATTACATATGAGTTTATAAATGCCAGAGTGGCTTAAATTATATTCTTTATCTTTACAGTTAATTAAAAATTTTCCTAAGTTGTTATTCGTATAATATGCAGGTTTTATTTCAGAAGGAAATTTAATAGTACTGAGCGATGAAAAATTATTAATATATAGAATTCGGCGCCACCCGTGGTATTGATTATTATTAGTGTTTTTAGAAGTAGGCATGCAGTTATACAAAAATTTGTTTGTGGATAGACATCGTATTTTTTTGTTAAGGATTCTATCAATTAAATTATTGTCGTATCCATTATTTGAAGCAATAGATTTTATAGTTGATAACTCTTCAGCAAAATTTTTATCGAACGGTAACAATTCTGTGGACCACGGAGTGGAAGGCGGAATGTTTTTGGGAGGCGGGGTGGTTAGAGGAATTATGGATCACTAAAGGTGGGTTTTCTGTAGATATTAAAATTGAATTTATTATTTATAATGGATACAGTGAGGTCAAAGAAAACACTAAACACAAAGTGTCTTGTTATTTAATAATCATTTTTAATAATGCTAGTCAGAAAACTTTTAGTTTAGTAACTCTGTATAACAATCATATCAAAATGAAAGAGATTCTGGTTCTTTCAGGATAAGGAATTATCCTTAAAGTTAAAGACTTTTTGCTTAACCGCAGTTTCGATTCTCTCGGACGACAGCTAGAATCATTAGCTACTTAGCAATACCATCCTCAGGCGCGAAGGACACAAGGTCATTAAAGCATAGTGTGTTGATTACCAATTAATGCAGAAAATAATTATATGACAAAATGAACATACTGTCTAACATTATTTTTACAGCTGAAACAACTGTAATAACATCGTTAACTAATCATTAATCGTAGAGGGAAAGGTCCTAGTACTAAAAAAGTAATAGCGATTAAAACTATAATTTTATATCAATGTATTAGTGTCTGACTAATATCTGCAGAATGAATCCTAACTTGCACATTAATGAACTAGTTCATTACTGCAATTTTATTATGCACATAAATATGCAGTTCACATTATGTAGTCTATTAGTGTAGAGTGAGCAATAAATTATAAATTAACGGATGCACTAAATTACATAACTATTATGCACAGTGGTACTACAGGTGCGAATTTAGGTAAAGCTATTGAGTCCAAAATGTTATTTTACAACAGCAAACAAATACACACTTCAAGTGTTCAGGGCGTATCAGTAATTTTATTTAATATTCAATTTATTTTTTACAACTTCTTGAAGTTTGTAAACCTCATTGTAATATTTAATCATTGAAGAAGATAATATTAACACATTCCAAATGAACCACGAAACCGAAAAAAAAAAACAGAAAATAAAAAGATTTCAGTCACATCTGGGACTCCAACCCAGGACCTCTACCTATCCGGGCTAACCGCTTAACCAACTTAACTAATGAGACCAGTTCAATTTACGCCATCTACACCGATATCATACTTCAAGTTCAAGACTTGTTAATATTATCCTCCATTTTTAAATCCCATATTATTGGCTACTATCCTTATGAGGATCGCAAAGTTCTACCCGAACACAATTGCAATCTGAATAGAGTCTTGGATATCCCTACCCAATTTTTATTCATGAGACATCTATATTCGGGTTGAACTTTGCGACTTTGTACCTTTATCCTAATCCTATGTTCCTCTCCACCCTCCCTTCCCCCGACTAAGATAGTTAAGCTAACTGAATTAAGACTGTATATTGTCACACTTTACTCATAGCATTTATCATTAGCGGTGGAAAATTTATAATTGGCATGATTTATTGTTTCTATTATTATATATATGTAAATTGTGAATTTGCTGTTAATTTTCTGTGATGAAGATCCTAAAACGAGGTTTCTGGCAACCAAGGTATAACCACGAGCTGTACAAACTGTTTGAAGAACCGTCAAGACAAAGATATAAGAAACTGGGACGCTCCACTGTGCAGAGCAGGTAGCAAACATGAAACACAGCCAACCACAAAGGAGACTTCTCCACAATAAGTCTGCAGGACAAAGGAGTGTAGGGATACCTAAACTCAGACGGCTGAATAGTGTGAAAGCCAACACCGCAGCCAGTCATAAAGAAATGGAGGGAGACAGTAGTAAAGGAGTTTCCTAAGGGTGGCAAAATCAAAAAAAAAAAAAATTGTATTAACTTATTGTTGTAATTCAGATCAGTGTGTCAAAATACAACAAACATTTATTTATTTAAGTAAATCAAAAAAGTTATCAGTATAAAATAAGTTAAATGCCTTCAAGGTCATGTTTATTAAAAATAATGCTATAAAAATTGTTCCATAATAATACTTGTGCCAATGTTTAAGTTGGTGTATAAATTGAATAATATCTGTAAAATTGTTTAATGCACATGAGAATAACTCAAGCCAAGGTTCTCTTACCTTGATTAGGGCTAGTTCTGGGACAATGTTATTTTTGATCATACAGTTGGTCATCTCTAACTGCCCAGACTCCTCAGCAATCAGATCAATAGCACAAGCGTGTATCTTATTTGCCTGGCATTCGACGGGGCCGTGTTGGCATTCAAAGTCCAGCATTCCGTTGGAATTGTAGAATGTCTGAAATACACAAAAGTAAGACAAAAATAACTAATTTATTAATGAAAATAAGCAATATCAGGGTTGCCATATAAAAGCAGGTCTCAACATTTTCTGATAATTTCATTGACGAATAAAAATAGAGTCTACGTTCCTTGCAAAATCATTTGATTGGAGCATTTGAGTTACCGGAGTTCCTACTTCATTATTTTCTCCTTGAGTTTTTTAACATTAAAAAAGCCAATTTACATGAATATTGATTACGGCAAAACCGATGAAAGGTTACACCATTGCTTTTTCTATCTTTTCCAGAATGACATGTCCAATCATTTGGGCATTTTGCAGTTTTGAAGCCCGTGTTATCTCTATGATGCCAATTGGCCGTATGTTGTTGCCCATATTTAGAATGCTGATGTTTACTCTATTTGTAAACCTCAATGCATAATTCCAGGTTTCAGAGCAGAAAATTTAGCCACTTTTAAAATGGTGTTGGGTTTTTTTTAATAATGAGAAGTTTTTTTAGATAGAAATTACTCTTCATCAAAATATATTACAAATCAAATATAAATATGTATAATGAGACAATTGGCATTTTAAAAGAGCTATTTCAAAACATACCAAGTGGGGCGAAATAAAACTAAATAAAAAAATAGCCCATATTTTTAAAATTATCAGAGAAATTCAAAAATGTTTATTGAAATATGAAAACATGTCACATTAACTTTAAGTAATTTACAAGTCTGTTAACAAGAAGTGTTTTACTCAATAACTTATTTATTTTGTTTGTGTTTAATTTGTAGAGCTCCATTTAATTTTTAATTTTATTAAACGCAAATTAAATTTAATGATGTTATTATTAAGTTCTGCAAGTATTTCAGTTTTTTATTATTGAGACAACTGTTTCGGTAATCAAGGCCATTTTCAAACTGTGGTTAGGCCACATTGAGACGACTCTTTATATGATTCTCTTTACCCCCACCCAATTTTAATGTTTAAGGCGGCAAAAATGATTTATTACCGATGAAACTGGTTTACTCAGGAAATAATTGTGACAATAGATTCTCTATTCTGTGAGGTACTTTGAAAATAACATGGCTAAATATCTATTGTCACAATTATTTTCTCAGTAAATCGGATTCTCCGGTAATAAATCATTTTAGGCACCAGAAAAATTGAAATTGGGTGGGGGTAAATAGAATCATATAAACGAGTTGTCTCAATGTGGCCTAATCACAATTTGAAAATGGCCTTGAATGCCGAAACAGCTGTCACAATAATAAAAAAACTAAAATACTTTCAGAACTTATTAATAACGTAATTAAATCATTTTTATTAGTTAAGAAAAGAGTTTTGTAAATGTATTACGCCTGCCATATTAAAAATACTAATAAAACCCTGAAAATTTGTGGTTTTCCTGGTTTTTCAGGTTGGTGGTTACCTTGAATATTAATAGAGTGTACTTGATCTGATAGATTACACTGTTTTAAAGACATTTAATCCAATAGTATTCCCAGTATTGAGGAAGTAGGTAAAACGTAATATGTACATAACATATCGGTACAATACATATTGCTATTGTATTGGTTTATTTTTTTAAATAATGAATAATGCTTTTATTAAATATCTCGAGGTCATTCATTGAATGTTCAACTATTATTTGATACACTGGAGATTATAGAGACATTCAACTTTCATAATATTACAAAACGTGTGGGTGAAGGTTTTTCATTACTCCAAGATGTAGAATTTATTTATTATTAAATTTAAAAAACAAAAACATTAGCCACTCATCTCACTAGGACAGTCCTGTGTTGAGATGAGCGGCTTTACATAACATTACCCACTCATCTCACTGGGACAGTCCTGTGTTGAGATGAGCGGCTTTACATAACATTACCCACTCATCTCACTGGGACAGTCCTGTGTTGAGATGAGCGGCTTTACATAACATTAGCCACTCATCTCACTAGGACAGTCCTGTGTTGAGATGAGCGGCTTTACATAACATTACCCACTCATCTCACTGGGACAGTCCTGTGTTGAGATGAGCGGCTTTACATAACATTACCCACTCATCTCACTGGGACAGTCCTGTGTTGAGATGAGCGGCTTTACATAACATTAGCCACTCATCTCACTGGGACAGTCCTGTGTTGAGATGAGCGGCTTTACATAACGAAAGCCACTCATCTCACTAGGACAGTCCTGTGTTGAGATGAGCGGCTTTACATAACATTAGCCACACATCTCACTGGGACAGTCCTGTGTTGAGATGAGCGGCTTTACATAACATTAGCCACTCATCTCACTGGGACAGTCCTGTGTTGAGATGAGCGGCTTTACATAACATTAGCCACTCATCTCACTGGGACAGTCCTGTGTTGAGAATGACTTTATAACATTAGCCACTCATCTCACTAGGACAGTCCTGTGTTAGAATGGCGGCTTTATAACTTTGTACCCACTCATCTCACCACTGGGACAGTCCTGTGTTGAGATGAAAGCTTTATAACTTTGATAGCCACTTTCATCTCACTGAGACACGGTCCTGTGACTTCTCTTTCATTACACACACTCATCTACTGGGACAGTCCTGTGTGTTGAATGGCGGCTTTATGCGTTAGCCACTCATCTCACTGAGGAGACTGATCTATGTTGGAAGAGCTTGACTATGATAGCCACTCATCTAGGACAGTCCTGTGTTGAGATGAGTGGCTTTACATAACATTAGCCACTCGTCTCACTAGGGCAGTCCTGTGTTGAGATAAGCGGCTTTACATAACATTAGCCACTCGTCTCCCTAGGACAGTCCTGTGTTGAGATGAGTGGCTTTACATAACATTAGCCACTCGTCTCACTAGGGCAGTCCTGTGTTGAGATAAGCGGCTTTACATAACATTAGCCACTCGTCTCCCTAGGACAGTCCTGTGTTGAGATAAGCGGCTTTACATAACATTAGCCACTCGTCTCACTAGGGCAGTCCTGTGTTGAGATAAGCGGCTTTACATAACATTAGCCACTCGTCTCCCTAGGACAGTCCTGTGTTGAGATAAGCGGCTTTACATAACATTAGCCACTCGTCTCACTAGGGCAGTCCTGTGTTGAGATACTGGCTTATATTACCCACTCATCTCACTGGGACAGTCCTGTGTTGAATGACGGCTTTCTCTTTATTAGCCACTCATCTCACTAGGACAGTCCTGTGTTGAGATGAGCAGCTATAACATTAGCCACTCATCTCACTAGGACAGTCCTGTGTTGAATGGCGGCTTTGTTAGCCACTCATCTCACTGGGACAGTGTGTTGAGATGAGCGGCTTTATAACGTACCCACTCATCTCACTGGGACAGTCCTGTGTTGAGATGAGCGGCTTTACATAACATTAGCCACTCATCTCACTAGGACAGTCCTGTGATGAGATAAGCGGCTTTACAATTTTGATATATATATTTAAATAACACCAAAGTTATTCAGACTATTAACACCTATAAAATCGACAGAAAATCTTTAAGTTGGGCCGTACATTTATAGATTACAAGAATAATAATTTCAAGTATTTGTGTTCCAATTAGCCATAATAATAGAATGACCATATTTTTGTTAACAAGAATACGAATTAACAAGAAGTGAGTAAATAATAATACGTAAATAATATAAGTAAATAATAATCAGTAAATATTAATAAGCATATAATAATACACATATAATATTAAGTAAATATTAATAAATAACTAGTAATAATAAGTACATAATAATAAAAATAGGTAAATAATAATAAAATTAATAAAATTTATCCACCATCGGTAATGCGTATTAGAAGAAAGATTATACCATGAAGTAAACATGCTAGAGTATGCGGGCAATGTGCATCCATTATTATAATGATTTTTGTAAAAGTTCTTGCATTACTTGAGTCGTGGAATCCGCTCTGGAAATTTCTGGTGGTTTTGACACACTCCCAGAAAGTGTTTGAAATACATTGAAAGTAACATTGATGCTATGACCACACAATCTGCCAACCTATAGTGACTGTAAATCGGGCAACTACACCATCGGCCAGTGCTCCAACTACCAACTCCAAACTAGTGATGCCATTTTAGCTAAAAGCTATCCATCTACCGATATTCATAGAAAGTCTACCGAAATTTATAATATTATTGACACAATACGTTTCTTATTAGGTACTCATAATACCGGAAATAAATATAATGGATAGCTGTTGCGCCTGTTTTAGTTCCATATTTTATTTTTATGCACAGCCTGAGTCAGATTGCAGAGCAAAAAATATAACAACTAGCCCAGATTATACATCGGATTACATGCATTTCGTTATTTAGGTGATTTTTCATGAAAAACGGTGCTATACAAAATGCATATTTGGACATTTGGGGGTTAGTTCAATATTTTAGTCTTTTTTCTTTATTATAAACGTAGTTCAGTCGTGTTTTATTCTTCACGCAGTACGTCCGTCGGGATCGCCTGCCGAACTCCTACTGAACAGCCAATGTGTGGAGGCCAGTTTGTGTGAGTTTGGCTAACTCTTTTAAAGGTTGAGCCAACTAGTTCGCCACTGGGGCGATCTCGGACAAACTCGCCGAACTCGACCTAACCCTAACTCGCCCAAACTTTCGAGTTGGGAGGTTGGGCGTTCGTGTGGTTGTAGCATAACGTTTTTCGGTAAATACCCCAAAAGAATAATGTATTATTATTTAGATATTTGGCATAAATTTCCAGAGCGTGTTTTGCAATTTCACTACCCATTTACATAATTATTTTATTCCACCAGGCTTCCCAGGCGGTTACCACAGATAATTAACTCATAAACTTAACGCCGCATATAATAAACTGATACTGGCAATCTTGCTATACTTTTAGTTGTTTTTTTTTTTTAAATATAGTATGATTAAATCATTCACCATTGCAGAATGTTGATTCTTAAAAAAATCACCACATATAAACTACTGCTCAGGCTTATTTTGCGGTACTTAACCGCATTTAACCATAATAATGTTAGTGAAATATTCAAATAATTTTAAAACAAAATATAAAGTACCATACCTTTGCCTTTCCATATGGAATTAACTTCAAGGATATATTTTCTTTCAATTTCTTAAATGTTGTATCTAAATGATGTACAAAAAAATGCCTCGAGTCGGGACACAGAGCTTCATAAAACACTGAAACTTCTACAATCTTTTCCGGCAGCAAAACTTGAGGTCTTTCGTCCTGAAAAGAAAAATTAACATTTAATATCGAGGGTAGCGCACAATATGAACCAAATAAAGAAAATAATAAACAATACATACATTTTCTCCCGCCGATTGGTTGCGGGGATATAATTTATAAACTTGCCAAACAATTAGAATCAACAATAATAAAACTATCACGCGAAACCTGGTCGTACCAGAAGACCCCATTTCTACAAATAAAGATTAATAAAACCAAATACGATAATTAAAATGTCAACTCATTAAATAACTTTTCCATATGTTAGAGAATGGTGTGGTCATCGATTCAGCAAAACGACATATCGGTCACCTAAAGTGTATTGTATTACTTATACAGCGCACAGCACAACAGTAAACTGGGCGACGTAACTAAACGTCATTCGCGGAATAGTGACAGATGACTTTTTTTAATTTTCGTATATTGCTTGCAATCCAGGCGCTGACAGTTGGTATCCCTAGCCAGTAACATATTATGTTCAAGTAACTCCCTAGGCTAGATTTTTTTTGTAATACGAAACACAGGGTGCTGGGAGACTACCGCCGATTACCGGTCGGTTTTCTTCGACCGGTGCTGATTTGTATGGCAATATATGGAGGGTGGCACAGTGTACTGACGTATTCCAATGCTTTAAAAAAATTATTTCCATAAACATTGAAGTATCCGTCGATCATAAATCCAAAAAAGATACGAATTGACATTTTTTCCTTTATTACATTGGAGAATCCTGTCATTCAAATAAGAACTCTAGAATAGATAATTAGATAAAAGATAATCAAAATCATGAATCTACGATTGGATCCATATCTTATCTTATCCATACTCTAAGGTCTAAATATTGGCAACATGCTACAGCGAATGGTATATCTATATGCTACACTTGCTAGTAAGTGTCTCTGGGGGGCAGGGTTTTAACGCTTTCGAACTATATTGCGGCAAATAATTAAATTTAAATATTAATTTATAAAAAAAATATTAGTGATTGTATTAGAATTTCTGTATATAATGAAAACTAGATTTAAAAAGAAAATTTGCTCGATGTTTGGCAAATGACTGATATTAATTTTTTTAAAATATTAATGTACTCAACAAATATATAAATAAAAAAATAATGATAATTAATTAATAAGGATTAAAGACAAACAAGTAAAGTCTAAAAATAAATAAAAAAATTCTACAAATTTATAGTATTTCATTAGCATTCTGATCCATTATAGAAAAACCGCGAGCGACGAGTTTTTTTTTTACAATAACTCCACACAGGAGGCCTTGAGAGAAATAATTTCCCTAAAGGCCTATATCATCTTTGGGGATGCTATATGGAGGGTCTTTTAGAGGATAAGAAGGAGTGAACCTGGGTCTTGAAGAGCTTCTGAGAGGCTAACTTTACTCTGGCTTCAATGGAGCCCACATTCCTGAGCTAGTCACTTAGGGTTACACCAAACATATTAATGGAGGGCTTGTTGGAAAGATTGCTTCCAAAGACTAGATTGTCATTTTGATCCCTTTTAGACGTAATTAAACATGATTGGGTCTTTGAAACATTAAATTTGACGAGGTTATTCTTACCCCAAGAGGAAACCCTCTCGAGGTAGCCGTCCATTCTCTGCTTCAAAGTTCTCCGAGCCGTTTGTGAGCCCTTTGGGGGTTTGTCAAACAAAAAGCTATCATAGACTGAACTGTCATCTGCGTAACAATGAATTGATGCACATGTCAAAAGGTCATTGATGTGCAACAAAAACAAAGTAGGTGACAGAACCGATCCCTGTGGGATGCCAGCATTTATTGTATGGGAGGAAGAGATGAAACTGCCAGCAACCGTCTGAATCGATCTCTCCCTGAAAAAGTCAGCAATCCACGTACACAAGGATACAGAAAGTTTGTAAGAAGGCAGTATGTTGACAATTCCTCGGTGCTAAACCAGGTCAAAGTCCTTGGAAATGTTCAATGAGACCGTTTGAATCTCACCATGACGTTCCTGGCACCGCCTCCAAACATGCGAGAAGATCACCTCACGAGCGGTTCCGCATTGACAGTTGTTAATAATTTTCTTCTTCTCGAGGTATGTGAGCAGTTTGTCGTTGATCACACGTTCCATCACCTTGGACAGAACTGATATGATCGCTATGGGGCGGTAGTTGGCCGGGTTGAAGCGGTCACCTTTCTTAGGTATAGGATGAATGACCACTTTTTTTTCCAACTAGAGGGCACAGAGCCACATTTTAGGGACATTTTTAAAAGCTTTGTCAAAATTGGAACAATTTCTGCAGCACACTTCTGCAATACCAGTATTTCATCAAGCCCACTTGCTTTATTAACATCGAGAAAACTTCCGAGCCCCCGTAAGACGTGGAGTACATCCCGATGCCGGATCCTCATCTTTTTGCATATAAAAAGCGCAGTGAGGAACCAATGGCAGGATGGCACCTCGATCATCGAGAGCCGAGTTTTCCGCGAACAATTTCCCTAAAAGGTTGGCTTTTTCGGTGGCGGTGTTCGCTAATGAACCGACGGGTCTGGAAAGAGGTGGCAGACTTGATTTGCAGAAATTGCGACCTATGGAGCCTGATAGTGACCAGAATGCTCTGCTGCCATGCGGGCAGGCAGCTAGCTTTTTGCTGATCTGTAGGTCGTGCTCAAATTTTGACCTATTGATGATTCTTTTGCTTTCCTTTGCCAATTTGTTATATTGCGCCTTGGTAAGCCGCGTTTTTCCGTTGTAGTTGTGAGACTTATAACTCCTAATAATAATAATAATAACAAAGCATTTATATAGCGCAGTTTTGTGTTGTTTCACTTCAAGTGCGCTAATGGGTTCTCTAAGGCTAAACGAAACGTAATCACAGATTTTTTTTAGGAAAAAAAAACACTTTTCAACTAATGCTTTTAAACATTGAAATGAATTGTTTGTTGGCGGGTGTACAGACGGAATATGAAATGGTACAAATTGTTACTGTAGATTTAAAGCTCAAGTCCTTCAAGAAACTTACAAAAATACAATATAGTTTTGTAAAACTATATAGATATAAACCATTTTTATAAGTTTCTTGATGATCTTGAGCATTTAGCTTACAATAACATTTTATTCCATTTCATATTCCGCATGTACACCCACTAACAAACAATTCATCTCAATATTTAAAAGCATTAAATGCTAATAGGATTATTTCTTAAATATTTTGCTTATCTGTGAGCATCTATCACGTTTCGTTTTACCTTAATATTTTTTATGTATGAGTAAGAAACATAAGCAATTTGTACACACTTGCCAAGACTCGACTCGTCTCGGTCGCTCTCGCTCACTCTCACCTCGGCTCGCCACCTCTGTCGTGTATCGGTATTTTGGGCTAGAATCAAAGGGTCTCACTCGGTTTCGCAAAGTAGACGAGAGCGCGCATGTTCACAATCGCTTCTTTTGTTGCTTACAAACTGTTTGTGTGATGACGTTTCCAATGATATGTGGTCTAACAAGCTCAAGTTTGAGTTTGTGGAATTTTACCAAAGAGAAATGGTATTATGGGAGCCAACAAACTTGAAACCCAAAGGCAAACAATATGTACACGACGCTTGGGTACGCATAAACGATCAAATTACTGTACCAATTATGGAGTTTGCCAGAGTTTGGTATTTTTTATGTATGGTGTATGTACAAAAATTTATAGTAGCTAATAACACAAAAACAAAGAGCAGCAGCATCTAACATGTTCATCTTAGAGATTATCTACAGTTGTAATGATACAGTGTGGACATTTTAAAATTTTATTTTTACATCATATTTGTTTATTATTTTCAAAGTTACTACGCCAATGAGGAGAACCAGCTCTTGAGTTTGGTGTACTACATCATAATAGTAGTCAAACAAAATAATAGTTAAACATAATAATAGAGTAATATAATAATAGTTAAACATTATAATAGCGAATATAATAAAAGTTAAACATAATAATAATTAAACATAATAATAATTGAACATTTTAATAGCGAAATATAATAATAGTTAAACATAATTACATGATTACTGCTGTAATCTCTGCCCTAGACAATACCGCAAGTCATGATATGTTACGCGTTTACCGAATTGGGAAACTAAATGATGGAAAAGCTAGGTCGCTCAAAATAGAATTCACCAATCCCACGTCATCCAGAACACTACTAAGTAAACGTCATCTGCTAAAAAACAACACTAGGATGTACCCCGATGCTACGCTTTTTCAACAAAAACATCTGAAAAACTTAAGAGAAGAACTGGAAAACCGGAAGTCAAATGGAGAAAACGATATTACTATAAAATATATAAACGGAAATCCTAAAATTGTGCAAATTCCACCAAAAAACGATGCAAACTCAAGATATACTACCAGAACGCTCGGGGACTTCGTACAAAATTAGATGAACTACGATCTATCATATATTCACATCATTATGACGTATATGTGCTGACAGAAACCTGGCTCGACTAGGAAATAAAATCAACAGAACTCGGATTAAAAAACTACAAGATCTTTCGTTGTGACAGAAACTCTAAATCCAGCTCTAAAACAAGGGGCGGCGGAGTACTAATTGCAATAAAGAAGAAACTAACATCAAGAAAACTCAAAACTAAAAACAACACACTGGAACAACTATTCATACAAATTGATACCACTGTAGAAAAAATAATAATCGCAACCTTGTACACACCACCACTCTCTGATGCCGAAAACTACCGAAGTCACAGTGAAGATGTAGAACATTTACTCTATAAATACCCCAACTCTAAAATTATTATTCTCGGGGATTACAACCTCCCCAACCTAAAATGGAATTCTAGTGATAGTGGTTTCATTGTAAATGAAAGTGAAAATAATCGTGCACGTGAGATTTTAGATATGACAAATTTTTTAAATCTTTTCCAGCATAACTTTATATATAACACAAACGATCGTCTACTAGATCTAGCTATATCTAACTATTCTAACTTGCAAATTGAAAAATGTAATGATCCAATCTTACCGGTTGATAATCATCACCCCCCTCTTCATATTAATTTAAATGTATGTTATGTCAAACCAAAACCCGTCGAAGAAACTCTAAACTATAAAAAAGCAGATTTTGATTCTATAAATTACCATCTTTCTCACGTCAACTGGTCTTTTTTGTCAGACATGAACACTGACAGTCTTTAGAAAACTTATATTCAATAATTTCTAGCACCATCAACTCATATGTACCACTATATATTCCTAAAAACCATAAATATCCAACTTGGTTTTCATCAAATTTAATAGCCACATTACAACAAAAAAAAAACTTCACAAAAAATTCAAAGAAACTCACTCAAAAATTGACTATTCAAATTTCAGTGAATCTAGAAAAAAATGCAAAGAACTCTCTAAAATCTGTTACAAATCACATATTAATTATATCGAGAACACAGCTTTAAAATCAAACAATCTCTGGAATTTTCTTAAAAAAATAAACAATGACAGTACTGACTATCCACCAGAAATGCATATGGATGATAAATACGCCAACTGTACACAAGATATTGCAATCTTTTCTCAGATTTCTTCAAAAATGTATATGATGATGAAACACCAGAAGAAAATATACCCTCATACACTTTTAAAAAAACCACACATTTAACCAATTGCTTCATCACGGAAGAATCTGTTAAAAGGAAATTATGTTCCCTAGATATAAACAAATCTGCAGGCCCGGACACCATTCCGCCAATTTTCCTAAAAAAATCCTCCTCTGTATTGTCTAAGCCACTGAGCATTCTATTTAACCATCTCCTATCGTCTGGATATTTTCCCATCTACTGGAAATACAGCTTTATTATCCCTATATTTAAAAAAGGTGACGAGACTGACATTTCAAACTATCGGCCAATATGCATACAATCTGTATTACCCAAAATCTTTGAATCTCTGGTTCTGGATGAAATATATCCCACACTAATAGAAGTAATAAATGACCAACAACATGGCTTCATCAAAGGTAGATCAACTACAACAAATTTATTACTTTTTCAAAACTATATATTGGAGGCATTTGCAAAAAAATAAACAAGTTGACTGTATATACACTGATTTCTCGAAGGCTTTTGATAAAGTATCTCACAAAGTACTGATCCGGAAACTTCATGCCCTGGGAATTGGAGGAAATATTTTAAAGTGGTTAAGTAGTTACTTATCAGATAGAACCTTGTTTGTTAAAATAAAATCTTTTATATCCAAATCGTTTTCCGCTACTAGTGGCGTACCGCAAGGTAGTCACCTTGGTCCGGTTTTATTTCTTGTCTTTATAAACGACATAGTCAACGGCTTTAAAGGTGTCAAAGTTTTGCTATTCGCCGACGATATTAAATTATATAGAGAAATAACTGATTCAAACCACTGTCAAATTCTTCAGTTTAATATTGACATGCTAAATAACTGGTGCTCACAAAACAATTTATATCTAAATGTTGAAAAATGTAAAACTCTAACCTTTTCCAGAAAGAAAACGTCTCTCTTTTTTGACTATTCAGTAAATCAAATTAATTTACAAAGAGTTACAGAAATGAGAGATCTCGGAATTATAATGGATGAGAAACTAAATTTCACTGCTCACATTCAACAAATTGTAAATAAAGGTATGAAAACTTTAGGATTTATATTAAGAACAATAAAAAAATTTCAATTGTTACAAGTAATAAAATTATTGTACATATCCCTA
Source organism: Halesus radiatus (assembly GCA_022606495.2). Lineage (NCBI taxonomy): Eukaryota > Metazoa > Arthropoda > Insecta > Trichoptera > Limnephilidae > Halesus > Halesus radiatus. Next base: position 96,431 of record JAHDVE020006895.1, read on the forward strand.
GTTAGAAGTTTAATTGAACATAATTCCATAGTGTGGTCGCCTTTCTACAAAATACATATTCACAATATTGAAAGAATTCAAAGAAAATTTTTGCGTTTCATAAATTTTAAAGTAAACATACCTTTAGAGCACATAAATTACCCATCGTTAATGAATATTTTAAATATTCCAACATTAGAAAACAGACGGAAAATTAACGACCTAACCTTTTTACTAAAATTGTTAAACTGTAAATTAAATTGTTCTGAACTCCTGCATTTAATAAACTTGTACATACCCAATCGAACTACAAGACAGACATTAACTTTCTACATATCTTTATCCCGTTCTAACTATAGTTTAAATTCACCAATTCAACGCTTACACAGTCTTGGTAACAAATACTTAAATGATATGGATGTATTTGACAATAATCTAAACTTGGCAAATTTCAAAAGGAGGATGAGTGATTTGTTTCTGCCTGGTTTATAAATTATTGTTAACTACAACTTTTTACATTATTTTCTTATTTGTTATCAATGTCAGTATTGACTTGGTGGATATTGGACTCGTTATTTTTTATTTTTTCTGTTACTGTGTATTATTATTTTTTGGTGCAGTTACTGAAATGTGTTTTGCACCTGTGTGAATATTATAAACTAAATATGTAAACGCCCATATAGGGCGTATATAATATAATAAATAAATAAAAAAATAAAAAATAAAAATAATAATAGTTAAACATAATAATAATTAAACATAATAATAATTGAACATTATAATAGCGAAATATAATAATAGTTAAACGTAATAATACTTAAACATAATAATAGTTAAACATAAAAATAATTGAACATTATAATAGCGAAATATAATAATAGTTAAACATAATAATAGTTAAACATAAAAATAATTGAACATTATAATAGCGAAATATAATAATAGTTAAACATAATAATAGTTAAACATAAAAATAATTGAACATTATAATAGCGAAATATAATAATAGTTAAACATAATAATAGTTAAACATGATAATAATTGAACATTATAATAGCGAAATATAATAATAGTTAAATATAATAATAATAAATGGATGATTTGTATAGCGGCGTTTTTTGTGAATAATATAATTATAACTTATAATTTTTAGGACTGGAAAGTATTCATAAAATGAATTTTAGGACTCAAAAATATCTTTAAAATTACCTTAAAAAGCGTAAGAAGCTTTTAATAAATATGAACTTTTTATTTTTTATTTTACACTTTGGTTATTTACAGTGTTGCGGGCTGTGGACGCATTTGTGCACCGATGCGTGATTTTAATTTTTTTTTTAAATTTTATTTATTTAATGTCTTTGATAATTCTTAAGTCATGCGGCAGTTCATTCCAGGCTTTAGGTCCTGACACTCCGAAAGCACGATCCCCGAACTTAGTATTAAGTGTGCGCTTTGGTTCCTTCAACCTGCCGATAGCTGATGACGATGCTGACCTAAGGGTGGACTGCTGTGAGTTGGTATTTTCGGGAATACACAGTTCTGATAAGTAAGCCGGAGCCATTTGTGACAAGTGACTTAAATATCATCCAGCAGAGCTTGAACTGGATTCTTTCAGGACATTTGGGCCAGTGGAGATTTTTGAGATGCTCTGAAATGTGAGAATATTTATATACGCCGGTGATAGTGAAACATAGTAATAGTTAAAAATAATAATAGTTAAGCATAATAATAGTTAAACATAATAATAGTTAAAGATTATAATATGCAATGAATACTAGGTGCTATAAGTGAGGTAATATTAATAGTTATAATATGGCTTATACTTTAAATTAAATTTTTATTTTATTTAATTTCTTTTCATAATTTTTTTTTAAACTTTTTTGGGAAGACTATTAAAATTTTATATCCCTTTGTAAATATAACTTTAAATTTAATACTAATAAATATATATAATACTAATATATATTAGTATTCATATGTATATTTCAATAAGCAGATTTGAAGTACCCATAAATAATAAATTTCCACCCAACCTTCTCTGATAGAACCCGAAAATTGATTCTTTGGGTGCTTTGTGGTGCCAAAATGTTGACTTTTATGAGATACAAGTATGCAGAAAGAAAAAAAATCCTAGTTTCTTTCACTTTTGGTTGTTTGGGTATCTCAGGCAGTCTCCCAAAATTTTCTGCGGGTCAGAATCTGTACTCTCATAATTCCATCTCTCACAAATTTGACTTTCTGGTTTAGGAACTGATAATAAGTTGAGTACAAGACAGACTCGGGTCCACCACGAGGTGCTTGCTTTCCACGTCCGAGGAATACCACCGAGTTCACCACGACTCTTCGAAGAGTGTCGTTACTAAAACAGTCTTCAGTCCAAAAGAGTTTCCTGGATATGAGGCGGTTAGCCTGGAAATTGAAATTTAATAAAAATGACGAAAGAATCAGCAGTTTTAGCTAATGACACAATCAAATATTCCTATTTGGGTTCATTGGTACTGAAGACAGCTCGAGATAGAGCATAATAACTATCATGAATCTGTCGCAGATTGTATAATGGGTGCTACAAACTTCAGCAATATTTACCACCTGATGTTATTTCGATTAATTAATTTTTATATTATTAATCATTATCGGCATTATCGCTTCACAAAACACTTATGTTTCCTTTGTACCACATAAATACACGAGTACTCGTATGTGAGAATGTGAGGTATCCACTGTATGTAAAGAAGGTTCACTTCAATGCTCATAAACAAAGTTCTTCTGAAATTGATAAAGCATACAATATTGAGATATAAAATTATAAGTGGCTTGTAAAAAATAGTAACCTGAAAAAAACTTACACAAGGTTTTACAGAAAAAAAAATATTTCCATACCTTTCATTATTAACTTCTTGTACCAGAAAAAATAATAATAAACTGAATTATTTCAAACACAAAACTTTTGTGTCGTATCTTAGTTTCGACATCTTTACGGGCGTAACGATGGACATAAAATTTAAAAAAAAATGTATTTGATGAAAATTATCTTATAATAAATACTTTTATTTCAGGACGTGGGGAGATTAGTGGAATCCCACTTATAATATAGAGAGTATTTACATGCATAGTAATATCAATTATTGGTGTTTAATTAAATATACAAATAAAATTATTAAAAAAAAAAAAAAATGACTATTGATCTGTCGCAGTGAAGATTGATGAGGCAAATATTTTTCTCTAGTGTGCTTCGATGCTGGAGTCAGGACTCTGATGGGATTCCGATATGAGGGCATTTCGGGAATTATAGATTCCTTTTTCTCATTTCTGCTGCCCGATGGCTCATATGAGAGCTGCAAATCCTGGAACTCGACCATCAGTGAGCATATAGAATGCACTTCAGTAACTGGGTAAACCAAACATCATGCGGTAAGCGTTATTATACTACAGTCGTTCATGCCAGTTCATCGGTCTCCTACTTCCAAATGCGTGCGATTATATGCATCTCCCTTGCCCCCTTCCCCTCTTGTTTGACCTTCCGCCACCAGTACAATTAAAAACGCCACCGAGAATACAAGTTCCGTACAATTATAATAGTCCCCTTTTTTTTTACCATTTTTATCTATCTTTTTGTTCCTCAATCCTATGCCATAGTCGCTTGCAAAGTCCTTTTTACATACAATTCGTAACCGCAAAACCATCCCGATCATTACGGTTAGAATTGGCAACCACACGCACTCCTCGCCAACAGTATTGTACATTTTTAAGAGTATGTTTGTTTTAATTATTGTTAGAATGTAGTTAATATACAACTGAAGGAAATAGATTTATGTACTTGAGGATGGTTAGCAATGGCGTCAAAAAGATAACAAGTTTGATAAGGATTCACCTTTGCATTCCTATAAATCTAGTTTTCAATGCAATCTACTGCAGTTGTGCCAAGTTTTTCATAAAATGACACAGACAATAGCTATAAACATCATAGTGGTTTGCCTACTACTCGTGGGGTAAGACATATTGTCGACAGTAATCGATATATTGTACTTGAATATAATTTCTTATAAATGTTTATTCGATTCTTTACAATGTTTTAGCGCCCGGGCTCAGAACAATGCAACTCACCGGAGATTTCCTGATGGGTTTCTCTTCGGAGTTGCCACAGCTTCATATCAAGTAGAAGGAGCCTGGAACGTTTCAGGTAAATCTGAAGATCTGTATATCTTTATCAATATCAAAATAAATTATTTATGTATATAAAAGCCATGGTAAAATGGCTCCCGTGAAAGCTTTAATAAATTTGATTAAAACATTAGTAAAAAAACAATGCAGGGAGAAAAGGAGATGATTTTAACAGCAAATGGTTGCCATAATGCGGGGAAAACAGATTTCGCCTGTAAGTACCTCATACAATCGAGAATCTATTATCACAATTATTTTCTCATTAAATCAGTTTCACCCATAATAAATCATTTTAGGCACCATAAAATTTGAAATTGGATTGGGTAAAGAGAATCATATAAATATGTATTGCGATGGTAGTAGGAATTTTTCAAATATTGTCGTCAGGTTATTCGTAACCAGAGAATATTTGTATTTCTTTTTTAAATAAAGTCGTCCCAATGTGCCCTAACCATAGTTTGATAATGGCTTTGAACGCCGAAACAGCTGTCAAAATAATAAACAACTAAAATACTTGCAGAACTTAGTAGTAACATTAGTAAATTTGATTTACATTAAATATAATGAAATTCAAAAACAATTATTAAGCAAATAATGGACTGTTTGTACTTCTACAGGTAAGGGTGAAAACATATGGGATCGTATCACCCATACAACAAACTTTATCAAAGACAGAAGCACAGGAGATGTGGCTTGCGACTCCTACCATCAGTACGCCAGAGACGTGGAGATGCTGAAGGAACTCGGACTGAACTTCTACCGCTTTTCCTTATCCTGGACAAGGATCCTTCCAACCGGCTTTAGCAACAATATCAGCACTGACGGGATCGCCTATTACAATAAACTCATCGATTTACTCATCGAGAACAACATCACTCCGGTGGTGACCTTGTATCACTGGGATCTTCCGCAATCACTGCAGGATATTGGAGGATGGACAAACCCCTTGTTGGAGGAATACTTCACAGACTTTGCTCGTGTTGCCTTTGATGCCTTTGGAGACAGGGTGACGGAATGGTTAACTTTCAACGAACCCTTTGAAGTATGTCAGGCAGGATATGGAAGTGATAGGAAGGCACCTGCATTGAATTTCCTGGGTAAATACAATATCATAATTCAAATTCAAATTTTACTTTATACATATTTTTAAAATTTATTGTTCTATTAATTTCTATATAATTTTGACAATTTCAAAAGTAAGGTAAGGTGTGAATATATAAAAAACATGTACTCGTATATTAGAGAATTTTTTTCATAGTCCTCCTCACTAGGAAATCCTGTGCTGAGTCGAACTAGGTTTTGAATAAGGGGGTTTTCAGCGACTTCTATATTTGAACTTCAAGGTTCCTGTAGGGTATTTTCAGTAATTTCTATTATGTTTTTTTAAAAACACTAGTACTGACTAGAACTGTCTTCTGTTAATTCCTTAAGCCCGGTTTTGTTGGACTTAGTGCAATTATTGATTGAATTAATTTGTTTGATACTAGGTGGGAGTTTATTTTAAAACTTTATAGCTACAAATTCAGATTTTCTTTGTCCAAAGTAGTGTTGTCTATTTGCTTTGCTCTGGTATTATGATTAAGAGGAATGTTTGCCATTTTATCTTTTTTAATATGATGAACCAGAATGTTTTTGGCAAAGTGTTTTTGCAAACTCGGAACGTTGAAAAATTTGAACATTTCCATTGTAGGTGTCCTTATAGGGATCTTTAAAATGATCTTCATGATGTATTTCTGAGAGTTGTATTTAGTTGTTTTATGTTATTTGATACTGCCATATTCTAATATTCTATATTTCAAATGGGAATGGCATAAAGCATAATATACTCTATTTAGATCCTCGGTTGAGAAGATATTATGTAATTTTTTGAAGAAGTATGAGAGTTTTATTAGGTTTTTAAGGTTCCATTAATATGTAATCCCAGCGGAGTTTATCGTCAATTCCGATTTCAAGATATTTAATACTTTTGGTTTTGGTTATATGCGGGCAAGTGCAGTGAGGTAAATTGTTTAGACATTCGTGTTATTTGAGTGTGCTTATTCATTGGTTGGCCTCTTTTATTTATTGAGAATGTTGGATATTTAGTTTTAATCACATTTAATGTAACCGAGTTCACTTTTGACCAGTTTTGTAATGCAGCCAATCCGTCCTCAGCCACTTTGAAGGTATTTATCCAATCTCGTTCATGAAAAATAATAACTGTTATCTGTTAAGCTAATGGGAAGATTCATAAGATCGTTCACATAAATGAGAAATAGTATTGGTTCTAATACGCTCCCTTGAGGGACATCACACTTAATTGGAAAAAAAATTCTAGTTTTTTTACCAATTTGTATAAACTGTTCTCTACCAGATATGTAATTCCCAAGTAGGTTTTGAGTTGATTCTGTCAGCCCAATGTTTTTTTACTTTTAAATATAGTATTCGTATTCCAGGAGAATATTGCTGAACAAATTTAACTTTTCAAGGAAATTCCGATGAAATCATGTTGAGACCATCAAATTTGCGACAAATCCTAAATTTCAGTTAGTTTGGTCCCATAGTAATTATTTCCCGAGCTCTCAAGGTGTTGTTCGTATAATGATTTCTCCAAAGCCTTTGATACCGTTCATCACAATATCTTACTAACAAAACTTGCCCAAATGGGTTTCTCCCTTCGTATGCTAAAGTTTTTTAGAAAACCGGAAGCAATTTGTCACATACGGAATTTTTCAATCCGCTGATTTTCTTGTTTTTTCTGGGGTCCCCCAAGGGTCAATCCTAGGGCTTTTTCTCTTCTCTATTTTCATTAATGACATTGCTAAAGTCATCCGTTTTTCTCGCTTTCTCCTTTTCGCTGACGATCTCAAATTATTTCTACTGGTTAGAAATATTTTAGATTGCCTACGTCTTCAAGCTGACATTGATAACATCTCTAAATGGAGCCTACGAAATCAGCTTCATTTCAATATCTCAAAATGCGTAGTCCTGTCTTTCACCAGAGCATTTAGTCTCACCTACCACAGATATACTATGCTCAGTCATAATCTCAAACGTGTTTCTACTATAAAGGATCTTGGAATCGTGTATGAAAGTAAACTTACGTTTCGTGTTCATATCGAAGGGGTATGTCAATCTGCATTAAAAATTTTAGGATTTGTCATTCGGAGCGTGAGGGTTTTTCGGGATACCCGTACTCTCAGAATATTATACTTCTCTTTAGTCCGTAGTAGGCTGGAGAGTGGGTCGGCTATTTGGAATCCTCACGAGACAGGGTGCTCCCTCATGTTAGAGAGGGTTCAGAAAAAGTTTATGAGATTTCTTTACATGAGGGAGTACGGACTCTATCCGTGGCTTTATCCAACTAACTTTCTTCTGGGCATGCTCGGATTTCACTCCCTGCAGCTCAGAAGAGAGGGGTATGCCGCTACCCACTTTTTTAGAATGCTGCGAGGCTCTATAGAGAACTCAGCTATTTTGGACGCATAAGTCTTTATGTTCCCGATGACTATCTAAGACAGCGTCGTCATACATTATTCTATCTTCCTACCTGTAGGACCAACCTGCCAATGCTTCTCCCGGTGGGGAGGAGTATATTGCTCCTGAACAAAATCTCACAGGATATTGACATATTTTGCGTCAGTGAGGAGAGATTCGAAAGGGAAATTCTATTGATTCTTGAAAGAATCTCTTCTCATTGACGCGATCTTCACCACTGCCTGAATTTATTTAAATATTTCTGAATTTATTTTTAGTATATTTCTTTTTCCTTGTACATTGTTTTACAAATATTAAATAGGTACCTGTAATTTATCTTACGCATTAAATATAACATATTTGTAATTGTATTAGAAATTAAATAAAAAAATATTATTATTATTATTATAACTAATTTATTGCTCCAAAAATTTTTAATTTTATTCATTAATTTCGCCCTTCGAGGAATTCCGACGGGATGATGTTGAGACCATCAAAATTGCGACAAATCTAAAATTTTTCTTAGTTTGGTCTCATGGTACCTGAGAAACGGTAATTATTTCCCGACCCCAGGGTGTAATTGCTCCACAATTGTGGTGACTTTTTCACAAACTTCGGTATTAAAGGAATATCCGATAGGATCATGTTGAAACAATCAAAATAATTTCAAATACTAAATCTCAGTTTGGTCCATAGTACCTGGGAAATGATATTTATTTACCGACCCAAAGAGGAAATTGCTTTACAAAGTTGGTGATTTTTTTATGAATTTCTCCGTTCGAAGAATTTCTGATGGAATAATGTTGAAACCATCAAAATAATTACAAATTCTTTTTTGTTCCGTTTTGGACCAAGTTGCCTAAAAGACAACGGCTTTTATTTGCCGGACCCACGGGTAAATTGTTCACAAATTTGGCGATTTTTACATGAATGTCACTTTTCGAGGAATTTCCGATTGATTCATGTTGAAACCTTCAAAATATTTACAAATTCTTTTTTTTTTCTGTTTTGACCCATTGTGCCTTTAGCTTAGGATTCCGTTTCATCAAACCCTATGGTCATCGGATATAGAGATGAAACTAGTTTTCTGTGGCGATAATGCGCAAATGCCTTAATAACGTTGGTCTGCCGGTACCCATCCTGGGGATTCCATACGGTCATGGGGAAATAGTCAACCATTTTTTTCGAAAAATTACGTCATATGATATACGAATGGTAATGTTTTGATACGGTAGGGGTAAATCGTTACAACTGAGTAGAAAAAATCAGGTTGCTTTGGGAGAATCATTTTAATAAATCAAATTTTCGAAATTACAACAACAATATGCTGTAATTTGTGCAAAACCTAAAAATGAGGCAATTCGGTCCTATAGAGATGAGTATATGAGCAATCCAATCTCGACCTTCCGTTTACCTTGCGAATCTAAATATTGCATTTACCTTTGTCGTGCATTGCTCTATACGCAAAGTTAGGCAGTGTATAGTTTTTTATGATCGGTTCTGCATCGAACATTGGAAAATGGTCCCTATTTTATGATCTTCGGGTAATTGTTGTTCGCCAACTTAATAAATTAGCGTACACGTTCTTTCTTTCCTTCTTATATCTAATGCGATTTTTCTATTACTTGTGTTCTTTTTATTGTTAGTTTTTTAAGACGGTAGGCAACAGCTTTTCAGTTTCTACGGACTGCACAATACTAGAATTTACTTCCATTAAGTTTTACGATTATTCCGAAGTTAATTGCACCAATGCTCCAAACTCGAACTGTTAATTGTAATGTTAATCGGGCTGGTATGAAATTTGTATAATTTTATGTATTTTTGAAGGACCGTTGTATGATGCGTGATTGATCGCTGAACCGAGGAGAAAATATGTTTCAAGGGAAAGGGAAAGGACTCACCAAAGGTATTTGAAGCCCGGTTATCTTCTCAATTCAGTCAACCTTCACGGCACTCACAAGCGGAGGTTTTTTATAGCGAGTTGCGACGGTGAACGTGAGTAATTTAGTGGTCTAAATATAGCGGTATACCGTACAGCGGTTGTCGATCAATTCCTAAAACAAATCTTCCTATTTTCTACTACCATTCGACTGTGAGATTTTCTCGAATTAAATAATAACAGTGGAGGTTCTGGCATAAATCAACCTATTTGTGGCAGAGTCTCACACTCGGGGACGTCGTCACAACATAGTGTATTGTCAAGCGAGTCGTACAAATCTGTACCCGAATTCGGCCACGAGAAGAGCGACCTGCATTTGTATACGGTGAATGTAAAATTATTCGACGTACTCCGTGAAACCTACAATGAGTTTGTAAAGTTTTTAGCAGTACTTACTGTGTACCAACGGTACCAACTATGTGCCAACTTTAGCAATGACTTAGAATAAGGGGTATCTAAAATGTTCTCGTATATACAAATAACATATATATTAACCGTTTCAATGCTATGCTTATTTTGCAAGTATGTATATATAAATTGCTACAGATATTCTGTGTTTTTAAATCGAAAAGTATGGTATTCAATAAAAATGCAATAACTCGGACAAATATCAATCAATTTTAAAGATTTTAAAAAAAAATATATCAGTAAAGAATTAAATTTTACGAATATTACAGTTCTAATAAAAAAAAACTACACATTTACAACGACAAAAAATATAAAAAAATACAAGATTATTTCACTTCAGATTGGATAGCCTTATCTCATTTTCTTTGCTGCACACATTCATTTATGGGAACAAAGGTCTCGTCGTCCGTAGTGCCGCTGTCATTTGATACATTACGATCATCCGCAATAGAACTAACTTCCAACATGGTGAAAAATATCGATTCACTTTAGGGAGTATTTATTTTATCAGGATAAACAATAAATACAGTTATCAAGACACGCGCCAACCGCAATATACCACGCTCAAATTGAACACGTGCTCTCCCAAAGATGACAAAAAGAACAAAGAAAATTTCAGCGCTACAGCGCTGCGTCGCAATTTACGTAACTAAAGTTTACAGAGCGATGGCGCTGAGCCGCACTCTAACGGTTAACTAACCGGACATTTTCTAACACACTTAAATTTATAAAATCATTTATTTAATTTTTTTATAAAACGTCTATATATTACATATTTTATAAAACAAAATATATGTCATGTGTATATTGATGAGCAAACAGTTCATATTTATTTGTATACATTAAGATGTCTGTGCAACTCCATCCTTACCTCCGGTAATATTGACTGGGGGATCAGTAACCACAATAATTGACCCACTACTAAAGGCACACAAAGCAGTAATCAGAGTCATCACTAGGAAACATTTCAAGTATCCTAGTGCATTGCTCTATAAAGATTTTAATGCTCTGAACGTGCGACAAAGTTTCATAAAAAAGTCATCACATAAATATAGAATATATTAGTAAAATCGAACACACGTATCAAACCAGAAGCCGTAGCAGAAATGATTTGACAATCCCAGTGAGTGCTACCACAAAGTACCAAAAATACATACCTATCTTGGACCACAAATCTACAATAAAATCTCCCCGCGGTTAAAAACTGCGAATTTTCATCCTTCGGCAAAAATATTACCAAATGGCGTATTGACCTGGGAAGAACGGAGTTCGAGAACCTGCTAAAAAATATTACTCAATTTTTTTTTTTTTTAATAGTACACAATTTTGGTTTGTTTTTTTCTTTCTTTCTTCTATATCTTCATTTTCTTTTTTTCTAGTATAATTTTGTAACCCACGGAAAAGAACTTAAACAATAAATTTAAAATATTGTCACACCTTACAACTCGATATTTTGAAACCCACCACATATTTAATTCCTGAGAATAGGTGATATGTCTAGCTAGGAATTTATATCGACCAGGCAAACATAATGCAATTTCAACTTACATGTACCTCAATTGATAATACATTATTATGTTTAGCAAATACAAATGTTCCCAATGTAAATAAATAAAATTGTACACAAAATAAGTTTTTGTATCCCAGGTATTGCAGACTACCTGTGCGGTCACACACTGATCAAGGCCCACGCCAGGGCCTATCATCTTTACGACGATCTCAATAGGAAAACTCAGAAAGGTGAGATGAATTAAGCATGCCAGGAAAACCAAACTTTGCCAAAACACTGCATTATAAATTTATTACATTCATCGTGAAGCTCATAACATTATTGGATTTCAGGGAGAATTGGAATGACTTTAAGCGTTGACTGGCATGAACCTGAAAACACAACTTCTACAGCAGACCGCGAGGCCTCTGAAAATGCTTTACAATTCCAAGTGAGTTAACCTTTTACGATGTTGATTGGACAGATTAATGTTTAGGCCAAGATATATATTTTTTATTTTGTTAAATTACTCTAACTACGAGTATACAGGTAAATTGATTGCTCTAAGACAGGTATCCCCAACCTGAGGCCCAATTGAAGATTTTTTGCGGCTCAAGATGAAGTTTTCAGCTTTCTGTGTGGATTTGTTATTTGGTACAAAATACTTCTCGTAAATTTATCACATTTATATTAAATTTTGTGAAATTAGAACATTCTTGTTATTAGACCTCGGACCCTCGATGGGGATTTTGATTTATTTTTGAGCCCTACTTGTTATGCCGGTAATACAATAGTGAGAGTGAGACGGCCATAGCATTGACCAATCAAGTAATCGTACACTTTTTAAGGAACTGTTTGAATTGTTTAAGCAATCGTGTTAGTCACAATAAGTGCGTTATGTGGTCTGGTCGAGAATAATTTATTCATAAGGGATGGAAGACGAATTGAACAGAAGAAAGGAAAACTTAAAGATGAGAACAGAAGGTTCCAGAGTGAATGAGAAGATTTGTACTTTTTCATTCTAATAAAAGACATCGCTGTTTGTTTGATTTGTCGTGATTCTATATCAATTTTAAAATCATACAACTCAAAAAAGACATCATGAACAAAAACATAGTGAAATTGATAAATTTACTATTGGCGAGCGGAAATCTAAAGCAATCGTTAAAGAACTCAAAAAAACATATTTCACAACCAATTTTGAATAAATTCTTTGTTTTACTTTTTAATAGCCACAGCCCACTTAAGCTCAGTATTTTTTTTTTTATTCTTGACCCCTAAAACGATCTGGGTTGGGTACCCCTACTCTAAAACACACCATAACCTCCACATACCCATGTTTCAAGGGAGATTGAAGTAAGAAGTGTTGACCAAAACAGCCATTTAATGTTTTACCATTCCCCTTTTAAATTCAATGTTTGTAATCTTACGTTGAATTGGACCGTCTATGCAAACCTGACCCAAAACCATTATACAATAAAGCGGCTTGAAAAATAAGATCTTCAAGTGAACTAAAACTAATAGGGCGATATTCATGATGTCACTAATTACCGACCCATTTGTATGCTCTCCATAATCCCCACAGTGTTTGAAAAACTATTACTTGATAGAATATCTGTGCACATTAATAACATCATTGTACGTAATCAACGCATTTTTTTTATGCCAGGCAGATCTACTTTAACAAATCTCTCTCTATATGAACAATTTATATCTAGAGCGCTTGAAGAAAAAACCCAAGTCGATTCAATATATACAGACTTTATTAAAGCATTTGACAAAGTAAACCACAAAATCCTTCTTAATAAACTTTGCAAACTAGGTATAGAGGGTAATTTATTTGAGTGGATAAAAAGCTACCTCACCAACAGAATTCTTCAAGTAACATTCAATTCTAACCTGTCATATAAATGCGTGGCAATAAGTGGTGTACCGCAAGGTTCACATTTAGGGCCAATACTTTTTTTTACTGTTTATTAATGATATTATAACTGTATTTGATAACAGTGTTATTGTTGCGGCGATTATTCAATTTCCCGATATTAATTATCAGGAAATAAATGCGATTGCGAAATAAAGGAGTGTGATGTGGATGGAAAAAGGACTCACCGAATTCAATGATCACTCTCCCATGGCGGCTTGCGTGCTTGTCGACCGGGCAATGCCGGGTAGCGAATGCGTCTCAGCAACTGGTTGGGTCCGGACCTCAACAGCGCGTTCCTCGGCGCCAGTAGTCGCGGCGGTGATTCAATTTGGAATGAGCTGGACAATTGCTCGAGTCGGGAAGCAGGAGCGGTGAGAAGGGAATAGAGGGGGGGGACTTCGCAATCGCACCTTATCGAAGGTAGATTTAACTAAACTCGCGTCAACAGTTATTGTGCTGCTCTTCGCCAACGATCTAAAACTCTTCAAACTAATAAAAACTATTGAAGACTGTTTTCTCATTCAATTAAATTTAAATAAATTACAAGATTGGTGTGAACTTAATATAAATATTAGTAAATGTCATACGATCAATTTTTTAAAAATGAATCATCCTCTCAATTTTCAATATAAAATCAATAACATTTCTCTCTCGTCTGTCAACGAAATTAATGATCTTGGCGTTGTTTTCGACTCAATTTAATTTTCTTACTCAAATCGATTTTAATACTAATAAAGGTTTAAAAATGCTCGGCTTCATTCTTCGAAAAGCCAGAGACTTTAGGAATATTTCAACACTAAAATTATTATACTCTTCCTTAGTTCGTAGTCAAGTCGAATATAATTCTTCTATATGGTCCCCTCACTATAAAATTCATTACGACTCCATTGAAAACATTCAACATAAATTTTTAAGACAAATTAACTATAAACTCGGTTTACCTATTGAAACTATAAATTACAATTATTTAATGAAAGAACTAAAATTATTAAAACTATCAGAATTGTCTCTGATTTAACTTTTATTTTCAAAATTGTTAATGGTTTTATAGACAGCCCGGATATCGTAAGCTTAATTACATTTAATATTCCAACTAGAACTATCCGATCTAAAATTTTGTTTAACTGTAACAATAACTTCAGAACTGAGTCTTTCAAGTATTCATTGGTACCTCGACTTCACACTATAGGTAAAACATATTCATATATAGTAGACATTTTCAACTGCTCTGAATACAAATATAAGCAAAGGATTATTGCATACATCCTGTATAATTATTAATATATGTGTCTAGAGTATAAGTAACAGTGAATGTGAGGTATGTTTTGATTTTTCGCCTCTGAACTTATGACTTGGAATGGTACTTACGTTATGTTATTCCTGTATTTGTTCGATATATTATCTATGAACCTACTGTGATGTGTTTTGCACCTGTTTATTATAACTAACTTTATATGTAAAAGCACATGTAGGGCGTACATTATACAATACATAAATAAAACTTCGGATGTTCCCGGAATAGTGACTAGAGAGCGGCGCAACGATTATTAAATGGGTTTCACATTTCCAAAAGTGGCATTTGTGTTACTAGATTCGCTGAAGATTAAGCAAGTCCTCTTTTTAATATTATTTTATAATAATAATAAAAATGATTTATTCCAGAAGATATTCTCAGGAGAAGTGTAATGCAATACTTTCCATAGATTACAATAATAACACATAAAGAGAAATAACAATACATAAAGAAGAAAAACAAAATAATCTTTTTAAAAAAATTTATACAAAATGAAAAACATTTATTGTTTATGTCGAACCCGTCTTCAGAGGGCCATCAGGGGAGACCCCACCCAGGCAGCAATGGCAGTAGTGATGGTATTCTTGGATTGTCGTACTCTGCACCATAGGCTTCCAAAGTAGTGGCCTGAAAAAGTGCATCCGCTCCTATAGGAACATTTCCGTAGCGCTGCTATTTCTTGGTGGTATACGGAATAGTTGACGATATGCATTATAGTAGGTGACTTTTAGCATATGCCATTGGGCTGCAGTGTAATCTACCGACAGTTCTGACGTATAATACAGAGATGTGCAGAATGTATTGAACAGTATTCTTTTGACGTTTATACTGCAAAGGTGAAAACACGTTGACAGCATCCCTGCTCTGACGGATATCGCTCTTTTTTGTCAAATCCATATCCTCAATGTACTTCAAGTCGTCTGTGATAATAAGTCCCAAGTATTTTACGCTAAGAACGACATCCATTTTCCTTTCATCTAGCCATACTGAGGGTGTTATCATGAGTTCGTTTTTACATTTGGAAACCTATTAAATAGTTAAATCGTTTAACGTTTGAACCTACAACTTTTATCTTTTTTTTAGGGTGGATGGTATGCGCATCCAATTTATTCGGTAGACGGTGACTACCCCACAGTGTTCAAGCAGCGAATAGCCAACCGCAGTTTGGCTCAGGGCTTCAGCTCCTCCCGCCTCCCCGCCTTCTCTTCTGAGGAAGTGCAGTACATCAAGGGGACACATGACTTCTTGGGATTGAACCAGTACACCTCTAAACTATCCACACCAGCTAAATCCAATCAATTTCCGAGCCCATCGTTTGACGATGATTTGGGAATTTATGAGTATCCAAGTACTGATTGGCCCGCATCACCGGCTTCTAGTTGGCTAAAGGTACGTTAGTGTTTTTATTTTCTTCTTTTTTTTACATGGGGTATGATGAAATTGAACAAACCATAAACATTTCTTCAATAGAAAAACATAAGAGCGACTGATCTTGTTTGCATTTTCAAAATAATTAATTGTACAATTTCTTCAAAAGATTGGTATTCACTTTGCTGCGGCATTATTAATAGATTAATTAAATTCGAAATCGATGCTTTCTTCATCGGTAATATATAGAATACTATAAAATAATAATGTCAAATATAGACAAATGATAAACATAGAACACAATAATGTAAGAATAGACCAATTATAAACATAAACAATAATTGATTAAAGTAGGTAAGTAATTAATCAAAAATTAAAAATATGTATATATATTATGGAACATTGAATAACAAATTTATGTTAGAAATGAAAAAATAAATTATTTTATTATTAATATTAATATGAAAATAAATTCTATTTAAAAAATATATTTGATTATTTATTAAATTTAATTCACTGTTAACGCTTTTCCTGATTTCTAAAATTTCAAATTTGTCTAATAAGGAACTACAGTCCATTTTTTAAATTTTTTTTTATTAATGTTGACATCCTAACTTAATTTTCTGCTTATTTAATTTTTTTTTTAGGTTCATTTTCATGGTTAAAATAATTGTTAAAGTTTCAATTTTTAAAGCCCACCAAAACGCACGAAATCTGTGGCTTGTTGGGTGTGACGTCACACGAGCAGTCAGATTAGCGATTCAATAAACGGTAATCGATATTATATGGATTCCATCCAAAACTTTGAGAACTTTATACTCAAATTTAACTGCTTTTAATTGAAGGAAACATTGTAGAATATCAGCTTTTCGTTACTATTGTAAGTGCATTGTACCAAAGTGCAAAAATACATTCATATCTGCAACTAATTAACAATTTATCGGCGTTCAAAGAAAGTCTTTTAAGTCCTTAAATGCTTTAAATTATGTTTGAAAGGCAAATCAGAATCGCTTGCGTTAATAGCTTCCATCAGTGCTCTACACATGCGCGAAAACTGACGCATGCGCATCTGTGAACTTGACAAACAGTCGATGACAGCAATAGACAGGTATTAACAAAATAGGTTGAATAAATTAAATAGTTTTGAACTTTAATGGTTTGAAATAAAAATAAATATATTATGCATTGTAAGAAATAATAGGTTTGAGGTATCATTAGAAATCCTCCACTTCCAGAATTACTGAAGAAATAATCACCAAAGTGCCAATGATGTTGTTGTTTTGTGCAAGCGGTATAGATTATTAAGTAGACAAATTCGTTAAAATTGTTATGAATTTTCAAGCAAAAACCCTCAAGTAGTTGCAGTAAACAAACATAATTATTTTACGAGCAAAATGAACACTGCAAACAGCGAAATTATAAGCCATAGATTATAAAAAGCGGAAAAAACCTTATATAATTATAAGTTGGGCTCGAAAACTGCATGTGTGACGTCAGAAGCAGAGGTACCAACAGAACATGGTGTTTTGATGGTACGGTTTTTAATTCACTTTTATATAACGATTTATAAAATCTACGTATAATTATATACAATGAAAGTTATACGAGTATATTCAGAATCGGCATTTACTGATCTATACGAATATATATTTTTAAACCCATTATATTTTTCACTGGAGTTCCTTATTGTAAACCGGTTGTATTTTTGTATTATTATTGACTCACCTTCTTTGTTGCCACTCATCCAGTCAAACAATCCTTGTCGTAGACTCAGAAACAATTGATTGCTTTCCCTCAATCAACAAAATTTTTGGTACCCACTATAAATGATTTTTGTCAGGCTTTACGAAATTAGAAATCGAAGATTATCATTTAGAATATCTAAAATCATGGACTCTACCAAAACCTTGTTCAGGCTTTGACTTGAATGTTTTCTCAAATGTACATTTTTGTCCTAATTTTGTCATTGCTTCATTTTTGTATTTTATATGTGAATTTATTATTCTGTTTATTGAGATATTTATTATCATTTTGTGTTATGTATTTTGAGTAATTGGATAATGGTCGGCAAATAGTTGTTTTTTTTTTTTTAAATAAGTATGATACCACACAAGATCAAATAACAGCGCAATATTTATCATTTCTCAAAACTACTAATGACAGGCAAAATATGTTTTGCAAAGGGCTTCGAAAACCCTTGAAAAACCTGCTCGATAACATCAGTAATCATGTCAAATGGATTCTTATAGAATTCAGTATATCAATGCATTTATGGATATGTCATACTGTAAAATAATATCAGCAATTGCAATTACTATTACATTATTTGCTTCTCCAAAGGTTGTTCCATGGGGATTCAAAAATGTGCTGGTCTGGCTGAAGAATGAATACAATAACCCAGAAATAATAGTTTTTGAGAACGGCTATTCGGACCTTGGGGGAACCAACGACACAGACAGAATAAACTACTATAAGCACTATCTGAACGCCATGCTAGACGCCATGGAGGAAGGGGTTACCATAACAGCCTACACAGCATGGAGTCTAATGGATAACATGGAATGGAAGGATGGATACACGTAAGTTTTCCCCAATTGATCATGGCTGCAACACAGACCTAAAATACAAAAAGAAATTTGCAGGAGCGGTTGCAATGCTGTAACAGGTCTCTTGGAAACCCGTTAGGTGGCAGCACTGCTGGTTAAAGATTATAGTATGCTTTTAAATGTGGTTTTTTTCTGTACAGGGAAAAATTTGGATTGTTTGAAGTGGATTTCAATAAGACATCGAGGCCCAGAACTGCTAAAGCTTCCGCAAAATACTACAAGGAGATTATCGAGACTAAAACAATAGAAAGAGTATAAATATTGTGAATATTCAAGAGGCTAAGTAATATTTAAACATCAACACCGACTAAAAAAAAACAAATGTGAACCCAACAAAAATGTTTAATGAAAACTTTTAAAATTATTAGATAGTCTTGATGAATTAATAAATTTACATTAACTTTACCATGAAAGGTAAAGTACAATACCTAATTTCAACTCCTTAAATCATCATTAAAAAAAAAGTTCCCTACTCTAGAGATATTTCCGGAATTTAATGTACCATCTATCACAGAATTGTATAAAAGAAACACCTTGTATCAAGTTTACAAGGAATTTTTGGTTAATAAAATTCACCCCACCAGACAGCAAAAGCAATAGATTCAAAATGGTTATTAACGATCCAATGCTAAGAACGTCCACGGCACAGCACCACTACTTGTATGTAGGTATAAGATGGTACAATATATTATTATCCAAAGACAAAAATAATATAACAATGATTAGGTTAAATTATATTATCTATCACTTGTGTCTCTCTTTGTATCTATTGTATTGTGTATCATTGAGTGAATCTTTGTAATTTTATATTTTGTGTATCCTTTGCCAGATTATTTGTAATTTTATGTAATCTGTGTATAATAACTGAGTTTTACAACTGGATTGTTCTCACGTAAGTGTGAACATCTGAAAAAAAACCATTATAAATAAATAAATAAAAGAAATTTTAAAATGTTAACAATTTTAAAAGCATTGATATAGTGTACCTTTAATGTACTATCTAGCTATATAGCTATTTGGTTATTTTTACTATTATCCTAAAATTATTTTGTTGAATTACGTTTGTAATTATTTAATAAGTTTTTCACTTGTAGCAAACACTTTGTGGGTACACATAATTATAAATTAAAATAAAATAACTTAGTTTGAATACCTTTTTTTATTTTTATATGTTAACCAACCGGTTTCAGTTCAGCCTAAACCTTCATCAGGGTTATACAAAAACATATTAAATCAATTACAGAGTTACAGGGATATATTTGATTACAGAGAGTTGGATATTAAAGTTAACATTAAGCATTTTGCCTTCCATTCTATGATCCACAGACTTGTCACTATTCCGCTATCTAATGTTAACTTTAACATCCAACTCTCTGTAATCAAATCTATCGCAACAAATAACGGATATACCCATGACTTAATTGATAGAATAAAAAAAAACAAAGACTCTTATTTACTAATAAATTCCTGTACAATATATTGTATTCTTAAAATCCCAGAAAATAAAATCCACGGCTGGCGTAGAATTTTATACTTTAATAATTTTTCTTCCTAATGCGTTCTAAAATTTCCAACAGAAATTAAAGTCGCTTTTTATACCAATAACAACCTGGGTAAACTTTTAATTAATTCGAAAGACAAAGAAAATAATTTAAGCCATTCTGGCATCTACAAACTTCAATGTAATGATTGCCAAGCATTTTACATTGGTAAAACTGCTAGAAATGTTTAAACGAGGGTAGTTGAACACTTGAGATAATAATAATAATAATAGTTGGATGATTTGTATAGCGCCGTTTTTGTGAAAAATCACCTCAAGGGCGCTGTACAAATATTTCTTAACTAATTATGTACAAACAGATACAGAAAAACATACTTACCTGGCAGGTCGCTTCAGATGAACACAGTTTTAGAAAAATTTATTTATAGAGATGATAGTTTTACATGGTTATTTGTTTCTCCTTTTCTATTGATGTTCTATTTATTAGATGATTGGTGGCACAAGAAGAGGTGGTATTTATTGAATTATTGGTATTAATTTTTAGGACTGGAAAGTATTCATAAAATGAATTTTAGGACTCGAAAATATCTATAAAATTACCTTAAAAAGCGTAAGAAGCTTTTAATAAATACTAACGTTTTTTTATTTTTATTTATTTTACACTTTGGTTATTTACAGTGTTGCGGGCTGTGGACGCATTTTCGCACCGATGCGTGAATTTTTAATTTAATTTAATTTAATTTTTCATTTTTTTATTTTTTATTTATTTATTTAATGACTTTAGGTAAGTACTAACCGGCTAGCCTAGTAAGCAATTTACAGGTGAATTTCTTCATTTTATGGATACGATTGTCTGAAAAGATGTGTTTTAAGTTTAGTTCTGAATTCTGTTGAGTCTTTGATAATTCTTAAGTCATGCGGCAGTTCATTCCAGGCTTTAGGTCCTGATACTCCTTATACTATACTATCCTGATACTACTTAATAATTTAGAAGCTCTCGAAATCAAAAAATCCTTAAAAGTAAATAAAATCAATTTATTAAATAAACAATTAGATTTGAAACGAATGACGGATCGTCATGTTCGGTATTAGGCGTGAATTGGGCTTCAAGGCTGTCAGCAAAGGCTTCAGCCTTATCGACAGAAGAGTACACTACTCCATTGGGGCATTGAAGGGGCGATATCCTAGACTTTGGGCGTCTGAGCGATTTGGATAGTTTCCAGAAAGCTGCTCTGTCATTTTCTAAAGAAGAGATGAACTCTTGCCAACGCTTGTTGCGGAATTCGCTTAGAGCATCTCTCACTTGGCGTGATAATCTATTATAATGCATTTTAACAATAGGATTGCAGTCCTTTTGCCATTCTTTACGAATAAGATTTTTCTCCCTAATAAGATCTTTGATCTCTTCGGGGATTCCATGACGACTTATGTCATTGGGAATATCAACGGATGCCTCGTTGATGCATGATTTTATTGTTTCGATTAGATTTGATGTGGCGGTATTTAGACACGATTCGTCGGGTTGTTGACACCATTTTTATTAGGATTACAATCAAATATACAATTTTATTCTGAGGGTCTCTACCTCGACAGTGTGTGGGAGAATTCTTACAACTACTTAATACTAACATTTGTATACCTAATTTATAAACAGCAATGTTGACGAGAGTCCCACGGTTTAATATATATATATGTTTGTTTGTGATGAATATAGCGGGACTCTCGTAAACTTAAATTAAATTTTTGAGAAGTTTGCGTTTTTACTGGGGCATTTTGCAAACCACCTCGTGCATTTGATGGGTTTGGCCAATCACGTTCCGTTTTGTTGCTTGGACGGCGGGGAGGGGATACCACGTAAATTCTGCGCCTCGTGCCCCGCCTCAGTCTAGCGCGTGCCGTAGAGGGGATGGTATGTAAATACTCCGTAAATTAGCGTCATCTTGGTCATATAACGCGTCGTTACGTTTGATACACCAACGACCAAAAAGTTGAGAATGGCCTTGAACTCCGAAACAGCTGTCATAATAATAATGAACTAAAATACTTGCATAACTTAATAACAACATTATTTATTAAATTTGATTAGAATAAAAATAAATAAAAAATTACAAAAAGACCAAAGGGTCGTAGATATTTTGACTTAAAAAAAAAACGTTTAAGTAAATGTCAAAATGTTTATAAACCAAAAAAACATTAATGAAATCATCTAATTATTATAAAGGTCTCGTACATGTAAAACACGTTAAAGGACACATACTTACATTGAAAGCTAATGTCACCATTACTAGAAAAAACATTAACATTCCTTTTATGTACTGAACCGCCTTAGGAGTGAAGGTGGGAGGCGAGAGGATTTGAGAACTACGGGGTAATCGCCTTCCTCGGAGTAAATTGGACGAGCATACCATCCTATCTAGAAATTACAAATCACAGTACAAATCACTAAGAGGGTGAAAGTACAAATCACTAAGAGGGTGTGATTAAGAACCCAATCAACTAAAATATTTACTTCATCCGAACAATTATCGAACAAAGACATAATTTTCCATACTTTTACCACAGTACAAAATTATATTTCAGCACATTAATAACCCTGTATATAATACAAATAGATTAGAGCACACTTACAATACTTGTCCCAATGGTTCCTAAGCATACACACAAAGAACTTTAGATCACATGATTCCTAACTGTTTAAATATTTTACCTGCTGAAATAAAAAAAAAAATATTAAAACCAAACAGTTAATAAATATATTGCAAACTTGGCTAGCTGAAAGAAGCTATTAGTATTAGATAATTAGGAAATATAATATTATGTATGATTTATTGTGGTCGTTTAAGTTTTTCTTAAATATTTTTGTAGAAATATTTTTGAGTAAGATTCTTACGAAATATTTATGCTCTAAGTTTGTTACATATGTTTTTTTTTATTTTATGTACGAGTACATAATCACCTCTCATATATATTTACAGTAATGTATATATTACTGTAAATTTAGGATAAAGTTTTGAATAACAGTTCTCGTTAGACAAACTACAAATAAATAGTTTATCGGGACTTTATACGTAACATTTTTGTAAAATGTCTTAAATTAATAAAAAATAAAATAAGAATTCCAACTGAATTATTCTACATTGTTGTTGGTAAGGTTGACTCTATTAGTCACTTTGAATTCCATCCGAAGCTTCAAGATCGTCAGCGGAATTCGTGTTTTCTAGTTCACTCCATCCAGCACTGATGGTCAATCCGACTCTTCCCAAAAGCATCAAATAATTGAATTAATATATTATGTAGCTGGTGACGAGGAGTTCCTGTAATTATATGTATTTATTATTGAAACAATATCAATAACATTTAAACAATATGAAACAGAAAATAGAATTATTCGGTATCGACAGAGACTCGAACTCAGGACCTCTACTCTATCTGGTAGCCCATTAACCAATAGTAAGTACTATCGAAACTTTTTTGAATTCCGTCATTTTTTGTATATTTCATGTTTGTTGAAAGTCGTTAATATTATTTTTATATGTTTTTCTGATATTGGCAGCCATCTGTGTATTTTGTGAGCGAAGTTCTATTCGAAAACTTTTGTTGAGTTTGAAAACAAAGGTTGTAAAACGGAATGTAAGTTTGAGAAACACTCGTTCAGTTCGCTCTTTTCGAAACTCATTTTCTTTATTGGCTACTCATTAATAAACCGTTTCATTTAATGGAACCTTTTTGATACCACGGGCCATCTGAAGATTTATTTATTGGATAACTAATCAATCTGCTATCATGTTAAATCATAATTAACGTTATTTGTCCGTCCAAAAGAAAAGAGTTGACTCTTTCCTCTCTGGACTGTAAACTTCGAAAGTCTTTAAGAGACGTCTTACTATCCATCCAAACTGCGTTAACATCGGCACAACAACTCTTGGAGACTCCTGAACGGTTCTAGAAGTGACGAATAATATTTTGCTCCATTCATACCCCCAAAACTCCTTCCTCCTGCAGGCTTTTGTCGAAGAGGCCTCTTTGGCGGTAGGGTACCCAACCGGATATCCTTACAAATATCTGTGTATTTATTTATTTATTAACATCTAATTAAGTTCAAAGTACATCAGTTTGCCTTTTTTGCCGCCTATTGCAAAGTAAAGCAAGTCGATCTGTTGGTAATAGGATAGGGTAACTGATGAGAATATGTTTTTTTCAATTTATATATAATATATTAATTATTGTCAGTAGCCATAGAAAGTGCCTCCCTTTTACAAAAGATTTGTTTTGTTACTATTTACATATTTATTTCTTCGGTAACGTGGATCACCTGCTCAGAAATACTTATAAGCACAGCTTTTTGACACAGGGAATTATTTTCATGGATTTTGAATCAAGGAATCCGTTTTGCGATTGTCCACTAGGGGATTCAAGGTGGTTGAAATGAATTGGATGCTTTTTTATATGGCTGTTCTATTAGTAGCTTTGGTTTTTATTAATGGTTAAGTAATTCTACTATTACATTTGAATTGGGAACCAAGATGGAGGATGTGAATTAGATCCCGTTTATTAATCGGGAATAAGAATTATTTGTCTTTTGATAATTTTTGGGATTTAGAAACGCCCTTCAATATTGTATACTAAACAGCAGTAAAAATATAACATAGGTAGATAACAGTGATTTACAATCCACTCCAGACGCACACAATAAGCTTGAATACAATTCACCAAGTCAATGAAGGCAATAAGAAAAACTGAAATTTTGCAGGTGAATAATACCTATAACAGGGAGTATTTTCACAAAAGTCTCCTATCTTCCCCTTGCCCCTCCCCCATGCAAAGTAGACCAAATATGCTATAATTTGAAATCAAATATGTTTCTAACGACTTAATAATGTCCGAGATACAGCGGTTCTAAATTATTAAAAAATTTTGTACGTTGTCATTCTTCACTATTTTTTAGTGTTTTGGTCAATTTTGACAGTGAAGGAGTAATTTTTCGGTAAAGGTTTTTAAAGTAGGCTAAAAATGGTACAATTTGAAAACAAATTGGTCTCCAAGGACCTAATATCGTCCGAAATACAGCTGTTCTAAATGAAGAAAAACATTCTATGTTATTATGATAACATAGAATATTTTACCTGCTGACCGGGAAGGGTACCTGCTGATCTCCCACCCGTGGCCCTTCACTAGCCTGTTTGTATCAATCTATAACACATGTGCATCTTAGTTCATAGTTTCGTTGTATACTGCCCTGAAGAAGCTACAGTAGTAGCGAAACCCGGTCGGCTAAAGTATAAATAAAAGTGATGTAAAACAAAGTTAGTTTTATTTAAAAAAAAAAAATATGCTCATTATAGTCCAATACAAAAACAACACAGAAAAAATTAAACAACGTAGGAATAAATCACTTTGAATAAATTTACGAACAGACTAAATCAAATCTACGCGATGACACGCATGATACTTTTAGCTGCCGAGAGATCATCACTCATAAAAAAGTATTTTTTTAATCTGGTATTGAATAAATTTCTTATACAGGGTGTTTTGAGTTGGGAGTGTAGCTTATTGTATATGAAGGGAGTAAGAAAAGTATGTGATCTTTGTCTGCATTCAGTACGAGTGGAGAGTTCTTGCAGAAGACCCATTGTCGCGCTCCTGGTACTGCGTCCGTGGGACAATAATTTGTGAAGGTTGTGTCATTCTCTAAAGTATTTCAGTAAACAGTAAATAAATAATTGACGGACTGAGGGAACTGGGCATTCTCTATATAGTGCTTCAGTGGGATGTCTGTGAGATATATCCAACATAACCTTCAAAATAAAAATTAAAACAAAAAATAAAACAATATTATTATTCCGTGATGCTTTATTAATTATGATAAATAATATTATATTACATACATTTTATACTGTTAATTCAAACTATTCACTTTATTTATGCCTAAAAATAGACTATAATATTTTCTTCAAAATAAAAAGATATGTTTACACAATATATCATTATATGTATATATATATGCATTGGAATATAATTGCTTTAGAAAAAAATATATACAAAACGTCAGAAGGATTTAATATTAGTCGGGTATTTGATTAATGAAAAGAAATATTGCTGGCAAGACATTAATAGTGATACATTACAACTGTGTATGAACCAATGAAAAAATATTAAATGTTTTACAAAAGGAATTCAAATAATCATAGTATCTATATAAATCTCATTGACAAAACGTTTCAAAAATACAACAAAAACTCAATATTTTTTTTTTTTATGTAAATCAAATTTAACAATGTTATTAAGTTCTGTAATTTTTTGTTTTTAGTTTTTATTATTGTGACAGCTGTTTCGGCATTCATGGCCATTTTCAAACTGCGGTAAATACATATTGTGACGACTTATTCATATGATTTTATTTACTCCCACCCAATTCTAATTTCGACGGGTTTTTAAGAATAATGATTTATTATCGGTAAAACTGATTTAGTAAGAAAATAATAAAAATTCTCTAATCTGTGAGATTTTGTTAATTGATTTTTGTAAGTGAGTTATATTGTTTTGATAATGTGAACATACTGAGAAGTGGTGAATAAATAATTTTCCTTACTTCATTAATTAATGTTATATTAGGATCATTCGTTCGTTTATTAATTTCTAATTGTTCAAGTAAATTTAATCAAAGACCCTTTCTTTCTATATGTAAGGGTTTAGGCTGGCTGTTGTCAAGCGGGACGTGATTATTCACTAAGAGATGTTCTGCAAATTTAAAAAAAGTGCTTTTGTTATTATAACATTGTATATGTTCAATTTATTTTTTATAACTTATTGAAGTTTGTAAACCTCATTGTAATGTTTAATCATTGAAGAAGATAATATTAACACATCCCAAATGAACCACGAAACCGAAAAAACAACAGAAAATAAATTGGATTTAAAAATGGAGGATAATATTAACAAGTCTTGAACTTGAAGTAAAATATCGGTGTACGAGGTGTGTTCAAAAGAAAAGGTGAATTTTGAATTTTCGCGGGCTGTGTACATTCGATTATCGATTTTTTTTTGTTATGTTGGTACACATATGTTTATCATATGTTAGGATTATCAGCCATTTTGGATTAGTGGTTGGTTTTTGACAACTGGAAAGGTTAGTCACGTTTTTGTGTGTTCTTCGATTTTTTACTTTTGAAAAAATGGATCAAAGAATATGTATTAAATTTTGCGTTAAAAATGGAATAAAGTGCTTCAACACACTTGAAATGTTGACTGTGGCATTCGGCGAGTCTACTTTGTCTCAAAAAAGTGTTCATAAGTGGTACAAGCGCTTTACAGAAGGCCGAGAAGATGTTAATGACGATGAGCGTCCTGGAGTTACAACCACGTCAACAAACGAAGAAAACATCAAAACAGTGAAGAAAAAGGTTTTGGAAAATCGTCGAATCACTATTAGGGAAGTTGCAGAGGATCTTGGCATATCAATCGGCTCATGCCATGCAATTTTCTCAGATGTTTGGGGCATGAAACGTGTGGCAGCGAAGTTTGTTCCAAAATTGCTAAATTTTGAGCAAAAGCAACGTCGCATTAGTATCGCTCAGGAGTTGTTGAATGACGTCTACGACGATCCAGATTTGCTCAAAAGGGTCATAACTGGAGATGAAACGTGGGTATATGATTATAACGTCGAAACCAAGGCCCAATCATCTCAATGGAAGCGGCCAGAAGAGCCAAGACCGAAAAAAGCACGCCAAGTTCGATCAAATGTGAAGGTTTTGCTCACTTTTTCTTCGATTACAATGGCGTGATGCATCATGAGTTCTTGCCAACAGGTCGTACGGTTAATAAGGAATACCACAAGGAAGTTATGCAACGTTTGCGTGAAGCAATACGGCTCAAACGATCGGAATTGTGGAAAAACAAATCATGGATTTTGCATCACGATAATGCACCAGCTCACACATCAATGCTTGTTCGTGATTATTTGGCCAAAAACAACACCGTAATCATGCCTCAACCACCGTATTCACCAAATTTGGCTCCCTGCGACTTTTTCCTATTCCCGAAACTGAAGAGACCAATGAAAGGAAAGCGTTTTGCCACAATTGATGAGATAAAGTCAGAATCGAAGAATGAGCTGATGGCCATACTGAAAAGCGCATTCCAGAAGTGCTTCCAGGATTGGAAGAAGCGCTGGCATAAGTGCATTATATCTGGGGGGGATTACTTTGAAGGGGAGAAAATGGATATTGATGAATAAATAAATACTTATCGAAAAAATTCGAAATTCACCTTTTCTTTTGAACACACCTTGTAGATGGCGTAAATTGAACTGATCTCATTAACTAAGTTGGTTAAGCGGTTACCCTGGATAGGTAGAGGTCCTGGGTTCGAGTCCCAGATGCGACTGAAATCTTTTTATTTTCTGTTGTTTTTTCGGTATCATGGTTCATTTGGGATGTGTTAATATTATCTTCTTCAATGATTAAAACGTACATGTTCTTTGAACCTAGTTGAGAAAGCCCTTTGCGTCTGCCCTATATGCATAGCGTTGCAGTCGGCGTGGTCACATTTTAATTTGTTTATGAAAATTACTTGCAGAACTTAATAACAACATTATTAAATTTGATTTAAATTAAATTAAAACAAAAATTAAATGGAGTAAAAATTAAAACACAAAAATAATGAATAAAAACTTAATAGATATGGCAAACATTAACACATTGATTTAAGGTTCTGCAGTAAAAAGAAATACACATTAAACAATATAAACATTAATAATTTCTTTTGTAAAAATAATCTTTACAAAATGAAGCATGTTTTTTTTAAATCTATCAGAAATTGACAAAAAAGATTACGCAAGTCAAAAAGGTAAAAAGAAGTAATATTGAAATACTACCAATCACAGACTAACTATTATACTATCACATGTATAATTTATAATGAAAATATTTATTATTCTTGACAAAAATACGTACTCTTGGCTCTCTACAATAGAACTGATTTGTTTTTTCAAAGAACTTTTTAACAAAATAAATTCTAGCACGCGCATTTTACTCCGAGTTCAGTTTGTCTCCGTGGATAAGACAAAACGGTAGGATCATAAACGTTAAATGGGATTAAAATTACTCTATTAAAAGTGATTATGTGCGGAATAAGGAACAAAACATTAGTGCTTATTTACATAAATCTGTAGTGATTATTAAGTACACCCTTAAAAGTTAGAAATTGTATAGCAAGTACTTAATTTGTTATCATTCTTTATGCTAAACAAATGATCAAAGGGAAAATATTACAAACGCGATGCAAGATGAGATATATTTCATATGAAATAGAAATCTTCATTCAATTCTAAGCGGAGGTGAGCCGTGACGATATTGGCTGATTTTAGCTATTTATTATAGCAAAAAAACGTGCTTTTATACCTGAAAACTTAGATATTCAGCCATTTCCAAGAAATCATTTTTTATAGAAAAGAAGCATAAAAATTGAAAAAAAAAACATCACAAATGGAAAAGATTTCACTTAAAAAGTGAATATTTTTTTGGCTTATAATTAAAACATGTATTGATCCTAAATTTGAACGGAGAGTCGCATAAATGGGACCAGTCACAGTGCCAATTTAAGACAGCTGGAGTCATTTTCATGAATAGATAAAATCTTTTCTTTATTATGAAACTAAATTTAAGAGATATATTTTTGAAACGACTGCAATAGCAAAAATAGTGTTTAGTCTAGACATCTGTTTGGAAAAAGCTAGGATGCGTTATTATCTGCTATTGTCCAAAATCTATCTACTACATATGTATTGATTTTTTACTTCCCATTCGGCTTAGCTAGTATGTGTCCTGGGGCAAACAATTGGAAATCTACCTTTATTTAATATTTATGTAAACCCTTTTTGGTGATTAGATGCACCATTTGGCACAAGACAATCTATTTTCTCACTGTTTGCGATAAGTGGAAGAATATTGTGATAAGTAGGTTCAAAATAAAGTTAGTATATCAATTACATTTTATTACAGAAAAAATGTCAATGTCACATTTCTAACTATGTCAAATTAAATTAGGCACATTCATATTTACATTATCTTCTACATTTCTCTGATGTTATACACAAATCTGATTCAAAGAATACTTTAACAAAACGCTGGAGTGAAATCATTGGGTACCTAGGTAGGTATATTAATAAAAATTATATGTTATTAATGTGGATAATTTAATTTAAATTCCTGCTTTCGGAAATAAGCAGCCTTCGAAAACATTTAGCTGCCTTACCTTACTAACAAATATTTCTTTGTTAGAATTTTTTGTATTAAATGATGATATTTTACAGTAGGTAGTAGCTACTTTATTAAATAATATTTTTATGAAGTGGTAGTTAAAAATAAAATCAAAAAAGTTGCCTTTAAAGTCGATGCCATATAATTGGTTTCAGTTAATAAATTTTTAAGTTTTCAATGTGAAATAATGAAAATGAATTAAAAAAAATTGTTTTGTTGAACATTAAAAAAAAATTATAGGTATTCATTTAACATTTATGTACTTTTTTAACTGAAAACCAAATATAAACAATATTTTAAAATGCCATTAAAGCCATATGAAGAGTGAGCATATAGCGAGACATGGGCATGCACTACAGTACAATATTACAAAACTATACAATTTAAAACATTAATCACATCTCAACTGACATTACTGTTTCAGGAATCAATATTGGTTTGAAAAAATACGAAAAAAAAAGAATTATTGAAAGGTAAAAAACATTAAAAATAAAAACTATATTAAAAAATACAAAAATTAAAACTATTATGGACGGTTACAATGAATTGCATTTTTAAACACTGGAATAAAATTAGAAATAATAGGAAAATTAAAAATCATATCTCAGTCTAAGTAAGACGTGCACTTTTTACACAATTTTTGCATCTTGAAAATCTATTTTGTTTTGGTTGGCTTTCAAAATTTCTCCCGTGCATTTACAGCTCAGAGCCAATGAACAAATAAATATTACTAATGCGATGTATTTACTGGGGAAAGTAAAGGATAAAACAATTTATGTGGGAAATTTTTCCCAATAAAGTGCAATATTAATTTACCGGTAAAATAGAAAATAAAATCAACAAATAATATGATCTTACTTAATAATGATTACACACAGAAAGCATTTCAAACAGTTTTTAATTATAATTATATATAATGAATGATACATGTTGAAAACTAACGCATAATGCAAACATGTCATTTCATATTTATATAAGTTCATATTGCACGTAGGTATACTCGTACACAACTTTTGTACTATTCTAAGTACAATGTTAACATAAGGGTACATTAACCGCCCGTTCTTTGGGTTAATATTAAAAAGTAGGTAAAAACAATACGTGTTTACAATATAACAATTTGTATGGGAGAAACGAAAATATCGGAACACATCCGTTAGCTTCGGTTGACCTCGAAATACTAAACGAGATGACGCAGGAACAAACTCGACGTATACAAATGTTTTGTGGGTTTCGGGTAAAGTTTTTTGAACCTGAATGTACGGGATACGGCTTGTTGCGTTCCTGCGATAATATACGTTCACATGGGTAGGGCGATTAAGAGAAGGTACATTATTATAGGGTGACCAAAGCATGTACCGGTCACCTTGCACACGAAAATGAAGTAGGCTAAAGAGAGTCTTAAAGTTTAAGAAAAGTTGCAAAGGTAATGAAATTTGAAATGAATTAAAACATGTACTCACACAACACATTGTCGCAGGAAAGAAATACATTTGTAAACTAGTATCACTACCATATCGAAGGTTTTATATTTTTCTGTGTCAATCTCTCTAGGTCCAGTCTTCAGTGGCTACCAAATGTTTTACCAGTAGATTTGAAGTCAAGATGATTTTGAAAAACATCATTTTTGTGGTTGTTACGCTAGCATTGCTTTCCCGAGACAACATTATGATAAAAATAAAATAAAAAGTAGTAAACAGATGTAAAATAAGTCAGGGAATCAATCAGTAAAAGGAATGAGATTTAAACATAATATTTAAAGAAATACCACACATTGTATTTCTCAAATGAGATCATTATTAACTAAGATTTTTTAATTCTTGCATCGCATTTTTAGGTAGTATTTGGTACACAGTGAGTGAACAATGGACAGTGAACAGGAGGGAGAGAGTGAGAGGACCGAGTGATTATAACTTGGTGTGCTTGACACTGTCTGTCCAGTAGTTCTGGATGGTCATGGCCTCCAAGGAATTCAGGAAGGAGTCATTGTCCAGGCTGTACATCTCCTCGGAATTCTCCTGGAAATACAGAATGACATTATGATAAAACAATTCGAATAAAATTTTACAAATGAATACAGGAGTGGCCATAGAAATCAGACTTCAAAGTCTGCGAAATTGTAAAATATATATATCACTAGCTGGGGTACCCGGCTTCGCTCAGGACAACATTCGAGAGTGTTCTGGAATTCCAGAATGTTCCGGGATGTTCTGGAATGTTGTGGAATGCTCTCAAAATCCTTTTTTTTAATAATATATATTGATCAAAATTAAGATTATGGAAACCTTTTAGAACTTTCCAGAACCTTCTAGACTCACCGACACACACCGCCACTCATTTCAGAAAGCTTCCACAATTTTCTGAAGTATTTGCGAACCATCCAGAACCTTCTAGACTCACTGACAGACTTCACCACTCCTTCCAGAACTTTCTATAGCTTTATCGAACCTTCTAGAACGTTCCGGAAGACTGTTATTGAAATTTCTAGAGGGCGAAACTTCCAGTCCTTCCATATCTTCAAAAGCACTCCCTTTAGGTAAAAACGGGAACTCTCATCCTGGAGGGGGGATAGAGATCTACCACACCATATAACTCCCTTGATCGTACCGGGACTCGTTTCTGAGTTTTTGCGGGCCACACATTTTTTTGGACTTTCTTTTATAATATACTAGCTGATGTGTATTCAGCCTTGCTCGGGATTTTTTTTTGGAATAAAGTTATGAAGTTGTGAATTCTTGCTTGTCATTAGGGTGCCATAATTGATTTGAGAGCGAAAGTAACTATCTCCAAATAAAGAAACATTCATTTGAATATTTTATTTCATTCCAAACACTTATATTTTGAAAATATATCTAAATCATAAAGTTCACCCCAAAAAATCTTCTTCTTTTGAATATGTAATCTGTGGCTAACCAGAGTGTTATATCTATGGGCTAACCTAAATACAACATGGTGGGTTCAATGTTTTTCATGCTAATTTTAAAACGTTATAGCAAGAGTACCTTCCCGGGACTAATAAGAACAAACTGTGCTATTTTCAGCGAAACCGGTCCAGTAATTTTCGAGAAAATCGAGGACAAACAAATTTACATTGATTTTTATATTATATAGATAGATATTGATTATTCTATGCATTTATCTTTAATTATCCAAATTGTGTATCTTCCTTATATTACGTTATTTTATAACAAAGTAAAAATAATATACTAGTATCTATACACTAGTGGCGTTCAGTCCATAAAGGCTGAAAAACTGTGCCCACCCTAAAAGTTTCCATAAGTTCCTGTCGCAATTCATTTATTCAGTTGGCCACGACAATCAGCAGAAGATAATAAAATGGTAATTTTAAAATATCGAATGCACGGTTTATACCCGAACTTGAAAGACTACACACAGCTTAACTTTGATCATAGAGCAATGCACGTCACTGCGGAGGGTGTAACAAGATGTATCCGGCAGACTGTAATAATAATTGGATAATTTGCATAATAATTTAATAAAAATCACCTCAAGGTTGCTGTAACTAGTGATTCGTGACCTTATTTGGAGTAAAACATATAGTTTTTTTTCACCTAAAAAACATACAACATTAGTAGCTATTGGACAGTTGGGGTCGGGGCGGGTGGTTGAGCAGTTACTCAGAAAAAAATGAATCATCGGAGATCAACATGATGTGCCATTTTTTTACCCCTAATAAGCTCAGGAAGCAGTGGTAAAAGTCTGTCGGGCATGTCTTGTTAAACCCAGTATACGAGTACAGTAGGTAGTGGAACGTAACAAACATGTCAAATAGTAAAAACAAAGACACAATAAAAACAAATATTGTCTCTTACAAGCATAGTATTTTTAAAAAAAATTTACAGTAACTCCACGCTGGAGGTCCTGAAGGAAATAATTTCCCTTTTTCCATTTGGGGATGATGTGTAGAGGGTCTTTTAGAGGATAGAAATGAGTGAACTTAGGTATTGAAGAGACCCATGTTGTACGATGGAGGAAACACAGAGGCCGGTACATCATTCCACAGCCGAGCTGTTGAACACAAAAACGAGTCTCATTCTCATGTGACAAATGTCAACTGTGTGGAAATGTTGGGCGCGCATTTGACGTGTTTCCCGACTATGCACCAGTGTCGAAGGGATCAATGATGCTAGTTCCTCAGAGCATCTTCCATTAAAATACCGGTAGAACAAAGATAGCATTCCCACCTGACTTTTGTGCTCCAAAGATTGAAGTCCGTTTATTATAATCTATAAAACGGATCGCCCGTTTCTGCAAAGTCAAAGGTTTTTTCAGATATTTTGGGGCTCCCGACCAGAGGTGGGGCGCACATGCAATTAGTATAAGGTCAGCAGTTGTGTAGTTGGGTACTATTGAAGTATCTGCGGACTTTGTACAATACGCCCAGCTTCTGAGAGGCTAACTTTGTAACTGAGCTGGTCACTTAAGGTAAATATGGTATAAACCTATACTTTGGATAAACAACATTAAAAAGAATAATAATACTCACTCTGATGGTGCTATCGTCAATGTATCCGCTGGAATCTGGGTTGGAACACTTGTCATTGAGTGTCTGCGGCTTATTGAGATATCTCCGCCGGTACAGCACCAAGCTGATGGCCCCGCCCAGCCCCAGAATTACCAGGATCCCGAAGCAGATCCCCGACACGGATCCCGCATCCAAGCCTCCGGATCCTAGAGACACCTGACTCTTGCTCACATCAGAATCTGCAGCTCTTCGACCGACGCCCGTCTCCAGAAGCAGGGCCCGGGCTGTGGAGATTTCGACACTGGCTGTACTGATCTTCGTAGGTTCTTCTGTTTCCTCGTCCACCACTTTTGCAACACTTTCGTTCACTGTATTATTGTTGGTGACAACGGTCACATTGGAGTCCACTATGCTGTTTGGCAAGGTCGGATCTACACTCGCATTGTTTGAATAACTCGCACTTTCCTGTACAACCGAAGGTTCAGTATCAATTTCTTCCGCCGCGACTGTGATTGCTTCCGTAGCATTGGCTTCTTCGACTTTAGGAGCAGGTGTTGTTGAAGTTGTTACGATGATTTCTGCCGTGGGCCGGGGAGGTTTCTTGTAGTCAAGATTAAGGGCCAGCTCTTTCTGGAGAGACGGACCTTCATCCCCGATGTCACTGCCGGTAGCCAAGGGGAAGGCTATGGAGACTTTGAAGTAAGGTAGGACCGTGGCCAGGTTGGGGGCCGGCTGGCCGATGGCCTTCCCGCCGCGGTGTCCCCGGAGGGGGATAGGGGCGGCCGTGGGGATGATGAGGGGCGCGTTCCCGATACTCTCATCAAGTGTGGAAGCATCGCTTCCCTCGGTTATGGTGGGAGTGGGAGGGGTCGGTTTGAAGCCGGCCAATTCGACTGTAGACAATGTGGGGCTGCATACACACACTGAAAATAAAACAACAAGAGATATTCTCAATAAAACAGCAGGTAATAAAGATTTGAATTGATGATATGAAAACGAAACATAAACATTATATTTTCCAGGGGAACTTTTGTGGGTTTAATTCTTTATCTTCACAATGGATGTTTAAAATAAACAAATAAATACAAGAAAACGAAGCCACATGGCCTACATTCAAAAGAAATCATATTAAAATACGTTTACTGAAATGAAAGATATTTAAAACTTATGTGAGTGTTTGTTGCAATAATAAACCAGAATATATCAAATAAATGATTTTACAACAAATGGAATTCTCATGCAATTAAACTTTTATTATTTAATGAAGGTTATTGTTCAAGCTAAATATTGTATGCAGAACATAACTCTTAATAGCAAATAAAACTTTTAACGTAATCAATTTGTTATTTTGAAAAAAATTAGAAGGCAAACGAAAGCTTTGTAAGTACGAATTTCGATATATATCGATTTCGATTTGGCTCAATTTGTCAAGAAACAAAAGAAGAATACGTAATGAAAGACAATTTTAGATAAACACAAAGCGGTATTGTATTATAACCAATAACTACATCTTATGTTACAAAATTAATTAAACTGTTTTGTCGATTAAAAATATTCATATCTGATATATAACTTATTTCTGACGAAACTTCTAACTTTATATAACAATCAATACATTAAAATTGTAACAAACAATTTAAGAAAAATCTAAAATTAACATTTTTTATTAGATTCGTGTAGAGAGGGGATAATGGCTCATGTTTAACCGCTGTAGTGCTATACTTATTTTGCAAGTATGCATATAAATTGCTACAGATATTCTGTGTTTTTTTAAATAAAAAAGTATGGTATTCAATAAAAATTCAATAACTTGGACAAATATCAATCAATTTTAATGTCTTTTTTTAAAAATTATATCAGTAAAGAATGAAATTTTACGAATACTATAGTTCTAATTAAAAAACTACACATTTACAACTACAAAAAATATTAAAAAATACAAAAATATAAGATTATTTCACTACACAATTGTTCTTTTGAAAATGAATCCGAAGATTCACTTTCTATTCGCAATCTTTTATTGCGATGATCAATAATGTCACTTCCGTCGTCACTGTCTTCATTTATGGGAACAGAGGTCTCGTCGTCCGTAGTGCCGCTGTCATTTGATACATTATGATCATTCGCAATAGCATTCGAATTAACTTCCGACATGGTAAAAAATATATATTCACTTTAGGGTGTATTTATTTTAACAGGATAAGCAATAAATACAGTTATCAAGACAAGCGCCAACCGCAATATACCACGCTCAAATTGAACACGTGCTCTCCTGAGGGCGATAAAAAGCACATTGAAAATTGAAGCGCTATAGCGTTACGTCGCAATTTACGAAACTAAAGCTTGCAGCGCGATGGCGTTGGGCCGCACTATAACGGTTAAAAGACATTTCGAGTAGAGGTTTTTTTTAATATGAATACCGTACAAGCTAAAACTGCTCCCTACCGTCTGGAGGCAGTGAGACTATGGCAACCCCAATTGGGGAATGTTGTGAGGCTGAAGGTATTGGGAGGGGAAGGAGAAGGGTAGAGGAAGGTGGGGGAAATACCTGGCTATTCAGATCTGGTCACCAAACATGGCTAAAAGTCATTTCAAGCAAGGTTTCAATTCTGAATGGTGGTCTTTCACCAGGGCGATACTGAGAGTATCTTCCACTCTGAAACGTGCGTAAATATACTATATATTATTTTTAAATAAATTAACTGAGAAACAGCACTAATTAAATTATTAAAACACAAAACAAAAAACATTATTAAATTTTATTTACACAAATTTTTTTTAAAATTAAATGGAGTTCTACGAATGTGTGTACACAAAAACAATTAATAGCACAAACTAATTAAACAAAATTTACTTGTGCACGCCGGGATATGAACCCGCGACCTTCGGATTCGTAATCGAGAGCCTTACCCCTACCCACCACGGAGGTCGTCGAAGAGGTAATTTTTGATTTTATGATTTATATCACTGTGGGATGTCCCTTTCTACCTTGTCACTGTCGACGTGATGACGTATGAGATAGACCGTCAAATTTATGATGGGTCGTACCAGAGCCATTGCTGTTTGAAGCATTAATAGTTTACCTGCAATGAGAGTGCAGGCTAGTGCAAGGCCGAGCAGGGGCGGGGGACCGCCGCCCATCATGGCGGAATCACAACCAACCACACACTGACCACAGTCACTGTAATACTATGTCATTAACTATGGAAAAACACATTATGGTCATTATGCTACGAACAAACACTGAAACTCGGGCGACTTTGTAAGTGGTAATCACTTCTTACATCGGAACGACCACAAAATAAATATATATATATATATATATTAATGTTTCTTTATTGAATTATATATTGTAGTTTTTGTAATCCTCTGTATTTGGGTTTAGCCAAAAACTTTCAAACTCAATCATGCTCTAGTTTGTTCTCATGAAGGTACGGTTGTATTCAAAGAATTCTGTTTAAAAAAAAAATAATTTAAATACATACGAAAATAATAACAACTATTCTGAATTTTCCAATCATATTTTAGAAACCAATCATTCTTTTGATATAAATAAGGGTTTAATTTTTTTACATACAAATACAACCGGTTTACAATTAGACAAATTTGAAATTTTAGAAGTCAGAAGAAGCATTAATAGTGAATTAAATTTAATAAATAATAAAATATTTATAAAAAAGAGCTATCTCCTGAATGTATTGTCATATTAATATTAATAATGAAAATAATTTCTAATATAAAATTGTTATTCAATATTTTATAATGATTTTTTATTAACATTGTTGATGAATTACTTACCAACTTTAATCAATTTTTGTTTATGTTCATAATTTGTCTATTCTTACATTATTGTGTTCTATACGAGTACATTCGATTATAGATTTTTTTTTGTTATGTTGGTACACATACGTTTATCATATGTTAGCATTATCAGCCATTTTGGATCAGTGGTTTGTTTTTGACAACTGGAAAGGTTAGTCACGTTTTTGTGTGTTCTTCGATTTTTTACTTTAGGTTCGTTTTCTGAGGCATCATCAGTCCGATTGAAGTGAAATTTTAGATTTGCTTTATTTTCTATGTCCTCATCAGCATTTCTTCAAAAAATCCAAAAACTTAATTATTTTTAGAAAAAAATTGTCAATCCTATGGAGGAATTTCCTACTTTTGGTCGGAACTTGATAGCCGTTTTCTGGGGCATCATCAGTCCGATTGAAGTGAAATTTTAGATTTGCTTTGTTTTCTATGTCCCTATTAGCATTTCTTCAAAAAATCCAAACAATCGATGTTTTTCGATTTTTTTCAATTTTTTTTTTGTAAAAAATCGAAGAAATAACAAAACGTGACTTGTTTTGTTTTCTATGTCCTTATCAGCATTTCTTAAAAAAATCCAAAAAAATGATGTTCTTCGATTTTTTACTAAAATTTTTTTTAAGTAAAAAATCGAATAAATAACAAAACGTGACTAACATTTCCAGTTGTCAAAAACAAACCACTGATCCAAAATGGTTGATAATGCTAACATATGATAAACATATGTGTACCAACATAACAACAAAAAAA
Organism: Halesus radiatus; assembly: GCA_022606495.2. Classification (NCBI taxonomy): domain Eukaryota; kingdom Metazoa; phylum Arthropoda; class Insecta; order Trichoptera; family Limnephilidae; genus Halesus; species Halesus radiatus. The sequence continues at coordinate 135,858 of JAHDVE020006895.1, forward strand.
CGAAAATCGAATGTACACAGCCCGCGAAAATTCAAAATTCACCTTTTCTTTTGAACACACCTCGCTATTTATCATTTGTCTGTATTTGACATTATTATTTTTTAGTATTCTATAATTCCTGATGAAGAAAGCATCGTGTATATTAATAAAGTGGTGAATACAAAGCATATGTTTTAATTAATTTATTAATAACGACGCCACAAAGTGAATACCAATCTTTTGAAGAAGTTATCAATTATTATCTGTCAAATAAAAATATGGATGGACAAAGAGTACGCTCAACACAACACAAGTTATAATTGTAAACTGTACTGTTCTGCACTGCGCCGTTCTGGTAGATGTGAAATATAATTCTAAAACGTGCTAAAAAGGTAAAATTCATTTCACGTATTTACCAACCAACTCAATGGGGCTAGATTTGGATTAAACGAAATAATACAAGAATCGAACAGTCCATACTTCAGACATCTAAATGAGAAAAGCCTCAATAAAGTAAGATTTTCAGAGGATAAACGCAATGTAAACACGATTAATTCGTAGAAGAAGAATTGACATATACTCGTATGTTTTCCAAGTAAAACTGTTAGCTATTCTGTAAGCTCACTGTCAGGCACTGAAATCAATAGATAAAGAAAATAAACTACAACTTATAGAGTGCCTAGCTATAGATAAAAATAATAAGTATTATTCATAGATTCGCGAACATTTCAGAGTCTTGCGTACACACAGAATGGCAATAAATGGTTGCAGACACGAGTAGACAAGCAAATGACTAATTGGAATCAAACAAGTTCAGTTTCTCTAAATTATCACGCCTTTTATGTAGCATTGTGTCGGGGATATCTCGCGGTGAAACATAGATGGGGAGGAATGGTGACGCTAAACGAGACGACAGATGAACCATGCATCATAGAACGACAAGTGAGAAGCTTACTCCTCGTGTGCATTAACTCCTGGCATCGTAAATGCAATCTTATCGGAAAACCATTCAAACGCGACATCCTTGACAGAATAACGTGATTGAACAAGTCTGCGTCAAATATCTCCAGTTTTTCCGAATATAGACGGTTCCCAGTTGCCACCCATCTCGCCAAGGCTATTGGATGAGGCTTGGGTTCCACCGGACATTCATTAGACGTGCCAAATTTTGTTTGAGTGTGGAGTGTATGACAACAATGTCACCCAACTTTTTCTTACTTAATTAATCTAATTATTGATTTATTTTATTTAGATGATTATACGCTCAACTAGGATATAAAGAGCTATCAAAAATTATAAGTACATGGAGATTTTAAACCATAAAGTAATGAACAATTTGTTTAAACGTTTCACAGTGACATAAAATAGAAAACTAAAACAATATTGTAGGATTCATCAAAGTGCTGGTATAGATGACGCTTTAGTGTATAAATGGAGTCCTCCTAAATTAGTTATTTATTTAATTATGATATTATATATGCCCTATACTATATTAGTTAGTTACAATAGTCACACAGGTGCAAAACACATCACAGTAGGTACATAGATAGCCTCCATGAAATACGAAAACTAAATATTTCATTTGTCTCTCGAACAAATACAGCAATAACATAGTGAATAATTAGCAACACAGGCGAATATACAAAACATACCTCACATTTACTCATACTTATACTCTAGACCAGGGGTCGGCAACCTGCGGCTCGCGAGCCACATGCGGCTCTTTGGATGTGAAGCTGCGGCTCTTTAGTTCCATACGCAATGCTATTTATTGTTGGCAAGAAAAAAAATTGTGGCTCTTTAAAAACTTTTAAATTTATTAAATTGTAATTTTGGACTCTTCCGACTCAAAAGGTTGCCGACCCCATCTCTAGACATATATATTAATAATTTTTGAGGATATATGCAATAATCGTCTGTTTGTATTTGTATTCCGAGCACTTGAACATATCTTCTGTCTGAAAATGTATTACCTTCTGCATGAAGTCTAGGTACAAGAGAGTTTTTGAATGACTCAGTCCTGATGTTCTACTAGGTAATATTTTGTATTTGAAGAATCGTGCAGAACTCTCTAGGCAAAATAAGACGAATCGAAATAAATACCAATCAATTTATGAAGAAAAAATTACCATTTCGTAGAAAGCAAATCACTTTGTGGTTTGACATATCATGGAAAGAAATATTTGTTTTAGTGGTTAAGCCCCAGCAATGCCCTCTAAGCGGAAACCGAACATTGTTTGAAAAGGAGATATGTCAATACGGAAGAGAGAGGAAGCGCGCTCATATAAAAAAAACGCTTAGGACGTAAGATATCGTTTTATTTAATAAAACACGACACATAGAATAGAGCAAAAATCTCAAGACTACTGATTTACTCAGCATTTAAAGAAACGTTTCGATTTTTTTCATACCTAATAACATGATAAATAACAGAAACACACGTGTTATTTACATTGGTCGGAACATACTTCGCGATTTTTTTTTCTATCGATGGAATGTCAAATAAATAACTTTTCAATTAGACATCTGAATTATATTATGTATATTAAAAATAAATTTAAAAAAACATTTTTAGGTGCATAAAAACTTCAAGTTTTCAAGGGTACATAGAAATTCTGAATGCGTACAAGTGTTTGTATCATTTAAAAAAAATTAACTTACAATAACAAGGAAATCCAGTGAAAAATATAATGGCTCTAAAAATATATATTCATATAGATCAGCAAACGCCGATTCTGTACGTAGAATTTATAAATCGTTATTTAAAAGTAAATAAAAAAATCACCTCATCAAAACACTTTGTTATGTTGGTACTATTGCATTCGGGACATCTGACATCACGTGCGCATTCTGTTTTAAGATTAGTAGTATGGACATTTTTAATTTTTCACCTTTGTATTCTATTTTTTTTAGTTTTGGCGAAATTTTTACTTAATTTGGGTGATTTTAAGCTCTATAATTGTTGTTCAATATAAATAACTATTATTACTAACTAAGCATCACGCAGTTTCTCCGCAGGGGTAGGCAGAGAGGACGGACCGCCAAAAAACTCTATCTTGGCATACACTTCTTGCTTCATTCACATTCATACATCGTCTCATACATTCTCTTCTATTATTCCGACTTCTGACATGGCCCGACTCAAGTATTTGATTCACTTGATCGTGCCATGTCTTCCTCGGGCGTCCCCGGCTTCTTCTTCCATTCACATTCGCGTCATACATTCTTCTTACACTCCTTTCTTCGTTCATTCGCTCCACATGCCCAAACCATCTAAGCGTCCCTTTCTTAATCTTACTCATTACGCTTTCATCAGCCTTGCATTCTTTACGAATTTCAATATTTTTCACACGATCATACATGATTTTATCACACATTCGTCTCAGAGATCTCATTTCTACGGCATTCAGTTTACTTTCACCCTTTCTCTGCCAATTCCATGCCTCACTGCCATACATCAGGGTCGGTATCAGCACTCCATTGTGGACTGCTAGCTTCGCTTCTTTGTACAACTTTTTGTTAGCGCCAACCGCGTTCAGTCCTCCTCCGTTATTGGAGTTTCCTGCATTCACCCTTCTTTCAAATATCCCTACCAGTCTTTCCATCTCTCGTAAACATACTTCCCAAATATACAAACTCATCGATCTGCTCCAAGTATTCGTCATTCACAACTATATTGCACACTGTTTTCGTACTCTCTCTTTCAAACACCATGACTTTAGACTTACTTACATTCATCATTAGTTCGTTCTTCATGCATACTTCATTCATCCTAGATACAAGGGACTGTATCTTCCATATTGTTAGCAATCAGCACCGCATCATCAGCATACAACAGGCAACATAATTTCAGATTACTCATTTTCGCGCCCAAGTCCACCTCTTTCAATTCTTGCATACAATTATCCATGTATAGATTGAATAACCACGGTGACATTACGCAGCCTTGCTTAACACCTTTTGTGATGTCAAACCACTCCGTAAAATCACCGTTTACCCTAACACATGCAACGCTTTCCTCGTACAGAGACGCGATTGCCTGTATGAGATTCGTATTCACTCCATACTTGGACAATACCTTTCATCATTTTTTCCTATCAACTTGGTCTTACGCTTTTTGTAGATCTACAAAGGCACAGAAGAGTTTCTGGTTTTTAGAAACTTCTCCATTAGCATACGCAACGAGAAAATCTGATCCATACACCCCCTTCCGCTCATAAATGCACCTTGCACATCCCATATTTTATCTTTTGTTTTCGTTTGTACCTTTTCAATCAATATCCTACCATACAGCTCTCCAACTGTACTTAGCAGGCTAATATCCCTGTGATTTCCACATTCCATACGTGACCCTTTACCTTTGTATAGAGGCATGATCACAGTCCTCCTCCAATCTAATGGCATGTAACCCCCCTCTAAACACTGGTTAAAAAGCTTGCATAACCATCTGAGAATTATACGGCTATCTCCTTTAAAGTATTCAGCAGCCATGTTGTCGAAACCAACAGCCTTACCATTCTTCATACATTTAATCGCTCTTTTTATTTCATCCATGCTAATTTTAGGAACATTCACGCCATCGTCATTCATACCTGATTCGCCACTGGGACCACTATCAGTCGGGTTGCTTTCAAAAACCTCTTCAAAGTATTTCATCCATCTCACTTTTATTTCTTTCTCATTCGTTAACATTTTTCCATCTTTTGATTTTATCACTTTCATACATCCGCTTTCTGGACCATTTCGGGACATTTTGACCTCCTTCCAAAACAGTTTAATATTGGAAGTGTTTTGTCATTTTGATTCCTTCTTCCTCTTCCAGACGTTTCTATCGTTCTTTCACTCCAACACTTACTCTTTTCTTACATCCCTTGTATACTTCTTTCGCTTTATTCCGCTCTTTACTAGGAGTACTGCCAGTCGCTATCAGACATAACCACGCTTTCTTCTTCTGAGACCAGTGCTTTAATTTCGTCATCCTACCATGCATCGCCTTTCTTCCTACCTTACATACATATTGCACATTCCTCTCTAGCAGATTCACAGAGACTCACTTTTATATGGTTTCATGTTTCATCTATACTTAGACCGTTCATTTCCTTTTCATTCAATCTCCTTTCTACACAACTCTCATACTTACTTCTCACAATATCGTTTTGTAGTTTTTCTATTTTGACTCTTGTTGGAGTAGACACCGTTTTCACTTTAGAGCGCCAGCCGCGGAAAAGGTTTACTCTCGACACAACCAGGAAGTAGTCGGTTTCAACCTCAGCCCCTCTGAAGACTCTTGTGTCTTCGGTAACGGCTAATAATAATAATTGACCTCTCATTTCCTCTTTCCCACGTATATTGGTGGATACCTTTATGAAGGTATTCGATACAAAAAGGTTCCACTCTAAACATACTTCAAATATTCTGTTACCATTGTCATTCGTTCTTTTATCCCCATACATACCTAAAGCCGATTCAAATCCATCCCGTCTAATTCCCACCCACCCATTTAAGTCCCCTGCCATTATAATCTTTTCGTTCAATTTTTTTAGTCCCATTTCATCTCTCACGCTAGTCCAAAAATCAGCTTTTACTTCATCGCTTTCAGAATTAACAGGAGCATAGCACATAATAAAAAACACCCTTGTCAAACCGATTTTGAATCGAATCCAAATTATTCTTGGACTTACGCATTCATACTGCAGCATGCATTCAACCATTTTGGGAGACAGTAACGCTGCAATACCTCGTCATCTGGTCTCCCAGACCAGATGACGAGCGTATCGCCATGTTGCATCGTACCGGTTCCCTTTTTTCATACTCTCTGTTATACAAAGTACATCCAAACTTTTGCTTACCATCGAATCACATAGTTCATTCATCTTTCTTTCCATACCTCCTCTGACATTCCACGTGCCAATTCGACATTGTTCACGTTCCGTCTTCCTCTTTGCGCCAACGAAGGGTTGGTGATATGATGGATACTGAACCTCATCGAAACCTGTGTCGGCCATACCCTTCCTCCTAAATACAACTACGTATCTAACATAAACATAACATACCTTGACATAATTGCGCTATATAAATGCTTCGTTAGCATTATTATTATTATATCTACCTATGCATAAAATTAAAATTGTCGAAAACAAAACAAACAAAAGAAACACAATAAACAAAAAACTCTTTAAGGTCCAAAGTTCCAACTAAAATAAAATAAGGCGTCTTATCACTGCATTTAAATTGTAAATTGTTTTAAAAATACTGGTTTTAGTCCCATGTCATCCTACCAGACGTAGAGACTTGTACCGGCGAGGGCTGGCCGGGGCGATAGGGAGCGGGGGCTGCAACGGTGTCGCATAATAACTCAGATGATTTTTTTATCGTTATAGTGACCAATATGGTGTGTCACAGAACGACCCAGCGGCCGAAGGAATTAACACATGTGGTCCAATGTCATCTTATAACGGCAACGGCGAAAATGGGCTGTGGCGGTGGGTAGCGGGGAGGAGGGGTAGGTGAGGGTGTGGCGGGCGGAGTGGGTATGTCACTTGACGACCCGGCGGTTTAAGGGATGCGAACGTCTGGCCCATGTCACAGTCACGGAGAACTATTATTATTCAAATAAATTAGAGTATTCATGAGCAAACCAATTGTCAATACGGATATTATGATAATATTAATACTCAATACTATTATTATTCTTTGAGTTAAAGTTTCTACAAAAGAACATCATTTTATTACTTATGTTTAGTTATGGTTTACAATGAATTGAATATAAAATTATGTACGGTAAAGCTCATCCTTGTTTTGACATTTGACATTCTAACCTCAAAACTAATCAAAACCGACTGACCATAGTTTTGGGGCGTTATGGGGTTTTGAAAAATTGAAATTTTGAAAATTATTTTAACAATGAAAACGATATTTAGAAAAAAACGAAATATATTGTATGTACTCGTATTTAAGTTTGAAAGTCATTGCGGAGAAGTGCAACATGACAAAGAAACGGTTGCGCGAAAGGATTCGCCGCGTTCGAAAGGAGATCGCCAACACCTGGATTTTGCATCGTGACAATGCCCCCCATACTCAGTTCTCGTCGTCCAGGAGTTCCTCGCTAAGCAACGCGTGGCGACACTGCCGCGACCGCCGTACAGTCCCGATTTCTTTTTGTTCCCCCACATCAAGCGAAGCCTAGATGGACGCCATTTGGAGACCTTGGATGGGGTGAAAACCGCTTCGACGCAGTGTCTTAAGGGGGTTCCGTCTTCTGTTCCTTCCAGAGTGCCTTAGAAGGCACCCTGGAAGGCAGTCTTAGAAGACTGGAAGAAACGCTACAAAAAGTGTATTGACGCCCAATGGAGTAGAGTTCATTATTCTTACACTTTTTCTTTCCTTGAGGTATGTACCTATAATATTATAGCCTCCTGTAATTATCAGACATCCATTTTGGCATGTTGATGGAGATTCCTAGGAAGAAATTAGCGGTCCATAAGCTGTATTCGGGGCTCCATAACTTGTATAATGATCCTGGTGAGAGCACCAGAGCACAAAGACATTACCTATCTATATTTCTCTTCCATTTTATTACAGGACAAAAATCTATAAACGTATGAAATAAATCATTTCAAATGTTGGTGCTTAGAATGCAGAACCAACTTTTGGTCTGGAAAATAATGATAATTTAGTTTTTTTTAAACTTATATCTTGCGAAAAAAGAATTTGCGCTGTACCTACATTATGAAATAGCGTGCTCGTGGACCAAAACCGAATCCAGCTACTCGGAAGTCTGCAATTATTGCAAGTATTTGAAGACAGCGTGCAGAGATAAAACTCCATGTTTCGAGTCATTATATTCGCATAACCCCGCCTGACTCCGCAGCCTACAGCGTACAGCAGGGGCTTTTAACAGTTGTTCCGGGGAACACTACTGCTCCCCGAACCTGTTGCAAGTGTTCCACAAACATATTGCAATGTTCAGAGTCAATATATTCACATAACCCCGCCTGACTCCGCAGCCTACAGCGTACAGCAGGGGCTTTAACAGTTGTTCCGGGGAACACTACTGCTCCCCGAATCTGTTTCAAGTGTTCCACAAACATATTGCAATGTTCAGAGTCAATATATTCACATAACCCCGCCTGACTCCGCAGCCTACAGCGTACAGCAGGGGCTTTTAACAGTTGTTCCGGGGAACACTACTGCTCCCCGAACCTGTTGCAAGTGTTCCACAAACATATTGCAATGTTCAGAGTCAATATATTCACATAACCCCGCGTAAGTACGCAGCCTACAGCGTACAGCAGGGGCTTTAACAGTTTTTTTCCGGGGAACACTACTGCTCCCCGAACCTGTTGCAAGTGTTCCACAAATATATTGCAATGTTCCGAGTCAATATATTCACATAACCCCGCCTGACTCCGCAGCCTACAGCGTACAGCAGGGGCTTTAACAGTTTTTCCGGGGAACACTACTGCTCCCCGAACTTGTTGCGAGTGTTCCACAAACTTTTTACAATGTTCCATATCACTATATAACATAACTCCACCTGACTCCACCCAGTCCACGGTATTAAACACGGTCTTTAATCAGTATTCATGGAACAGTAGTGCTCTCTGAACTCGTTACAAGCGTTTCGCGAACTTGATACAAATGTATCGCGACCATAATATGAAAACGGCGTAGCTATAGCATTACTATAGATTTTGTGTAGATATATGAACTCAAAATGAACAGAATAAAATGCAAAAAAATGTTAAAATCCTGTATTACTTTTATAAGTTAAATCCAAGAACGTATGATAGACGAGATATTTTAGTTAGGTACAGTTTTTTTACTTGTAAAAATTAAAAACTGTAATCTGAAATATTTGTAAAAAGCATATTGATGCATCTTTTATTGTTAGCGTTTACGAACTTAGTGATTTGAAGTTCTGAGTTTGTTTCTTATATAAAAAGCGTTCTGTGGCTTCTAAAAGATTAAAAACAACTGGCCAACAGCCTTGTATAATGATGTACAATGTAAGTACAATGCACAATCGGTATTACGCCATCCGAACTGCGGACTGCGGACTCCGGACCGAGAACCGAGAACCGAGAGCCGAGAGCCGAGAGCAGAGCGGCCACCACCAGCCCAGCCTCAGCCACAGCGAGAGGCCCCGCCGCGAGAGAATGGCCAATGTTCGCTAATTTGACTCGGAGCAATGAAATTATTGCTCAAAGTTTAATTGACAATGATACCACTACTATACCTTTTAAAATAAAAGTAATACTGTACTTCTACATTGAACGCGGTGAGATTTTACCACGTTCAACAATGGCCAAAAATAATTAAAAGCTTTTGATTTTAAAGGTCTCAAAATTAAGATTAATTTAAGCAACAATTAAAAGATTAAGATTACGCTAGTAATGTTTCAAGGTTTAGCATTCATCTGAGATCAGTCAAGTTTCGGATCGTAATCTTCCGATTGACAATCTCTCTCAAACAAAGCCGTGTCTTTGACTATGGGGACCATACCATTAAATGGAATCAAAATAAACAATAAGGAACTCCAGTCCAATTTTTTTATATTTATTTTTATTATCAATAATGACGTTTAAACTAAAATACCAGTATATAGTTTTTTCTAAAGTTAGTTTTCATGGTAAAAATAATTATCAAAGTTTCAATTTTTCCAAGGCCGCCAAAACGCTTCAAATCTATGACTGGTCAGTTTTGAGGTTAGAAAGTTAAATGTCAAAACAAGGATGAGCTTTACCGTACATAATTGGATATTTTATTCATAGTAAACCATAACTAAAAATAAGTAATAAAATTATGTACCTTTTTAGAAACTCAAAGAATAATAATAGTGTTGACCATTAACATTATCATAATATCCGTACTGATAATTGGTTTGATCATGAATACATTGATTTCTTTCATGAATAATAGTTGTTTATATTGAACAACAATTATAGAGCTTAAAGTCACCCAAATTAATTTAAAACTTTGCCAAAACTAAAAAAACAAAAAACAAAATCGATTTTTTTTTTCATACTAATCCAAAAATAGAAAGCTCACGTGACGTCGGATGTTTCAAAAGCAATGGTACCAACACAACTCGGTGTTTCGATGAGCTGATTTTTATTCACTTTTAACCGGTCAGTGGCTGAGTTGGCATCGCGTTTGGGTCTCACCCAGGCGTCGTGAGTTCAATTCCTCGGCTGGCTAAGTCCTCCATTACGACACAAGCAACATCTTCCGCTTACTGTGATGGTAGTAGGAGATTTTCAAATATTGTCAGGTTATACGTAACCAGGGAATATTTGTCTTTCTTTAAAAAAAAAAAATAACGATTTTTAAATTATACGTATAATTTATATCTAATGAAAGTTATATATTCAGAATCGGCGTTTGCTAATCTACATGAATATACATTTTTAAGGTCATTATATATTTCACTGGAGTTCCTTATTGTGACAAATACCTGGCCTTACGTGAGTATAGTTAAAATCTCATATTATTGTTTAGGTAACATAACTACTGCTGAATACACGTAAAGACATTGCTGCTATAAATAATAGAAGTATAAATAAAGATAGATAGATGTTTTACATTAGGATAAAAAAAATATTTTCAATAAATTTCTCTATATAGTTCATTCACGATCTTCGCAAAGTTGAATTATTTAGAAAAAAATGTTATTGCGGTTTGGATCCCCATAATTCAACTGTTTCTGCTAGTATCGCAATTTCCATCATAAGCTATTGAGTTTTCAAGTTTGATCAGTTTTTAATAAGACTAGACATAAAATTTTGTACCCGCGGGAACATGCGTGTTGTCCGCCATTTCAGAAGCAAACATTTCACTTTCCCTGCGAGGAGTGTTTTAATATAATAACAAACTCCTTGAACAGCGCATCAATCAAGCAACACAGTGAAGTTTGAAGCCAGCGCCTTTTAATTACGGGGAGAATTAGAGAAGTAGATTCATTTTCCAACGGAGGCAATGGAGCGTCCGCAATCACAAAGTGATAGTGAACAGTTGCGTGGAGTGCGGGAATTCTCACGAGAGAACTACCATACTCGTACAAGCGACAAGGAGCAGAGAGTAGAGACTAGCGAGTAGCGAAAAGCGACAAGCCGATCAGCCGCGCTAGAACAATTTGCTGGGAAAGTGGAAATGGGCGCACGCAACGTCCAGCGACAGTGAAAAGCGAACCGGAACGCGGAATGAAGAGAACAGAGCGACAGAGTGACAATCTCGACTCTCGATTGATTGCATTGATTGATAAATAATATGAAACTACCACTTAATAAACCATTCGGCCTTTTCATAAAGAAAACATCACTTAAAATAACGTAGTTCATCAATTAACGTAAATTCTTTAAGGATATAAATTATAAAATTTAATTTACACTTCGCAAATAATACCAAATCCTTAAAATCCATAAATTCACCACGCTTCATCAAATCTTGTTATTTAAAATTATGAATAATAGCCTGGACTTGCCAGACCTCATTAATTTTATAAACATTCACATACTATATCAAGACCAACCCGACAAACCGATTTTTTTTATTTACCGGCATGCAGGACCAATCTTAGGATAAATTAGTCGATTCCCTATATTTGTGCGCAATATAACGCACAATTTGATAATATCACAAATTGATGAGTATAAAATCTATCGAGAGCATCTCCTGTCCCGATCCTATCTTCCTCTTCCCCTTCCTTCTTATTTTGTTTTTCTAATAAAACATCTGTATTTAACCACTTAGCACAATAACCTTCGATGGCTGATATTTTGTATTAAACTTCCTTTGTATATAAATTTGTATTAAAAGCTGTTTGTTTCTTACAAATAAAGAAATTATAAATTATCACTTTGTCCCCAGACAGAGGTCCTTGGTTTGATTCCCAAATGTGACTGAACCTGCGTCTTTTTCCGTTGCTTTGATATTTGTTAAGGGGGAGAGGGACGTCGGAGAGTTGTTATTTATTAATTCATAATAATGATAATATTATTACGCAATACGATACACATAATGTTTTTAAATAGAAAAATATTTTATAAATATACATAGGCTTAGCATTTATCAAAATCCAATCAGAAATGTTACTTTTTCTGACCGTTCCATTGTATGTTTTACTTTTTTTGTAATGCGGATTACAAATTTTTGGTTATGCTTATTTACAAAAACGCAACGACAAATTATTAAACATACTTTTCTCCACTTTAAAAATCATATTCGTATTTTAAATATTTTGTAAAACATACAATGGAACGGTCAGAAAAAAGTTCCCCCAACGTCCCAACCCGAACTCGGTTCGGAGTTGGGACGTTGGTCGATCGTGTAGTGACTATAAATCGGGCAACTACACGATGGGCCAACGTTCCAAGTTCTACGAGCTCTAAACTAGTGATGCCATTTTAGCTAAAATCTATCGATCTACCGATATTCATACAAAGTCTACCGAAATGTATAATATTATTGACACAATTCGTTTCTCATTAGGTACTCATAATACTGGAAATAAATAATATTATTGACACAATTCGTTTCTCATTAGGTACTCATAATACTGGAAATAAATAATATGTATCTATGAATAATAATTATCAAGTCGCCCACCCTTTTGTTTCTTGAACTTCACAATAAAAAATATCTTGTCACATGTTTTTGTCTTTCAAAATGTTAGAAACATATGACGAATTTCAATTTGATAGTCCTCACCGCTTGTCGATAGCTATTGCGTCTGTTTGAGCTCCGTATTTTATTTTTACGCAGAGCCTGAGTTAGATTGCACTGTAAAAAATATAACTAGCCCCGATTATACATCGGATTACATGCATTTCGTTATTAAGGTGATTTTTCACAAAAAAACGGCGCAATACTAATTGTCATATTATTCTTTGCATAATATGCATAATGCATATTTGGGCATTTATATGTTGGTTAGTTGCATATTTAAGCCTTTTTTCGTCAATATAAACATAGTTCAGTCATGTTTTATTCTTCGCGCAACACGTCCGTCGGGATCGCCTGCCGAATTCATACTAAACGGGCAATGTGTGGAGGCCGATTTGTGCGAGTTCGGTCAACTAGTTCGAAGGTTGAGCCAACTACTTCGCCACTGGAGCGATTTCGGGCCAACTCGCCGAACTCGAGCCAACGTTGGCCCAACGCGTACGAACTACCCCTCTACACAATCGCCCAAACGTTCATGTTGGGAGGTCGGGCGATCGTGTAGTCGTGGCATAACAATGCACGACTACACGACCATTGTCCTTTGAACAAAAGCAACGGCAATCATTGGTCACGCATTCGTCAAGAAGTTAACACAGAGAATATTATAAATTAAAACATTCACTTGTCATAACACGATAGCACGCGTTCAATTAATATATACGTATCGTGTTTTATACGTACAGATTTATCTTTTTATTTCAGTAATAATAAAATTCTTCCATTCCATCATTTGCTTATTCCTAAATGTTATTGTATCAACTGAAATGTTTCAGCAGAAATAATACAGATTCAGATTATTCAGCACCCCTCAAATGATAACAACGAAACTGATTTATTCGGGAATGCCACTTCCGGAAGAGGAAAACAAAGGAAAAGTGTCTCCAAAAAAAATATATTGGTACCATATGATTTCCGAAAAACGAGAAACGTTGGATATGTGAAAATAATAATATGCTACTAAATGTAATCAAATGTATTTTATGGTGATAAAATGTGTTCAAATGAACACAATACAATACGATACGAATGTGCCACTCCAACCAGGAGCACTCCTGTCCCGGTGCGACCGGTAATAATAAAATATACGATATATGTACCAGCGCAGACCCGTGATAAATCAAGGGATAATATAATTGTAGATTTGTGAAGGTCAAAATTTGCACGCTTCTTTTGGGATAGAAATAATTTAAAAATATATATATTCAAAAAAGAATGCGTGCATGTCATGGCCGAGAATCGAATCCCGATCAACTGCTCGGAAGGCAACTATACTGACCATTGCACCATCAACTATTGTAAGAACGACGGTATACATTCATTTTATGTACTGAAAATATGAATTACGTATTTTTTTAATTGCATCAGAAATTATTTTTTAAATAATTAAGTAGTATAAGTATTTTGTGAAGTAGAATGTTACGTACATACACCGTACTCGCATCATAACAACCTCCCACGGAACATCAAATAAACAAACGATCTACTTCTATTTAAATCATCATCAAAAACACTTAAATTAGAGAAAGAAATTAAACTTCTCTATATTTCATGTATAAATATGTATTTTTTTAATTAATTTAAATAAATATACATATGCATTTTGTGGGATAACTGTAAGAGATATGATGTAGGTACCTATAAGCCATACCATACCCTTTGTACTATCATTTTATTTGTTCAATAAAAAAAAAGAATGAATATTATTTAATAATGTTAGTGCGCCAAAGTTTGTAGTTTGACTGAAATAGATATTGATTGAAGTGCGTGGAAATAAAGTATTTCTCCTCTGTGAAGGCAGAGTGGATGGAATGCCAGACAACTGTTACTGTCCTGGCACATAAATAGACCACGATACCACTGTAACCGTATGATTTCGACTAGCGATTAATTTGTGCCAGCTCAATTGAACTGTGACCCTGACGAACCTTGGAACCGCTTAAGAAAGACAGTTTATTTATCTAAAATATATCTCAGATGTTCGATAGTATTTTTGCACCTTTCTACGATGACGCATCTTTAAATAAGATCCTTTGTTCTAATTTGTTTACATAAAATCATCTTACGCGTGTCCAATTTCTACAAGGCTAAATTATGCCCACGACCTTGGGACTTGATATTTGGAGTCATGGCGCATCGTAAAGCAGTTGTTTTCGAGGCTTCACACATTCGTGTGTAGAGATAAGGTATAATTACCGCATTTACACGCGTGTAGGCACTGTGCAGTATGTGAACGGCGCTTAACAGTTTGGCATCTGGACGTTTTGTACCTACACCTATACGCTTGGAACTGTATAAGCTCATGAACTGGGAGTCAGCTCTTAATATGTGCCGGCTCTTAAATGAACAGTCTTTCAATTGAATCGTACGAAAATGTTGAGCTAATACCGTGACAGCCGCTCGTAACAAAATGAGTCATCGCTAATTTCGACTCTTGACGTTGTCGAGTAAACGTATATCACTTCTTGAAGACACATATTTGTAATCAATAAATACTCGAAATTAAATATTTACCGTTACCAGTTGTTCGTAACTTTGAATATTAAATAGCGAACATTATTATTTATTGATTGAAGGCTAATGATTAACTACAGATTTCACCGTGGAAAATGTATGCCACCTCTTCTCAGAAATACGCAAACATGTAGTCCATTAAACATTATCACATTAATATTTATGTTAATGCTGTAATTTTACCAGAAACAGGGTAAAAGTAAATAAAAAAAATTGTTTTGTTTAAACCACTATTCAATAAATTAATATGTGCATGTTTCTGGATTTGGTATACATTGCATCTTGACGAGAGAACCGTTGGTTTTCAAATAGGCAGATATGTAATTATTAAATAGTGGTTAAACAAAATTATTTTATTAAAAATAATGCCACAAAGTGAATTTTCGTTTATTGAAGAAGCGAGGTAAACTAAACTAAGCTGCGACTAAATTTTGTACTAATCTTTTTTTCTTACGTTTTCTGATTTACCTGTATTTTTGTACCTTCTTTTATTTTTTTAATATATGGACTGTTTTAAGAACCTGTTGACAGGGCCTTTAATGTAAAAAAAAATATGTAACATTAAAAAAAGAGGAATGTACCATTGTGCTTAATTTTCAGAGGGGAAATGAGAAAAATATTGTTAATAGATGGTTACCATTGATAAAAAATATATAATATTATGGACACGTGGGTACTGTGTTATAGATTTTTATTTTTAGTTAGAATGGTGATTGATGACAACGACTGAAAAGTGTTCACTGAAAGCGAAGAACAAAGGGTGGGGTTTTAATAAAATTATTAAAATTCGTCGATATTCAACGACGCATCGCTTTATCAGGCCTTTCGTGGATATTGACAGTATTTACTAGATAGAACTGGAAAAGCTACCGTCATTTATTAATTTCTAGCGAACAAAACCATTACGCTAATGAGGGCCGTGTTGTACATACATATATTCTAATATACGCGAAAATTACTTATTTTTAATGACGCATTGTTTATTCAATTTATATTAACAATCTGTTTCACAGAAAATCAAACGCCTTAAAATATAGAATCACAAAAAAAATCACAAAAACATCACAAAGAAGCACGAATTCAAATCGTGAAATATCTCGAATTCTAAATTCCGGGTCTATGGTTGGTTTTTAATCACCAGAGACGAGCGAGGCGGCCGATGCCAGAGACAACTGAACTGTTGGGCGGCTCGCCCGTCTGCAGCTGATTGCAAATCCAATTTGCCGGCTATATCCCTTGCTGGAAACTTTTCCACAATGGCGTTGTGTATAAAATGTATGTAAAATATGTTGCGAAACACCCCCCACCCCACGAGTTGATCACTTCAATGTCGGATTAATGTAAGGTCAAGTTCATTGCTTTCGACTACTGCGGAGAATGCGCTAATGCGAGTTAGGCGATTCGAAAATTCAAACTTAAGTCCTGCATAAAATTCACATCGAATGTGTTTCAACTCTGCATTATTTAAAAAAAATAGGTACGACGATTCAAGTCGGGAAAGCGACACGTACCTACACATAGGTACATTTACCAAATGAGAAGTAGTTTTTATGGCTGCATATGTATTGTTAATCCATATTCCTAGCGTCAAGTTCTTCATAGCTTCATAAACCCAGAGGGAAATCCAAGGATTAATAGTAATTACCATTGGGAATGGACGCCATACCAACAGAAGTTACGTTCTCGGGAACTTACTCAAATGCAGTAAGTAATAACAGTAATCACATTTATGTCTTCAATAAGAAGGAACTCCAGCCAATTTTTAATTATTTTTTTTATCAATAATGACGTTCAAACTTCAAAACGTTCAAAATCAGAATATTTCGTTATTTTTCTAAAGTGAGTTTTTCTAGTTAAAAATAAGTTTAAAAGCTTCAATTTATCAACGCCAGCGAAAACGCCCCATTATCTATGGCGGGTCGGTTTTAATTAGTTCTGAGGTTAGAATGTCAAATATCAAAACAAGGATGAACTTTACCCTACATAATTACATATTCTATTCATGGTAAACCATAACTAAACATAAGCAAAGCATACAAGATTCTAGGCTTTGTAATTCGAATTTCTTATTCATTTCATAATACAAAAATACTAAGGTTTGGGCCCCACGCGAACCAACTTACATTTTGCGCATTGAAAGAGTGCGCAAGAAATTTAAAAGATTTTTATTTTTGCGTCTCTACGGACGGTACCCTTGGCTATACCCATCTATTAATATATTGGGCATACCCAATTACCACTCCTTAGAGACACGTAGAGGTATTGCTCTACTAAAAATTTTTTTTTTTTGCTTAACGGTAAAATATTTAACAATGATATTTCTGGCTCAAATGATTTTTTTTTGTACCAGAATTTCACTCTCGGGGACGTCGTCACAGCCTCTTATACAGTCGAGCGAGCCGCACTAACTTACTTGTGAAGTCATCTGTTGGGAGAGCCACGTGCTTCCTAAATATGGTGAATCAGGAAATCGATCTGTTTTCTACGTCGTATAACGTATTTAGGGTTTTTGGCATTGTAATATACACTGCATTAACGGTACAATTATAATTAATTAGATTAATAATCTGTAATGTTATAAATATTAGTACAATTTTAATAAATAAATGAATAAGTAATAAAAGTATGCACCTTTTTAGAAACTTTAACTCCAAGAATAATAATAGTATTGAGCATTAACATTATCATTATATCCGTATTGATAATTGGATTGCTCATGAATACTCTTTTTTTTATATATGAATACCGCACAAGAGTCCCAAACTGCTCCCAACCGTCTGGAGCCAGTGAGACTATGGCATTCCCAATTGGGGAATGTTGTGAGGCTGAAGGTATTGGGGAGGAGAAGGAGAAGGGAGAGAGGAAGGTGGGGGAAAAGGGGAAATACCTGGCTATTCAGATCTGGTCACCAAACACGGCTAAAAGCCATTTCAAGCAACGTTTCAATTCTGAATGGTGGTCTTTCACCAGGGCGATACTGAGAGTATCTTCCACTCTGGAACGTGCGCAAATATACCATCTATTATTTTTAAATCAATTAATTGTGAAACAACACAAATTAATTAAATAAAACTTACTTTTGCGCACGCCGGGATTTGAGCCCGCGACCTTCGGATTCGTAGTCGAGAGCCTTACCCCTCGACCATGGAGGCCGTCTAATTTATTTCACTAATAATAGTTTTTTTTATACTGAACAACAATTATAGATCTTAAAGTCACTTAAATTGAGTTTAAAATTCGCCAAAGGTAAAAAAATACAAAACAAAAGCGAAAAATAAAAACGTCCATAGTAATCCAAAAACAGAATGCGCACGTGACGTCACATGTTCCAAATGCAATGGTACCAACATAACAAGGTGTTTTGATGAGATGTTTTTTATACACTTTTAAATAACGATTTATAAATTCTACGTATAATTATATATAATAAAAGTTATATATTCAGAATCGGCGTTTGCTGATCTATATGAATACATATTTTTAAAGCCATTATATATTTTCACTGGAGTTCCTTATTGTTAAATAATTTTGTGAAACCATTTTAACAAAAAATAATCACTTTGTTTTCACTATTTTAATAATAAATATCAACATGTTTCAGAACGAATGGTTCCTTCGTCAAGATACAAAGTATAGGTTCTGAAAGATGTTGACATTTATTATTAAAGTAGTGCTTAAAACAAAGTGATTCATTATTATTTATTAAAATATTTATGGCTAAAATCAACAAACACACAATGAATTATTCAGAGCAGAGAATAAAGATATACACTACAAATGTGTTCCACGTAGATTTAAATGGAAGCCGGTGTGCCTTTGAATTAGTACCCTTTGGTTCTAGCCCCGAGAGAGCCAAAGAAAATAGAGCAATGTCTCTCTTACGCTTCCTGCATTGTGTACGAGTATATTGCCTTCATCGAATAAAATATTTTTTTTCTTTAGAATTTTAAGGCCCGAATGGACAGACTTTTGGATCACGAAAGACGCCCACATCGCATTTCTTATGTTTTTCTTAATTCTATGATTCAGAGCATGATGTTCAAGCGTACATACGAGTAAGTGCTTTATTAAAGATGGTGCGAGAAATAAAATTCATGGCCATAGCAAATAAACTAAGACATCGATAGGGTTACGTTACTGAGAAGTAATCATTGATAAGTAAGCTATACTCGTAAGGTGCATTGATTTCACTCCAGCCTAAATAGGAGAGATCCATTATCGTTTCTCGGAAATCACGGGAATCTGTGAGCGTAATTATTCAATTTTATTTGAAAGCGGTTTCTTTGTACGTAGGCAGAAGCATACTGAACTCGTAACTAACACATTACAGTAAATTTAATCACAGATTTGCATAATATTGTACGGTTTCCTTTGACTTTCTGCGTTCCAAATACACAATGAGTACACCTGCCATTACCAGTACTTCCCCAGTCTTATAAAACTGTACAGGTATAGCTAATCAAGAATAGGAAAATAGAAACACCGTGGTCAATTCTTGTTCCTACGCTTTTTACTATATTTGTGATTTTTTACTTCTTTGTCGACATAACAGATTGAGTCAGTGCCGTTGCAACAAACAAGGTTTTTTTTTACAATAAAGAGTATTTTTTAAACGGTCTGGGATATAGCCTGTTTTTTCTAGTAGCGAGTTGCTTGACTTTTGAGGTATTAAGCCGCGTTGGTATTCATTTGATTTTCCTTCTCCTAGAGCCAACGTTTAGGACAGCTCCTATGCAATGTCAACGAAACGGCAACATTCCAAAAATGGGAAACCAAAATGAGGCCCATTGGCATCTTATAGATAACACGGACTTCAGTCGATTACAAGCACTCGCCGGCTATCAGCTACGAATGTCCAATGATAACTGCAAAATGGCTACATGACTGTACATGTTGTTCCGGAAATGATAATAATAATAATAATAATTGGATGATTTGTATAGCGCCGTTTTTGTGAAAAATCACCTCAAAGGCGCTGACAGAAAAAGCAATGATGTAACATTTCGTCTGTTTTACCGTAATCAACATTCGTGTAATTTTTTTTTTTAATATTACCAAACTCAACGAACACTTGAAGTTGGCACGCCGGTAAGGCAAATGCTCCGGGGCCACGGCGCCGAGTCCGTTCGTTGAGTTCGATCGGAATGATTCGGGCGACATCGACAGCCGCTTCACCCCCTTAGTACTTCCCGCGCGGGAATTACATTTTAAACTGATTTTGAAAAGAACATAGACTCTTTATATATCTATGTGTCAATGTCAGTGATCAAGGTGGATTAAACTATTGGCGTTAGATCTTAAATCACATGTATTACAAGTATCACTTTTCTACCCAAAAAAGGAACCATCCAGTCACAAGTTTTAAATTATTGGCGTTAGATCTTAAATCACATGTATTACAAGTATCACTTTTCTACCCAAAAAAGGAACCATCCAGTCACAAGTTTTAAACTATTGGCGTTAGATCTTAAATCACATGTATTACAAGTATCACTTTTGTACCCAAAAAGGGAACCATCCAGTCACAAGTTTTAAACTATTGGCGTTAGATCTTAAATCACATGTATTACAAGTATCAATTTTGTACCCAAAAAAGGAACCATCCAGTCACAAGTTTTAAATTTGTTGTATCCAGTTAATAACACAAAACAACAATTTAAAGTTTAAAGATATGGAGAAACATTTTGATATGTATAAATTAATAAAGTGGTGATTACAAAGACATTGTAAATAATTACAGTTTATCGTTGTACAGTGCTAAAGCCAAGAAATCACGAAAAGATAAGTACGAATGTGTTAATAGTTACTAATTTCAAGACGCCATTCATTTCCTGAATTCCAACAAGAAAATACCCAAAAATTGCAAAGAAATTAATACGGAAAGCAATGGTAAACTGTGATAATTTAAACACTGAGAAAGATTAAAAAAAAAAAACAATTGATAAAGTATTTGATTCACTTGATCGTACCATATCTTCTTCGGACGTCCCCGGCTTCTTCTTCCATTCACATTCGCGTCATATATTCTCGTTACACTCCTTTATTCGTTATTTTGCTCTACATGCCAAAAGCAAGAAGATAATTATAATAACCCAGGATTACGATACATTAATCTGACTGAATGCGACAGAAGCGCAGTGGTACCCGAAGTCGTGGAGAACCGAGACTTGAGGGCAATGTCGGGCGATACAGGTGGTGCGGATGGCATGGCGCAGCCCAACAGGTGCCGCAGCTCCAACTTCTCCATCTTGTGGGACCGCATGGAAGGTCCTGGCGTCATGATGGCGGGTGCTGCCACTGCTGTATGGTCCCAGTGGCACCGCTGCCCCGGGAGACCGGCAGACTCACAAGTCCTGAGTTAATTTTAAATTTGTATTTTTGTAGTTTTGGCGAAATTTAAACATAATTTGGGTGACTTTAAGCTCTATAATTGTTGTTCAATATAAAAAAAAACTATTAATGAAAAAAAAAGAATATTCATGAGCAAACCAATTATCAATACGGATATTATGATAATGTTTATGTTTAATACTATTATTATTCTTTGAGTTAAATTTTCTAAAAAGGTACATAATTTCAGTACTTATGTTTAGTTATGGTTTACTATGAATAGAATATTATATAAAATTATGTACAATAAAGCCCATCCTTGTTTTGACATGTCTTCTAACCTCGAAACTGATCAAAACCGACTGATAGATTTGGAGCGTTTTGGCGAGCTTTGAAAAATTGAAAATTATTTTAACTATGAAAACTAATTTTAGAAAAAAAAGCAAAATATACTGGTATTTAAGTTTGAACGTCATTATTGACAAAAAATAAATTTAAAAAAATGGACTGTAGTTCCTTATTAGGTGGATTGACTGGAAAAGCTGCGTAATTACACTCTTTGAAAAGCAGCCCTTTCAAAAGTTGCATTATACAGACACATTGTTCCATATAGGCCGGAATAAATTAAACACCGTTTCCTTATTATTTACAAATTCACAGAAAGCACATTCTGAGGCACCCAGTTGGTATGTGAATAAGTGAATATGTAATCACCACCTCCGGGCGTTCAGGTTCGATTCCGAATGGCACGTGAGCGTCGATAACCCATATCGCTCAAATATGTGGAGCGAGCGAGTCGGCGGCTTTATCACCGCTTCGCCTGGAATTCGATATGCGGCTCCTCGGCCTGTAGCTGCGTTGATCCCGGAGCTAACGAGAATAGCCCAATACAACACGTTAATACGTTCGTTAATAACCTGCGGTCGCTATTGGAATGGAATTAAAGACATTTTCCGATGTGTTTAAATAATATTTAATTTCATATAGCGTCAAAGGTGAGATCGGCGATATTTTCAAAATGACTATTTTAGCTCGCATCGTTATTTACACGTAACTAAATTAATAAGATAAAACGCCATTTTGTATGTTACATATTTTGTGAATAAAATTTCAGGTGAAGGAGGGTAGGCAATGGTGGTACTTAATGAATGCAGCCGAGCACTATAAAACTCGTGGCAACATTTGATAGATCAGCTGTGAATGAGATAGAGGCGATTTCTCTTGGCATTTTATTTCATCACGTCGCGGTCTCCGATGTATTTGGGGACTTGTTATAATCAAAGAGGTGTGATTTTGTATAATTTATTTGTCCACTGTAACAATCTATTAGATAATCTACTGGTTGTGCGGATAGCGAGCTGTATAGCCCAGAACGTGTCACCGCCAGTTAGTTCACAGCTGATCTTTCAATTATTATAAACCAAAAAATACATATACAAATAATTATCTATATACATATAGAAAATAATAATAATACCGTTTTATTATCTTCTTTTTTTTATAACAAACAAACAAAAAATGATATCCTCGCCGAGAATTCCCGCGCTGAGGATTTAATTTACAAAATATTAAATTGATTTGCTTGATGAAAAAAAAAATAATTCTAGGGCGAGGTGTTTTAAGTGCAGTTGAGTGGTTTCGGCGTTGGTCTGGATTTGATGTTAATATATTTCCTATTTCAGATCTCCATGTTTTATTTGATTTTTAAATGATAGTGGAGTTTAGTACGACAGCATAAGTAGTTGTTTTGTTGATATTTGCTGGGAGTTGAATGTGGCCCGCATAGTGCTTGGCTACAATAATATAAATAAAAATAATATCAGCAGTTCAATTTTATGTCATCGTTATTTCCATCGCCTTTTCTTAGTTGGATCGGGGACCCATTGCTTCCAAAATGCGCCTCGGGACCTCCTTATCTCGCGTTACGTCAGGCATCGACGGCCTTGGTCCACTGTCACTGTAGGCTGTAGACCCGCGAGCACGTGCCCGAGCAACCTTATTTGGCATTTTTCCATATTAGTTGGGTTCCATGTCGAGTGTTTCTCGAATAACACGATCCCGGGTGTGACTTTGAGTCACACACCCTAAGAATCTCATTTCGGCAACCTTGACGCCAGAAGGCACCCTCTCCTTCAGAATTCAAATTTCAACTTCGTATGCGAGTTAATTGTTGTTTAATTCGTAGAACTCCAATAATTATTATTTTTATTTATTTATATATATAGAATTATTGAATTTTAATTGTCACAATTATTTTCCGAGTAAATCGGTGTCAAATATTATTAAATCACTTCAAACACCATAAAAATTAAATTATAAATTATTAATTGTTTTTGCGTTTAATTCGTGGAACTCCATTTAATTTAATGCCATTTTACAGAACGCCGAAACAGCTGTCACAATAATAAAAACGAAAGTACTTGTAGAACTGATATTATAACATTATTAAATTTATTTTCTTTCAATTTAAAAACAAACAAAAAATTAGCATGTAACATTTTTTTTATAATTGATAAAATAATTGAATAAGTTATTTGTTTGAGAGCTTAGTTCTAAGCTAGCCTGCAGATATCGAAAGTTGATGGCTAAGCTACACGACGTGTAGAAGCTCTTTAAAAGCTTTTACTACGAATAAAACTTTGGAACGCGCGTAGCACTAAAACGGTTAAAGGTTAAATGGCTCTCAAAGTTTTATTTGCTGAGAGCGACATAATACACCAGGAGAACAACCCTTCCGACAATATCGAAAGAAAACACACACAGTGAGTAGTTACTGAAATTTGCTTCAGATGATTCGGGCGGAAAATGTTTCCAAGACATTGTAAATGGTTGGGAACCAAGTTTCGCAAATTCCACGTAACAAAAACACGAACCGTAAATGAATAACTAAATTGATAAAATACGCGTTGATTTGGTGATATTATCTTCCCAGCAGTGCCATTACACCTTGTGCAGTATGGTATTACCGGATAACGGCCAGTTTGCATATTTTAATGACAATGTAGAGTCCGTTCCCATTCTTCCGCGTGGGATTGCTTACGTAATGCCGTATAAAAACTCGACGAACAGACAATGCCCACGCCTGTAAACACTATAATTACCTATAATATGGCACAACTCGGAACACTTAAATATATTTAAATGTTTGCCTTTCCGGAAATATTGAGCGGTAAACGAAAGCATTTTTGTGTGCAAATAAGAAATGAAACAGATTGATGAAAACGACGGAATATATTGTAAAATATTAATAGAAAATATTTATTATGTAAAAAAAACTATAACAAATAGATAACGTAATTAGTTTTCAGTTATTTTGTAACAATTATGAACCGTCATAAACAATATACGGCTATAAAATTAGGTTGGTTCTTATTCAACTTTGAAAATAAACTTTTACTTTTCAAATAGAATGAAGAAGAATTGTTCAAAGACATCGGTTTTATCGTATGAAAACGAGATGGCAAATTCTTTCCGCTTAATTTATTTACTACAATGTCAAGATGAAATCCCATGTGTATTTTATGAACGTGTTACGCGACAGTTTGTAAGTATATCGTATCTTTTACTGCATTTTCACACAAATGGGATTTCGTGGAAAACAAAATTGGAGACGAAAAAGATGCCTGCTGTGTTATTCTGTAGGGATTATACGTGTCGGTTTTGATCAGTCTATCCACGACCATTGACGTAATGAAATCATCTCTCCCCGGCACAAACTCAAACCCACCCCCATTTCCCCTCCATAGAACTTGAGTGATGGCCGTTAAGTTGTCAAGAGTGCGCGCCTTACGAAAACCTGATTGAGGGAAGTTATCAAAAGATGGTGATGACGCGGCAGATTGTGGCGTGTCTTTTGAGTTTTATCGGCAAATAAAAAATTGTAATTGTGAGAGGATTTTAATTTGTCAAGATTTACAGGGCGGTTCGTAATACTTGCTAACTATCGTTTATGTGGAATGCTCGTGTGTGGTAAAACCGTGTACCCATACGATAAGTTTGCATTACGTTTATGTGGAATGCTCGTGTGTGGTAAAACCGTGTACCCATACGATAAGTTTGCATTACGTTTATGTGGAATGCTCGTGTGTGGTAAAACCGTGTACCCATACGATAAGTTTGCATTACTATGAGAAGATCCGAAAATAATTATTTATTTATTTATAGTTTCTTCAAAATATTGGTATTCACTTTTTGGCGTCATTGTTAATAAATGAATTAAAAAATTACTTTGTATTCACCATAATATTAATATACACAGATAT
Organism: Halesus radiatus; assembly: GCA_022606495.2. NCBI lineage: Eukaryota > Metazoa > Arthropoda > Insecta > Trichoptera > Limnephilidae > Halesus > Halesus radiatus. The sequence continues at coordinate 161,663 of JAHDVE020006895.1, forward strand.
TAAGGTCTTTAAATAATAACAATTATTCTGAATTTTCAAATCATATTTTAGAAAGCAATCATTCTTTTGATATAAATAAAGGTTAAAAATTTTCACATACAAATACAACCAGTTTACAATTAGACTAATTTGAAATTTTAGAAATCAGAAGAAGCGTTAATAGTGAATTAAATTTAATAAATAATCAAATATATATTTTTTATAGAAAGCAGTTAGTCACTTTGTGGTTTAGACATATTTATTTGTATTTTTCTTTTTTTAAATAGCTATCTCTTGAATTTATTTTCATATTAATAAAACAAAAAAAAAATCTTTCATAATTTCTAAAATAAATTTGTTATTTAATGTTTCATAATAATTTTTTATTAACATTTTTGATTAATTACTTACAAATTTTAATAAATTTTTGTTTATGTTTACAATTTGTCTATTCTTACATTATTGTGTTCATCATTTAACTATACTTGATATTATTATTTTTTAGTATTCTATACATTCCTGATGAAGAAAGCATCGCTTTTGAAACATGTTGATATCTATGTATATTAATAAAGTGGTGAATACAAAGTAATTTTTTTAATTAATTTATTTTGATTATACCCCCCCATCTGGGCTTTTACATGGATTTTAAAACATAATATAAAAAGTTGTCAAAAATTATTAAGTACATAGAGATTTTAAACCAAAAAGTAATGAACTTTCTTTTTAAAGCTTTAACAGTGACATAAAATACTACATGCATATTGTAGGATTCATCGAAGTGATGGTATAGATGACGCTTTACTGTATAAATGGAATAAGCAAATATATCAACAATACCTCCAAACTTGTTGCCCAGATCATACATCCCATTGGTTAATTAATGAGACTTACAGATGGTTATGTACGAGTAAGTGTTGCAGAAAAATGTAACAGTTTGTCTTGTATTCTTCGTTGGAACATTCAATTTAATAGTGGCGAGGATGGCAGGGCTGTCAATTAGGGTGTTAATGATTCTATATAATACAACTAGGTCTGACATAATTCTCCTGTCAGTCAGCGTAATCGGATGCAATCGATTTATCAAACTAACATAATTAATATTTTCAATTGTAATTTTGAGTTTAAAATTCTTATTGTTAGAGTGTACTTTATACAAAGGGGACCAAATAGGTGAATTATACTCCACTTGATTTCTAACTAATGAAGTGTAGAGCGTTCTCATACAATCTCAATACTTGATATCTATTAAAGTTCTGCAAAGGAAGTCAGGCATCTTTAAAGCCTCGTTAGTTACATCGTTAATATGTATAATGAATGTCAAATTTTCATCGAATATTTCACCCAGATCCCGAATTTATGACTATTTTTAGATTTTATTATTGTGACAAGCGTTCAGGGCCATTTTCAAACTACGCTTAATAAACATTTTGACGACTTATTTATATGATTTTATTTATTTCCACTATTCTGTTGTTGTTCTGTCGATGTAATAAAAATAAAAGCACTTCTTCAAAATTCGCAGAACATCTTTTAGTAAATAATCACGTCCGCTGGACAACAACACACCTAAACCCTTACATATAGAAAGAAAGGGGCTGAGATTAAATTTACTTCAACAATTAGAAATTAACAAACGAACGAATGAAGTTAATATAACATTAATTAATACAGTAAGGAAAATTATTTATTTACCACTTCTCAGTATGTTCACATTATCAAAAAAATATAACACATTTAAATAAATCAATTAAGAAAACATTATCATTTAAATACGGGGAAACACAGTATAGAATATTTTAATTATTTTCTACCTAAATCGGTTTTACCTATAATAAATCACTATTTTTAAAAATCCGTCCAAATTAGAATAGAGGGAGTAAATAAAATCATATAAATAAGTCGTCAAAATGTGGATTAACCGCAGTTTGAAAATGGCCTTGAACGCCGAAACAGCTGCCACAATAATAAAAACTAGAAATACTCTCAGAAAATAACATTATTAAATTTGATTTATATTAAATTTTAAAGAAAAAAATAATTGGAGTTGTATGAATTAAGCACAAAGAACAATTAATGCCACTGGTAATAATGCAAGGAAAATGCGAGCATGAAAGGGACAGTAAGTTGTTTAAGATGTGTAGTGTAGTGTCCGGAGCGGAAAGACGAGTGTTTAATGAGGTTTCGGGAGACGTTTCAATAAGACATGGATCGATAAAAATAATCACAGGTACTTGATTCAGATCGTGTCAAGAGTAGGTATGTATGAGAAGATGTATTAATGTAAATTAGTACAAAAATAACGTAAGTGACTTCACCACCCTTCGAAAAACCCTTCAGAAGGCGAAAAAATTGTGCCCCGTAAAATCGCGTGCAGTCAGAGTAGCTACCGACCATATTGAAGCGTCGACCTTTGACGTAAACTTAATGTAAATTTGGCACGTTTTGACGATAAATACTTGTAGCAATAGAGGTCCGCCCCTACTCCTACTCCTACATCATCGGGCCGCGAGGGTAATGCAATTAGGGAAACACGGGAAGTCTAGTTTAGGAGATAGAGATCGCGCGGCAGGCGGTGGGTGCCACTCGAGGCTTGGATGGCTTCCCCCGCTTCCTTAATCAGATTAATAATGTAAAAAAAGGTACTGCGCCGTTAGATTTTTTTATAAACCGGCGGCACTCGGTCGTTTAGGGGTTGAGAATTATGATTTGAATCGGACAATGGACAGATGCATAGTTAAATAGTATTACATATTTTGTTATTACCATACCTGTGATAATTCAGAATTAAACTTAAAACTCATCTTTTCAGACAATCATATCCATAAATGGAAGAAATGCACACGTAAATTGCTTAGCTAGGCTAGCCGGTTAGTGCTTACCTAAAGTCACTTATAGAATAAGTAAAAAAAAATCACGCACCGGTGCACAAATGCGTCCACAGCCTGCAACACTGTAAATAACGAAATGTGTAAAAAATGTAAATGTCTATTAAAAACTTCTTAATCTTTTTAAAGTGATTTTATAAATACTATCCACTCCTAAACATCATAAATATTACAAATAAATAACTCTTCTTGTGCCACCAATCTGCTAATAAATTTAACCTCAAAAGATAAAAATTCTAACAAAACTGTTTTCACCTGAAGCGACCTGCCAGGTAAGTATATTTTCCGTGTCTGTACGTACATAATTAGATAGAGAATATGAAGTAATATTTGTAGAGCGCCCTTGAGGTGATTTTTCACAAAAACGGCGCTATAAAAATGATACAATTATTATTATTATTATGCATTGCATGGATTATTTAATAGGAACCGCTGGAACGAGGCGAAAGCAAACATTTTATTTAATTTAAATACAGTGTCAAAAAAAGATATACGAGTATTATAAAACATATTTTATTTGCCCTTGCCGAATTAATCCGCAACATCTAGGTCCAGTGTAAATGAGTTTTCCGCTCTCTCATGGAGGTCGTCGTATTAATGAATTATTTACAATTATTTTTACTACGTATGTAACGCGTTCTTCATTGTAAAGTGCGAATAAATATTTACAATGTCGAAGAAGTTCCAAAATTTACTGTTAATTATATTAGGTGGGTAATAATATAATAATAATAATAATAATAACAACAAAGCATTTATATAGCGTTTTGTGTTATTTCACTTCAAGTGCACTTACATCCAATACTTTGTCCATTCAGTGGTATTCCTACAGTGCTCCCTTTCATATTCCATTTACACATTCTTAACATATATTAAATACATTCTTGCTTATTCTTAATATTACTCCTACAGTACTCCTTAGGTGCATATTAGTCTAATAAAATTACAAAATATTACACAGTATATGCACTGCAATACAGAACACATTCACAAGAATAGTGCCAAAGTCTTGTATTTTCACTTATCGAGGAAACGTCAAGTGAGCTTCGCGGCACAATCAAAAGTCAATCAAACACTCTATTTTCAACATATTTTTAACACACAGGTTTGTGAAGTATAAAATGTTAATTAATTGATAAACTAAAGTTTTTAAGACAAGATTTTTGTGCATAGCGCAAAGGGTAACAATTATTTTTATAAACAATAATTATTAGTCTGAAACACTGATCCAAATTGAAAAAAACGCCATCTATTGAGGGATTTAGCCGTTACAAGCCTTCCCCATACTAATAAAGTTGGTTGTTTACAGGTGAAAAATAATAAAAAAACAGTAATTATTGAATGAAACACTAGTATATATTGATTAACTTGGCGGGTTTACGATAAGCCGACGTAGCTCAACGGTAGAGCATCTGACCGGCAATCAGAAGGGTGCAGGTTCGAGTCCTGTCGGCGACATTTTATCTTTTCTCGGAAGGTTTTTTTCAATTTGGATGAGTGTTTCAGGCTAATAATTATTGTTTATAAAAATAATTATAAAATGTTAGTTTATGTAGTAAATTTAAAAAAAAATTATGTATTCATAATAAATACAGTATTAAATCATTTATGTTCATTTTACGTTGATGTCATTTTATTATCTTTAAAGTTGGCGGTGTATGAAAGTGGGCGGACACTATTTTATAGAGGGCGGGCACTTCTATAGTCAATTCAGAATTAAAAATGCTTGGAAACAGGCAAACAGAGCTAATACTTAACAAAACACTTGGCTGATCGGTGACTCAGATTGATCACTAGAAAAATTGGGAAGAATGGCCGTTAGTATCCTTTGCACGTAATATAGGTATCAACGATATGTAGGGAGGTTAAAAATACATTCAATATTAAATATTCAATATGAGTTGATGCTAGATAGAAAAGTTAAGGGACGGTATTTTTGAAAATTAATTATTTAAATGACAACTGAGAATAATTATATATAACTGATCATAATAACAGTAGATGGGGAATGATTATTTTTCGATGGCATTGTTTGGCTTATAAGGTGTATGTATATTGGTTCAAAGAGGATGGAAAAAATCTGTGCAAATAAATAGTTACTTGCTTTGGAAAAAATCTCATCAGCACAGATAATTAGAATTAGATTTGCTGGGGAAATTGTATTATATCACTGTGTAATCGCAGGTATTCGCTATTCGGCAAAACAATTCAACAATGAAATTAGCAGCGGCCGGAATTTAAGATCAAATCAACAATTATTATTTTACGGAAATGCGGTCAAATAATTTCATTCAGCTCACATAAAAAGATAAAGTTTTCTCATAACCGTTTGATGTGCCAGAATCAGAAGTTGGTAATTTAACATACTCTTTGCAATGAGTATGGGCAGTGGGCACCGAGGCGAGGCGGAGTGAGGCGGAGCAAGGTGACCCGACTGCAGCTGTTCTGCGCCCGACACGGGAACAGAAGATGAGTTCGAAGACGTTTTGAAATTGGACCAAACAATCTGATATTTTATAAACTTGAAAAGGAAAAGTGTTAAAACGTATGTTTGTTTTGTTTTCATTACGACAACGGTCGGCAACTGGCGACTATCAGACCGCTTTTAAAAAATCGGCTCAAAATAGAGAGATGAAACAGTTTGTTATACTCCAAGCAATAAACGATTACGGTACTAAATCACATGCATTTTACTTCCTCCATAAATGTTATTCACCGGCACCGATTCCTGCCCATTTATTTCTTCTTCATAACTTCCCATCATGATCCAATCTTCTATCACGCAGTCAGTCAACCTCTGAGTCGGTTCCACCGGGGTACACGACTCATAACTGTTTCCCAAATGGTGGAAATCATCTCAATGGAATTTATCATTACAAAATAGTAATTAGAAGAGTCGAACAGAGCATGTTGGAAAATAGAGTGAGGAAAGGGAAATCATTGCTACTATTAGTGATGAAAGTGTTCCCGCTCGTCAATTACCCACAGCGAAATAGTCAGCACGAACCGGTGAAACAGCTGGCGTAGTAGGCGGCTGGTTAACTATTTGTACCGCAATATAGTGTAATTTTATTTCATGGTGCTGTATTTGTTCATGTTTGAGAAGTGCAAGTAACACAAGCACGGCCGTGTCCGCGCGCCATTCGAGATGGATATTGGTCAACGGGGCAGCATCTGAATAACCTAAATACTTGACTTACACACAGACTTGCGACTTACACCATTTTAATTAGCCAGTGCAGGGAGCCATGCCATCTGATTTGAGGACTTTAGGCAGATCAAGACCTTTGTGGATAATGTGCTGGCCAATCAGGAGAGACGAATTACTGCTGAGAGCAAAGAGAAATGGATATCTGAATAGCATCCTTAGCAAGTAAGAAAGTTAACGGTCTGAAGTAAAGTACACGGCACGCTCCCGGCCATCGGGATTCCCTTTATATCAAAAGAATAAATAACTTAGTTTACATCACTTTACAACTATACGAGTATACAACTAATCCTGATGATGTGAACATTGTTCATGAAACATGTTGATTGTATATAAATAAAGTGATGTAAACTAAGTTATTTATTCTTTTGATTAAAATAATGACATCACAAAGTGAAACCCTTACAGAAGAAATTTTCTTCAAAAAATTCCCTTTATATCCCCAGGGTCTTCAGGTGGTTCTCATCCCACCTCCCAGATACACTCTTCTTAAGGGATACTCCAGGTGACTGGTGCAATGCTTCACCGGAAAGAGTGTCGGAAGCAGGAAGTCGCTTTGCACTACTCCGAAGGGACTGCCCTGGTGTCGTGGCTACGGTCTGTTCTGGATATAATGTGTTTTTGTATTTCTTGTTTGTTTATTCAAAGGTTTGTTGGTGCACTCCCGCATACCATCTTGGATTACTCCGGTTATGGACAGAAGGAGCCGCTAAGGGCTATATTTTGTCGCCGTCAGTATCTGTACTAACCGATTTGATGTGCGTTTGTGACTAACCTTCTTCTTTGCGAAAACTGTGCAGAGACACTTAAGGGTTTAGAGTCTCAAAAATTACAGATTCGTTTATTTAAAAAATTAGAGTCCTCGAGGTGCACCCTGAAAGAGTAACCGTAAGTTACTTATACCGGGGTGGGAAAGTGGTGGGTAACCTCAACTGAAGTAAAATACATACCCCCTTCAGTCAGCGGCAAAGATAGGGTTTTTAATTAAGGAAGGCAGAAGGAAAACGGGCGAATTAATTGATGCTAAAAAAACATACCATGCAGCCGTGCTAAGTTTTCATTAAGAATGGCCAAGCTGCTGGCTTCAGATAACCGCTTCATGTACGAGTATGTATGTTATAAGTCAATTACTGGATATACATATTTTTTTAAACCGCACGAAAGAAAGCTGGTTAAACAGCATATTATATTATATTATATTATATTATAGCATATTATATTATATTATATTATAGCATATTATCTTAAAATAACCATAATAATATTTAGGTTAAGTGTACAAAACAAAAATAATTTTAATGACGCAGTTTTCGGTTATAAATCTTAGCTGTAAGCCATTAGTAATTAATCTAATATGTAAATTATTATATATAAGTCTAAGTGATAAGTTATAGGTTAGATAAATTATGTTGTAAAGCGCCTTTGAGGTGATTTTCTCACGAAAACGGCGCTATAAAAATAATCCATTTATTATTATTATTATTATAATTTTTTCTGTAGATTATAATCATATTTACATTTTACAACTACAACTTTTAAAAGTATTCTTTATCTCAAAATATTGTGATTTCTCCACGTCTGTACTGGATACCCCCTAATTCGGCTATTGCTTCCTAAAATGCGTAACAGAGGTCAGCGAGGTGTCCTTTTTGGGTGAAACTCCGAACAATACGTTGCATAAACGGGCGGTCGGAAAAATACATTTAAATTACATTAATTAACACAATCTCATTGAATGGAATGGAATGGGAGTCATTTATCGGAATGTCATTTCCATCAAAAGCTGTGGAATATAAATTTAACAGTCTAAACATGAGACAAGATGCCTTTTGGGTAGTAAAACTAGTCATATAGGTAAAATGATAAATATCATAAAAAAACCTAAGCATGTTCATTAACTTTGACTACCTACCTTTTTGTAAGTTAACTCATAACAACAAGTATATCATTATATACAACTAACCGTATATACAACTCGACTCATTCATAGTTACTGCAACGGAATATATGCGAGTCTCCCCAAATACCAAAATAACAAATTGCAATCAGTTTTCAACGCTGCTGCAAGACTCATCACCGGCGTATCTAAATATTCTCACATTTCAGAGCATCTCAAAAATCTCCACTGGCCCAAATGTCCTGAAAGAATCCAGTTCAAGCTCTGCTGGATGGTATTTAAGTCACCTAACGGAATGGCTCCGGCTTACTTATCATAACTGTGTATTCCTGAAAATACCAATTCACGGCAGTCCACCCTTAGGTCAGTAACATCATCAGCTATCGGGAGGTTGAAGGAACCAAAGCGCACACCTAATCCTAAGTTTGGTGATCGTGCTTTCGGAGTATCAGGACCTAAAGCCTGGAATGAACTGCCGCGTGACTTAAGAATGATCAAAGACTCGACAGAATTCAGAATTAAACTTAAAACTCATCTTTTCAGACAATCATATCCATAAATGGAAGAAATGTACCCGTAAATTGCTTAGCTAGGCTAGCCGGTTAGTGCTTACCTAAAGTCAAAATAGTAAAAAGAATTCATGCATCGGTGCGCAAATGCGTCCACTACCGCAACACTGTAAATAATTAAAAGTGTAAAAAATAAATTAAAAAAAGTTTTTAAAATTTCTTACGCTCTTTAAGGTAATTTTATAAATATTCTCCAGTCCTAAAAATTACAAATATTTCAAATAAATACCAACTCTTCTTGTGCCACCAATATTCTAATAAATGTAACATCAATAGAAAAGGAGGATAAAATAGCAACGGTAAAAATCATTTCATCTCCTAAGCGTATTATTAAGTTTTCTAATAAAACTGTGTTCATCTGAAGCGACCTGCCAGGTAAGTATGTTTTTTCTGTATCTGTTTGTACATAATTATATAAAGAATAGGAAGTAATATTTGTACAGCGTCCTTGAGGTGATTTTTCACTAAAATGGCACTATACAAATCATCCAATTCTTAATATTATTATTATTATAGTTCATCAGCGCCCTGACACGTGACACGCCAGGCTTGCTCAGTACTACCTGCAGCTGCCGCGTCGTAAGGCTCGACCGACCTTTCCAAGTCAAGCCCATTTGTTCGGTCTCTGCCTACATGTTGTCTTACAAATGGTGGGCTAGTATATAGCGGACATGTGTACAGGCGGCTATGGCACGAGGCGATATCTGATGTGCCTTTGTTTGCAAGTTTGGGAGAACTGCCAAATAATTTGCAATTTGGTTCATCCCAATGAAGATGAAGCGACCATGAAATATTCACATTAGAAACTGAACATAACATTGCACTGAACAATAATCGGGATCTATTCATCAGCATCTTTAAAATGTCTTCTATTCGGTTTCCACTGCGCTTCCGGACAGATTTTTTTGTGACAAAATTCGAGAGTCATACTGTCTGGAGTTATTGTGACTATGGAATTATCAGGTGAGCAGAATTAGCTAGCTGATGTGTACCCGGCCTTGTGGGGATTTAAAAAAAAAAAAAAATTATGAAAATATTCTACTCAAACAAACCTCATTCTTTGAATATGTAATCTGTGGCTAACCGAAGTGGTATATCTACGGGTTAACCTTAATACAATATGGAGGGGTTTAATGTTTTTCACACTAGTTTTAAAAAGTTATAGTAAGAGTTTTACACATTGGATTTCATTCAAACTGCTCTCAAAACCTTCCCGGCACTAATAAGAACAAACCGGTCGAGCAATTTTCGAGAAAATCGAGGACAGATAGACAGACAGATAAACAAACATTCATAGAGAAGAGATATTATAAAATGTATTTAAAAAAAAATACCTATCTCGAAACCTATTGGAGAAAGATGTTATGGAATTTAATAGATAATTAGTGAAGACACAAAAAAATGACAGGTGATAGTGAAAGTTAGTTTGAACTAAATAATATCAATACATTATTGTGAATGTGTTTTGCCCTTATGCATTTAATTTGAACGTACAAACATTTTTTTCAGCGTATTACGCTTTAGAACCATTTAATTTGATTTAATGGTAAGCTTTCCTGGGGCAATTGGCAATAGTGGCTGGTGGTGGAGCCGGGAGAGACAAGTGAGGGGGGAATGACGATACGAATAATAACATGTTTATCCAATGAATACAATATATTCACGAGGAGGTGGTACCGCAATTTGCATTAAAAGGAAAATCACACACATACACAATAAAACATATAATAGATTTAACAAAAACATTTTACTCCAAATTAGAATCGAACTCGAATCCCTCCATCTCCAACCTCGGCCGCCCGGGACCCCCAGCACCGACTCCCTCCGTCTCCGCCCAAATTCCATCTTATACCCTGCATTACCTTAGTGAGCGGGCTTAAATATAAGATTGCTATCAGCAAGTGCCGCTAGCACATACAACACAGTTTACAATTCTTTGAAATAAAAATAAATAAAAGCCCTACAGCAGCAATAGGCAGCCCGCTCACTGGGTAGAGAAGATTATTTCCACATTTATGCACCTCTAACACCAGAAATGTTCCCTGGCACTGTACACAGAAATTTTACAATACGAAAGTGATCACAATATAAATTTGTTTCATAATTAAATGCACACAACTTATCAATATTATTGCATTTCCATGTTTTAAAATAAATGTTTTCAAAAAACTCCGTCGAAATGGCCTCCAAGACAGAGAAATAAGATCCTTGCGTCTGGGTCTAGAGGTCAAGGGTACAAAACCTGACTTGTGCAAATATCGTGTGTATTGTGTGACATGTGTTTTCACAAAAATAAATTAAATAATTTAACTTTTAACAATTATATATAATTATAGATAGAAGACTTATTTCTGACCTAACTTTTATTTTCAAAATTGTTAATGGTTTTATAGACAGTCCTGCTATTGTCAACTTAATTAAATTTAATATTCGAACTAGAACTACTCGATATAAAATTTTATTCAATTGTAACAATAATTTTAGGACTGAGTCATTCAAAAATTCTCTTTTAAGTAGACTTCATGGATAATAGATATGTATGTATATTTTCAGAAATAATAGATATGTTCAACTGCTCGGAATACAAATACAAACAGACGATTATTGCATACATCCTGAACAATTATTAATATAAGTGTCTAGAGTATACGTATCAGTGAATGTGAGGTATGTTTTGAATATTCGCCTCCGTAGCTAATTACTTGGAATGGTACTTACACTATGTAATTCCTGTATTTGTTCGTTCTTTTATCTATGTACATGCTGTGATGTGTTTTGCACCTGTGTGATTATTATAACTAACTAAATAAGTAAAAGCCCATATAGGGCGTACATAATATAATAAATAAATTAATAAATACGTACTGCCACAAATTGATGCAAGAGTATAAAATGTATCGAGAGCATCTCCTGTCCCGATCCTATCTTCCTCTTTCTATCCCCCCTCCCTTATCTTGTGTGTTTTTCTAATAAAACATCCGTACATAACCACTGTTAAGACAATAAACTTTGTTGGCTGACTTTATGTTAAACTTCCTTTGTATATAAAATTGTATTAAAAGCTGTTTGTCTCTCTCTTACAAATAAATAAATAAACCATACAACAATCCCTAATGGAGGGTGCCATGCCCCTACCCAAACGGTATTTAATAAAATAAGTAATGCTTAAATCTGTTACAAAATTGATACAATCGGTTTCTGGAAGCACGTTTAATATTGAGGTTAATGAACAGAACATTTATAATTGTTCCCGCCAAGAATAATTGGCCATTATTGTAAATAAACTAAGTGTTTTCGCAAAACCGACACAGACACCGGCACCGCCACTGCGGAACGCGCGCGCCAGTACAGTAGCATGACTTCCGTATCCGTTATGCCACCAGCCAGTATGGTTATGCGAGTTAACTTTAGCTAACTGAAGCTTTATTCACAAAGCGATGCGTTTTTTGGCACTCTGATTACACAGGATATTGCTTAAGTAACTACTGAAAATATCAAGAGGCTCTAGAGCAGAGGTTTCCAACCTGACTTTTCTCACGGCCCACTTTTTGACTATAGACTTCTAGGTACAAGTGAAGGTAGAAGGTAATACTTTTTCAGACATAGTAGATATGTTCAACTGCTCGGAATACAAATAACAATTATTAATATATATGCCTAGAGTATAAGAATCAGTGAATGAGAGGTATGTTTTAAATATTCACCTCTGTAGCTAATTATTTGGAATGGTACTTACACTTTGTTATTCCTGTATTTGTTCGTGAGACAAATGAACTATTTATTTGTAGTACCATATTTCATGAAGGCTATCTATTTTATCTATGTACTTACTGTGATGTATTTTGCACCTGTGTGACTATTGTATTAGGCGCTGATTATGCAGGTGGCGACAAGGTTGAAAGTCCCGGCCGCATGTTTCGAATTACGCAAAAAAACCATCATCAAAATGCGTGTTTTATTCTATTATGTAAAGCTCAGAGATAATTAATAAAATGTTTTAAGGTCATATTCTAAAAAACTTAATTTACCGCTATGAACAATACGACAATATCTGAAAAGGGATTCGTAAGTAGGAGAGCTTGAGCTTTAAACATTTTTTTAATGTCTTGATACTTTATTTTTTTCTAGTCTTATAAAAAGACATACCAAAAAAATGCCTGGTTAAACAAAAGGCCGAGGTGTGTTCTCACTTGCAGTATTTAATTAAAGCACCTATGATATTTGTAGGCCATCAAATTCTCAAACCGAAAACACATGATTTTGCATTACTTCCCATTGCATCGCCTTAAGAAGGTACCTACTTGTGTTTTCCATTTTGAAAATATTCTACCAAAAAAACCTTCTTCTCTTGAATATGTAATCTGTGGCTAACCAGAGTGGTATATCTATGGGCTAACCTCAATACAACATGGCGGGTTCAATGTTTCTCAGGCTAATGTTAAAACGTTATAGCAACAGTTTTACATATTGGATTTCATTAAAACTACCCTCTAAACCTTCCCTACATTAAATAAGAACAAACTGTGCTATTTTCAGCGAAACCAGTCGAGTGATTTTCGATAAAATCGAGGACACACAGACAAACATTTATTTGTATATATATAGAGAGATTGACGGTTGACTATTAAAAATTATTTAATATTCAAAGGAAACAAATACACAACTTTATTATTTTGATACTACGACTCTTCGTCTGATCGAAAATACATCCAATACTCCAAATGTAAACGTCAAACTAATACTACATTCGCATTCGTGAGAATTCCCTCAGGGCGTGAGAGGCCTGGCAGAAAATACATCAAATACTCCAAATATAAACGTCAAACTGACACTACAAAAAGGGTTTCGCATTCGCGAGAATTCCCCCTGGGGGTGAGAGGCCTGGCAGAAAATACATCAAATACTCCAAATATAAACGTCAAACTGATACTACAAAAAGGGTTTCGCATTCGTGAGAATTCCCCCTGGGCGTGAGAGGCCTGGCAGAAAATACATCAAATACTCCAAATATAAACGTCAAACTGATACTACAAAAAGGGTTTCGCATTCGTGAGAATTCCCCCTGGGCATGAGAGGCCTGGCAGAAAATACATCAAATACTCCAAATGTAAACGTCAAACTGATACTACAAAAAGGGTTTCGCATTCGTGAGAATTCCCCCTGGGCGTGAGAGGTCTGGCAGAAAATACTTCAAATACTCCAAATATAAACGTCAAACTGATACTACAAAAAGGGTTTCGCATTCGTGAGAATTCCCCCTGGGAGTGGGAGGCCTGGCAGAAAATACATCAAATACTCCAAATGTAAACGTCAAACTGATACTACAAAAAGGGTTTCGCATTCATGAGAATTCCCCCTGGGCGTGAGAGGCCTGGCAGAAAATACATCAAATACTCCAAATATAAACGTCAAACTGATACTACAAAAAGGGTTTCGCATTCGTGAGAATTCCCCCTGGGCTTGAGAGGCCTGGCAGAAAATACATCAAATACTCCAAATGTAAACGTCAAACTAATACTACAAAAGGGGTTTCGCATTCGTGAGAATTCCCTCAGGGGGTGAGAGGCCGGACAAAAATTTATCTTATAAACTGGAGGTAAAAAAGGGCAAGTTTTCAATTGAAATTCCCTGTTAAAAATACATATATCAATGACAGTGTTAAAGGAATATCGCTATTAACTAGTAAAAGAGCTTTTTTAATCCCAATTCGAATGAGGTATTACACATTTCACCTAATATTTCGAAATAGGTCGCATATTTTTCAGCTATGGTTTTAGAATGTTTTAATGAAATGATTTTGTGTTTCTTCAACACTTCTTGCTCCTTTCAATGGCCAAAATAGATTATTGGTTGTATTTATAACAGTAAATACAGCGGCATTAAACCTGTCAAACGGGGAGCTTACCAAAGGAACTCGAGAACCCTATAATGAGAAGGTAGGAGATTAAGTAAGTCAATAAACGAAACAAAAGCCTACCTTTGAAAAACGCTAAAACAAAGTTCGCGGAGATTGTTCATTCCTGGAATACAACGCGAGTTTATTAAAAAGTCATTTGAAGAAAATACAAATTAATTATGTGCTATTTATATAGCGAACATTTCAAACATACTTTTAATTCGTAGTATTTAACCGTAGATACTAAAAGCATTGAACGAATAATTAACTATTACACTATACCCAAATTATCTGGTATATATAAACGTTTACTTTATCCACTTTTCTCAACACAACTTATTCTATATCAATTATTATACTATACTCAAATTATCTGGTATACACAATTGTTTTTTCTGTACTATTCTTCACATCTCTTTATACTTAATTATTATACTTTTTTCTAGATATATTATATTACCATAATAGTCAATACTAGCTTTTTCCCTTCTATTTTTGTATAATGGCACTTAAAACCGCCCTTCCCATACGAACGTACGTGATACGGCCGCTATATTATCGCCCGAACACAACAAGCCGTATCCCGTATGTTCAGGTACAAAAAAATATATATCCGAAACCCACAAAACATTCGTATACGTCAAGTTTGTTCTTGTGTCATCTCGTTTAGTATTTCGAGGTCAGCCGAAGCTAACAGATGTGTTCGGGTATGTTCGTCTCTCACATACAAGTTGGTATATTGTAAATACACATTGTTATTACGAAATCTAATGAAAACAAAAACAAAAAACAAGTTTTTTTATCTATTTTTTTTTTAATAATAACCCAAAGGACGGGCGGATAATACGAATCAAACTTGTCAATTTGACTGTTCTAAAACGGGATTTGTTCCTAGTTGGGCAGTCAAAGCTTTCTTACATTTTGCTGTTAAATAATGTGTGTTTCAAATAAAGAAATATTATTATTATTAGTTACCGGTTTGAAAAGCCCTAGTTTTATTGTCAAGTCATTAGGTTGGTTTACACTAGGTTTAAGCAGGTAACAAGCAATGGCGGATTGGTGTAGATCTGTTCCAAGGTTACGGCGTTTAAAAGTCCAGTCTTATTTGGCCAGACTGACCAGAGTGGCGACCTCGAGATGCCGTACGCAGGTGCACTGAGCGGTTATGGAATTTTATCGATATCCGAAAAGGAATAGGAACGAGATAAATGGCAAATTTGGCGTTATCCGAAAACAAGTGCCAACGTGCATTTTTTTATATTGCGGAGAACCCATGGACGGGGAGACGCTAAAGCCGTTTGATATTTTCACACAGAATCCGCTATTGAGCAAATTTGTCGAGTAACCTATTTTCCGCAAACCCTTTTATCATTATATCAGGTCATGCACAAAAAATTGAGTAAATATCATGGAAGTGCTTTTATTTCTTCTTTCCAATGGTGTTTTACAAATTTGAGTCCTGCCGAACAATGGAAGCCTTTTTGATTTTATACATGTTGATTTTATTTATTTTAACATCAGAAACATGATTAGGAAATAGGAATAGAAAAAAATACAAGATATGCGGGAATGGTAAATGTTAAGAAAAATTAAAATTTGTGGTTTAATAAATTGAAAATTTTACTAATACGTGGGAGTTATATTAGATACAAAACTACAAAAAGGGGAAAATCTCTTTTTGAGAAGAATTCACAATCCAGAAAAGTGACAATAAACAACTAACTAACTAACCAACCATCATGACGTTTCCACGCAGGGGCAGGAAGAAAGGAAGGACCGCCAAACAACTAGATCTTAGCATACACTCCTTGCTTCATTCACATTCATACATCGTTTCATACATTCTCAATTAACTGCAATATTATTAATTATATTAATTAACTACATACATACTTATCATATTAATTAACTGCATACATACATATTATATTAATTAACTACATACATATTATAATAATTAACTACATACATACATATTATATTAATTAACTGCATACATACATATTATGTAATTTCACTGCATACATACATATTATATTAATTAACTAAATACATATTATATTAATTAACTGCATACATACATAATATATTAATTAACTACATACATACATATTATATTAATTAACTGCATACAAGCATATTATATTAATTAACTACATACATAATTAACTGCATACATACATATTATATTAATTAACTGCATACATACATATTATATTAATTAACTGCATACATGCATATTATATTAATTAATTAAATACATAATTAACTGCATACATGCATATTATATTAATTAACTAAATACATAATTAACTGCATACATACATATTATATTAATTAACTACATACATACATATTATATTAATTAACTGCATACATGCATATTATATTAATTAACTACACACATAATTAACTGCATAAATAAATATTATATTAATTAACTGCATACATACATATTATTCTTAACCTATGTTAATACTTATATTATATATCATATTACTTAATATTCCATTACATTATTTATATACCTTACATATTATTTCTATATTACACATTATTTCTAGGGTGTTTCAATAAGGACGCTCGATTTTAAAATGCAAATAAAACAAGTTGTGTGTGAGATATCCACTCAATTTTTTGTTGTTTGTTTTTATATTTTATGGCAATAAGTGTGGAATATAACATCATGCACATGTCCGCCGCGGCTTTGCTTGGTGGCACGTATTCGGGATGTCCAATTTTCAATGACTTTGTCGCATAAATCTGGCTGAATTTGCTGGATGGCGTTTGCTATGTTGACTTTGAGGACGTCAATTGTTTGTGGTTTACTCGCATAGACCTGCGATTTAAGATAGCATCAAAGGAAGGAGTCTAAAGGCGTTAAATCGCACAATCATCGCCGCCGCGCGAGATAACCATGCCCTGTACTGCACTGTATATAATTAATATTATACAATAAAAATAAATTATGTTCCCATTAAAATCATTATTAAACAAGACAGTGTTGTTTTCTTTAATGTATGTATATTTGCATGTTGTGTTTTCACGCTTTTTTATTGCGCTGTATAAAAAACCGACCACCACAACACGGGAATGTACCTAGTGCAGTGGATACAAAATTCAGAACAGTTGTAATAAACTCTCTAACACACTGAATTGTAAAAAAAAAACCTAAGAGCAAACATATGTGCTGTGGGTGAAAAATGACATAATATTTTGTTTTCACTATAAATAATAAGATATGATGTTGGGTCTTACCAGAGATGGCGAGGGCGGTGATCCAGAACCAGTGCATCCACCAGTGCAGCGTCATGACGGAGCGCGCATGCGCCGGCCCCAGCCGACTTGCCACCTGCAGAAGAATAGAAAACGACAAATTAGCGAGTTACATAGTGAAATGCTGAAGCTCGGAGCGAAGCTCAAATCAACCAGGCAAGCAGACAAGCAGGCAAGGCAGAGACGCTCTGTGACCAGATTCCCGAACGCGGATGGAAACGAAGCTCGTGTAAAGTGTCAGACTTATGGCGTATACTGTATTGTATATTATATTGTACATTTACAGACATACAATATTACAGATATACAATACACATCACTACACATTGAATTATATGCATTTGCATAATTGAACATGTTAAAAGCAAATTTGGGACCCATTTAGCAATTAATATACATATACATTAGTTAGAATTACTTTGTTTACACTACTGTTTTTAAAATAGAAATATCAACATGTTTCGAAAGCGAAGCTTTCCTCATCAGTATACTGTGTATCCTGGTGAGAAAAAAAACGGTGTAAACGTTTTTCTTATTAATTTATTGAAAGAATTAATATATATTACCAACTTTAATAATTTATTAAAGCAATAATAATTACTCTGTTTAAAACCACTGTATTTAATATGTAAATATCTACATGTTTCAGGAGAAAAGGTCCCCTCTTCAGAATGAACAATTTACCTTATAAAAATAATGAAAAGTATAGACAAATAAAATACAATAAAATTAAACACAGACAAAAATGAAAAATAAGTGATGAAAGCATGTAAGTAATTAATTTAAAAAGTTTAAGAACAAATATTGAATAAAAAATTAATAAAAAATCGATTAAAAATTTTTGAATTAAAATTTAAAAAAAATAAATTATTTAATATAAATAAAATAGCAAGGTATAAAAAATACATATTATGAGTTATTGTTATTATTTTTTTTATTAATAATATAAATATAGTTATTAACGAGAAAATAAATTTAAGATATAACTATTTTTTTTTAATTTGATTATTAATAACACTTTTTAATAATTTAACTCAAACATTGCATTTCGATTTTCGACAACTAGCTAGAGATCTAAAAATAAAGAACACAAACTGTCACGTTAAAATTAACGTATTACCGACACCTTTATATATTGTATTGTAAAATTTTTGTGTACAGTGTCAGGGAACATTTCTCCCTCTTCCTGTGTCAACTGTGGTTAGAGGTGCATAAATGTGGGGATAATATTCTGCACCCAGTGAGCGGGCTGCCTATTGCTACTGTAGGGCTTTTATTTATTTTTATTTCAAAGAATTGTAAACTATGTTTTATTTGCTATCGGCAGTTGTTGATAGCAATCTTGTATTTAAGCCCGCCTTCTGGGGGTCAAAGGGAAAAACTTGTAACCTTAATTCGTTCACAATGAATCGATTCAAATTGACTTTAAAACACATACCAATAAGAAATCAACATTTCTTAGGATCCTCCCCCAACAAAGAAATTCAACGTAATTACATCAAATGATAAAAAAAATTACTCACCGTTTTAACCTAATTCATGAACGAATATCTCCAATAGGTTGGTAGATTCACTTCGGGTTTTACAAAGATTCGTTCTGACATCCTAATTTGGGAGCGAATAAAAAACACAATGTCTCAATTCAATGCGTTAATTGTGCTCATGTCGGGGCTGTTTAGACACTAATCATGTTTACGTGAAGACTGAAATGTAATTAAAAAATAGATATGCCAAAATATATAATTATTAATTTTCACAAGCCAAAAACGGTATGTTTAAGGGTAATGTGGCGTCATTTATGACGATAGATTCCGTTGGGGAGTTTTATCATGTTAACAGAAGAGTAGGTTTTTGGCCAGCGTTTTAAAAAGAGATTAAAACATTAATAACAACGGTTATATTACTAAATTAATAGATAATATATTTAACAAAAAGTTTATTAAATTTTATGTACTCGTATATCCACAAATAACTGATGTTAGTAAACAGCGGAGAAAAATATTATTTTTTTAAATAATAATACTTCAAATTTATGAACTAAAAACATCCCAAATACTATCCAACCAGCTTTTTATATTAATAATATATATATTTTTTTAAATAACCAGGATAAAGATAATATTTTAAATAAATCGGGGGTATATAAATTAATTCGTAACGATTCCAACTTTTTTTAAATCGGAGAGACTTCAAGAAATTTTAGTATTAGAATTAAGGAACACCTAAGATGTTTTTTTTTTTTTTTTTTTATTTTATTTAATATAATAATTTTTTTTACAGAGAGTATATAAAAATAAGACATGATTCATATAGTGTAACAAAAAATATATTATAGCTATTCCTCACCATAAAGAAACAAGGTTCTTGTGTTTGGTGAGTGATTATCGCTTAATTAATCAAATCATAACTTAAAGTATTGTTGTACAATAGCAGGAAAATATGAATATGTCGTGTAAATTTTGTAATTTATCACTAGTAATAGTATTAAAGAAAATGAAAAGAAAGTAGAAGAAAAGAAGAGAAGATAATAATAAAAGACAAAAAAAAATCTAATAATAATAATTTTTTTTTTTAAATTGTTACAGTAGTTTGAGGTAATTTTTTAATCTATGTTGAAATTCATGGATATTTTCTATAATTTTAAGATCAGTTGGCAGATTGTTAAAAAAAGTTATTCCTAGATATAGGTATGTGTTTTGCGTATGCTTAGTATTGAATGGCGGGATTTTAATGTTTTGTTGATACCTTGCGGATATAATGAATTGTAATTTATTTAACGTTTTTTCTTTAAAGATTTGAATAATTGCATATTTTTTATAAATTTTATCTACTGTAGGTACATTGAATATTGTAAAAAGCTTTTCAGTGGAAAATGATGATGGTTTTTTTAAAATTACCTTTATTATCAATCTTTGAATTATTTTAAGTGGACTTAAAATATTATCATATGTTCCCCCCCAGCCAATAATTCCATATTGTAAAATAGACTGAACAATTGCATAGTACACTCTTTTTAGGTTTTCTAGTCTAAGAATATTTCTTAGTCTTATAAATATATATATACATTTTCTAATTCGTTTAACAAGTTCACAAATATGTGTTTTCCATTTAAAATGCTGGTCTATATATACACCAAGGTATTTAATTTCGGAAGTTGGACTAAGTATTGAACATGCTTGATTACAATTGATTCTGTTGCAGTTACTTTGGTGTATTATAATTTTTATTTCTGGTTTTGATTTAAATTTATTGATAGAGAAAGGAATAAATTTTGTTTTTTCAGTGTTAAGGGAGAGTAGATTATTATCGAACCAATTTTTTAATATATTAATATCAGTATTTGCTAGCTTGTTAATAGAATTCAAGTCAGTACCTTCAATTATTATGACAGTGTCGTCAGCATAAGATATTATTTTTTCCGTTTAGCTTTTGCATGAATATGTCATTTACATAGATGATAAAAAGTAGAGGTCCCAGTACTGTACCTTGAGGTATGCCGAAATTACTTGTTTTTTTATGACTAAGTACCTCGTTTATTTTTACCACTTGAGGACGTTTGAAAAGATAGCTTTTTATCCATTCCAGAGCTGTACTATTTATTCCAATGTTGCTTAATTTAATTATAAGTTTGTCATGAAATATGCTATCAAACGCTTTTTTGAGATCTATAAAAATTCCAAGGCATTTTAGTGATTTATCTAATGAAGTGTGAATAAGGCTAGTTAATTTTGAAATTGCATCCTGTGTGCTTCTACTTTCCATAAAGCCGAATTGATTTTCGTGAATTATGCTATTACATTTTATAAACTGGTTAAGTCTTTTTTTACAAGTTTTTCAAAAATTTTTGCAATATTTGAGATTACTGAAATGGGACGGTAATTATTAACATCTTCAGGATTACCAGACTTAAATATTGGAGTTATGGTAGTTTGTTTGTAATTACATGGAAATACTCCGCATTGGAAACTTGTGTTGATTATATGCATAACGGTTTAGAAATTTTGTTTTTAATATTTTTTAAAATGTTAATTGTAATTCTATCAAAACCTGGGGCAGAGCCTCCTTTCATGCCGTTTATAATAGTTACTATTTCGTCCTCTGTGGTGAGTTGAAATGTTGACATTTTATTTTTAACATCAACATTACAGTCTGGAATTGTTATATTTGGATCTTTGTGTATGAGATTAGCAAGATTTTCTCCTATATTTGCAAAGAATTCGTTAAATATATTTGCAGCTTTTAAAGGGTTCTCTTTGCAACATGTTTCCGAATTATCATGAATAATAGTGCTGATTTCATTGTTTTTATACTCTTTTTTGTCCATTATCTCATTTATAATCGTCCATACTCCTTTGTCATTTTCAACCTGTATCAACTTCTGTTTGTAATAGCTTTCTTTTGTATGTTTTATGGTATATGAGAGTTTATTTTTATATGCTTTAAAATGTTTCTGTAAATGTTCATTATTTGGTTGTTGATTAGTTAATCTATAAAGAGCTTGCTTATGACGTACGGATACTATTAAACCGTGAGTTATCCATGGTTTTATAGGTTTGAAGTTAGGTAGTTTAAGTAATAATAATTATTCTGAATTAGCCAACCACATTTTGGAAATCAATCATTATTTTGATATAAATAAAGGTTTAAATTTTTTATATAAAAATACAAGCGATTTACAATTTACAAATTTGAAATTTTAGAAATCAAAAAAGTGTTAATAGTTAAATAAATAAAATTAATAATATTTTTTTTAATAGCTATCTCTTGTATTTATTTTCATATTAATAGTAATAATAAATAATTTAAAAAAATTATTTCTAATATAAATTTGTTATTCGATGTTTTATAGTAGTTTTTTTTCAACGTTTTAGATTAATTATTATCTATTTTCATAATTTATTGTTTATGTCTATAATTTGTCTATTTTTAAATTATTGTGTTCCATGATTATCATTTGTCTATACTTGAGATTGTTATCTTTTAGTATTCTGTATCCTCCTGATGAGAAAAGCTTCGCTTTCGAAACATGTTGATATGTATATATTAATAAAGTGGTGATTACAAAGTAATTTTTAATAAATTTATGAATAAAACAATGCCTGCGCTAGTCTATATGTGTCGAGGGGGATTGAAACAAAGTTATACTGTACACGTTCAAATCGTGACAGGCGAGTGGCGCCTCTTCCGCATCACCTATGCTAGCGATTATGTTTATGTTTATACCGCATACAGTTTATACATATAGAATTACTCGCCGAGCCTAACTACCTTGGCTAAAAGATAATATAGTGAGACCTCTCTGTCTACCTTTCTGTTTTCAACTGTCAGCAAGTGAAAGCGCGAGAAGGAAAAAAAACATAAAGTTGTAACGTGACTATATACGGCGGTCAGCCAAGATCGTTATGTAAATGGCAATGGCATTGGCTCCATTGACATTAACCATCAACCGAGGTTACATTTTCGGCATTGGAAGCCAATTAATCAGCACTATACTATAGCTCATTCACTACTCATTATTCCCATTAAAATGGACGCCAGTACTTGATAATATTTTTTGAACAGTGATAATTTATTGAATTAATTGGAATAACTTACTGAAGCGTATAAGTAATGTTTAATCATTGAAGAAGATAATATTGAGAAATCTCAAACGAAACATGAAACAGGAAAAGACACAGAAAATAAAAAGGTATCAGTCGAATATGGGAATTACTCTAACCGCTGAGTTAATGAGATGAGACCTGCATATTTTACGGCATTTTTATCGATATCATACTTCAAATTTAAGACTTGCCAACATTATTTTCAAATTATGTTTGATTTCCAGTAGACATACCTGCGTCTTTTTCTGTTTCGAGATGAGATTTGTTAATATTATCTTATTTACCTTCTAACTAGCTAGCTAAAAAACATGATATTTCTCGTAGACAAAGATGATAGAACGCCACCTTCTACTATTCATTGGCTCTTGACATGACCCGCCTCAAGCATTTGATTTATCCCGCTACTGTTCACACTGTACAGTGTACTCCGTGCCAAGTTTGCCTGGAACTTCTCGGACTCCTTTTATCCACTCGCGCAGATAAACTATCTTTCGTCGATGTGCTGAATGTTTCCCAACCATCAGAGCGCATTCGTTACTCGGTCATGTATTGTTTTTAACACACACCCGCCTGAGGGATCTGATTCCTCTTCCAATGAGTTTACTTTCGTATTTCCTCTACGGAATAATTTCACTTCATACTTAACTACCATCCATCAGGATTGGTACCAAAACAACGATGTGAACTCGACTAGTCTCGATTTGTTCTTCCTGTATGCATTTCTTGCAATTTATTATATGTGACTCTCGTTCAGTCCTCCGTCATCAGGTTATAGTGGCGGTCGGTAGTTTAGACAAACTATTCGGAGTTTAACATTATTAAAAAAGGAAAGAATTTGGACTTTCTGTGATCCGCTTTTCTTCTCCATTGAATATTTATTTATTTAACAGAACATATGTACATTGGTTATATGTATTCTAATATGAACACAATTACACAATTATAATTACAATTATGCACATATTATAGTCACTGCATTTCAAAAGTTGGCGTGGGGCGGAAGGAATTTAAAAGAGTTATATTAAAATTGAATTTCACCATGAATTATAAAAACAAAAACAATTAAATACTGAAACAATATAATAGCGCTCACACAATGTAGTAGAAAATACACAGAAAAGAAGAATAAAAGTGCTCATTGGCGGGGCACCGAAATAACGAATTGTGGCTTTGACGCACATTCCGGCACTTGTCGAAACCGTATCCATCTAGTATGAAATATCTCAAAGGTTTGTTTGCTTTTTGAGTGCGGTCAGGCATTCGCACATAAGGAACGCTGATCTGTGTGACTTTTTTACCATGAAGCGTGGCGCGCTTTTCAAACTGTACTAATATTATAATCCAAGTAAGGCTTGTTAGCCGTAGTTTTTTCTTAGGAGTACACCGCGCAACCACTGATTAGAAAAAACCACCATTGTTCTTTAATAATAATTATTGCATCCCATTGAAATTGACCCTTTCGCCAATTTCCTCGTCTGCCTTCCCGTCTCTAATCACAATGCGTACACAAAGCCACCCACTTATCTGTCTCCACTAAATTGCGCAGTGTCTTGTCTTCAACCCCTCTCCTTGAAATACCGTGACTTTGGAGTGAATTGAATGATAAATACAATATTTATTAAACTCTCCAAGGCAGCCGGCAGCCGGCAGCCGGCAGCCGAGCACTGTGGAGAACTTCCGAGAAGGTTCAAAGCGGGGCCGAATAACATTTTTTGACAAAGTTATATAATAATATCACTGTCAAATCTTTTCCATGTAATCGAATTATGATGAATAAGAAACTCCAGTGAAAAATATTATGGCTTTAAAAATATATGTTCATATAGATAAGCAAACGCCGATTGAGAATATATAATACTTTTATTATATGTAATTATACGTATTTATAAATCGTTATTTAAAAGGGAATAAAAAATTATCTCATAAAAAACACCCTGTTATGTTGGTACCATTGTATTTGGAACAGTGAACATTCTGTTTTTGTATTAGTATGGAGAGTTTTATTTTTCACATTTGTTTTGTATTTTAAATATGTATTATTTTAGTTTTGGCGAAGTTGAAACATAATTTGGGTGACTTTAAGCTCTTTAATTGGTGTTTAATATTAAAAAAAACAATTATTACTGAAATAAATTGGAGTATTCACGAGCAAACCAATTATCAATACGGATATTATGATAGTATTAATGCTCAATACTATTATTATTCTTGAGTTAAAGTTTCCAAAACGATACATAATATTATTACTTATGTTAGAATATAAAATTATGTACAGAAAAGCTCTTCCTTGTTTCGACATTTAACATTCTAACCCCAAAACCGATCAAAACCAACCGGCCATAGATTCGGAGCGTTTTGGCGGACTTGGGTAAATAGAAACTTTGAAAGAAAATAAAACGAAGTGTTTCAGTTTGAACGTCATTACTGATAAAAAATGGACTGGAGTTCCTTATTGCTCCCTCGTGGAGCCAGTTTACCGAGATTGTCCACCTACACAAGAATGAATGCTAAACAAATCTGATAACGGAGATAAAGCAGTAATTAACATGTCTGGTGATGTTATCGAAGGTTGTGTTATTGATGTGTACAAATTGGAAAAACAACCGAAGCAGAAAAATGATTTTATTTCAGCGATTATCGAAACGCTCCGGCACGCTAGTTGAATGAAAAATATCATAGCGCCTGTCGAAATTTTGATAACGATAAAATTTGAAAAGGAAATAGAGCAATCGTGGCCTCTGAATGAACAAAAAAATAAATTAAAATGGCCATCAAAATAATCTAAAAAATATTAAATTCACATCCTAAAATAACGCTTATTCTGTAATTAATGCACTAAGTAATTACAATAAATCATACGAAATAATTTAGGTGCAATATACTTATTAACTTACAAGCTTCGGGCAGTAAATTATGCTAAACTATTTAGCATAATGATCGTTTTCACGAACGCTTC
Source organism: Halesus radiatus (assembly GCA_022606495.2). NCBI lineage: Eukaryota > Metazoa > Arthropoda > Insecta > Trichoptera > Limnephilidae > Halesus > Halesus radiatus. The sequence continues at coordinate 187,935 of JAHDVE020006895.1, forward strand.
CACAGCTCGCGGTAGGCAGTAGGCAGTAGGCAGTAGGCACACTGAGTTGCGCGGTTCTAGCGGAAGCGGGAAGACCATCACACGCGTTCGTGAAGGATGCAAATGTCAAGGAAAACTAATTACATTGGGATGGGTGCAAAGTAGCGCAAACCAAATATATCCTAGTAAAGGGGTTACCCGGCCATTGAGGTGCATAAATAGAGTCTACGTTCCTTGTAAAATCAGTGTAAAATATTGTTCCCGCGCATGAAGTAAGAAGGGGGATGTCGCCCGAATAATTCCAACTGCGAAGAAATCAACAAAACGAGTTGCCGGGAACATTTGAGTTACCGGCGTGCCTACTTCATTTTCTCCTTGAATTATTTTTTTCCTTTAAAAAAGCCAATTTACATGAATATTGACTATGGTAAAACCGATGAAAGGTTGCATCATTAACTTTTCTACTTTTCCAGAACGACATGTCCAATCACGTAGGCATTTTGCAGTTATCATTGGAGATCCATACCCGGCGAGCGCTTGTAATCGACTGAAGCTCGTGTTATCTCTATGATGCCAATTAGCCGCGTGTTGTTGTCCATATTTTTGACGGCCTCCATGGTCGAGGGGTAAGGCTCTCGACTACGAATCCGAAGGTCGCGGGTTCAAATCCCGGCGTGCGCAAGTAAATTTTATTTAATTAATTTGTGTTGTTTCATAATTAATTCATTTAAAATAATAGTGTATTTGCGCACGTTCCAGAGTGGAAGATACTCTCAGTATCGTCCTGGTGAAAGACCACCATTCAGAATTGAAACGTTGCTTGAAATGGCTTTTCGCCGTGTTTGGTGACCAGATCTGAATAGCCAGGTATTCCCCACCTTCCTCTTCCCCTTCTCCTTCCCATCCCCAATACCTCCAGCCTCACAACATTCCCCAATTGGGAATGCCATAGTCTCACTGGCTCCAGATGGTTGGGAGCAGTTGGGACTCTTGTGAGGTATTCATATAAAAAAATATATTTCTAACGTTAAAAAGAATATACTAACCAAAAATATTGCTAAAAGTTGTGTCTTGTGTCAACACGAATATAGCCAGTAGGCATCAAATTCGCTTGGCAAGCGGAGTCTAGAAACGTTTGTTGTAAGCGCAATAAGCGGTTTTTATTTATTTTGCGAAGAATTTTGTAAGAAAGAAAAAAATAATAATAAAAGGAACTTGTTTCTTACATGCGTTCATATTTTTCTAATGAAAAAATTAGTAGTTTACGTTTATATTTTTTTACAGTAATTGATAATTTAATTTAATTCTTATCGAGGGAATTTCTAGGAAAAGGTTCAATTTATTCAAAGCAATTTTTTGGTTTTCATAATTTAAACCGATTCGTAGTATAGATTAATCGAAATAGTTATTTCACTGATAGCTTTGCCTTCGTGTTTATTCCATTTATCTAAATGTATCCGGCTGGTAGATTTCCTCAATTTAACGAACGGATTACAAAGATTTGGAAAGAGGAGAGACGACAGGTAGGATACAGTGGCAGTATACTCGTGAAAAGGGGTAATATTTACGGCTAGCTTCTAACATGTAATAATCGTTTAGACGCCAACATTAATATTTCCTCCTTCGTATCATGTATCTTTCAAGATGCAATTTCGTTTGGTGAGATACTTCGCACAGTATTCCTAGTGGTGACACAACCCCTTTACAGATATTTCAAGTCCCCATTTGTGAGTCACCGTTAGATATAATATAGAAATACTGCGCTCTATTAAACTAGATTAAACAGCCCATGTAACATGCAGGTACAAAGTACAATTATTCACATTCGTCAACAGCCAAAGTAAGGCATTTGTGATTGCATTATTTCCCCCGTAACTGAATTAAAATATGTTATAACTGAAGATTTACAATGCTTCCAGTTAGCCACTGAGGCGCGTAATTATTCATGTAAAATAAACAAAGCAAGTAAACTAGTAGTACTTTTGGCTATTTCGTAGTAGTTTGGTTCTGGTCCAACACAGAGACCTTTTTGATTGAATTAACACCAATTTGCCGGATAAAATTAATTTCAAGAATGGCGCAAAGTCTTCTAAACGAAGACGGAAGCAAGTTATATAATTAAAATAAATACTAGGAAAAGAAAACAATTCAATCAGGAACCTCGAAACTACTGAGGCTTTATGCACATCTACCGATTAGGGTATTCATTTAAATTAGTTATTCAATTATTTAAATGAAATAGGTGCTTTTTATAACACAAATCAAACTGGGATAAATGCATGTGTTTATTGTTGGCATTACATATGCAGTAAATTAATTATGACTGTCATCACATATTCAGTTGCATACCGAACTAACATATCGAAGCTAGCCGTTAGTACCTACCTAAAGTAATTAACAGAAACTTTTCATACTCCGCGACATTGTAAATAATTAAAAATATTTGAGTAACCGTAAATAATCATTGTCAAAAATCTCAAATAATATTAATGTTTCAAATAAATACCTACTCTGCTTTTGCCAATAACCTTCTAATAAATATAATATCAATGACGAATAGGATTTAAACAGTAGCTGCAATATCATGCAATGTGCAGTGTTTTCTAATATTGTGTCCTGTGCGTGCAAAATCATATCTTCTCAAGCGAAAACTTTGTAATTTAACGTTTTAATCTGGAGTGACCTACCAGGTAAAGATGTTTCTTCATCTGTTTGTACACAATAAGATAAACCCCAACAAGTAGTATTTGTACAGCGCCATTGAGGTGAGTTTTCACAAAAACGGCGCTGTACAAGGCATCCATGTATTATTATTATTATTACATTTATTTATTGATTTATTTAACGGCCATTGTGCTTTTACATACGACTATATCTTACTGTTTGAAAAGGGGAATGAGAAAAAAAAAATACAGTGATAAGGGAGGTATATAAAATAAAACAGTAGTTTGAGAATATATACATGGTAACAGTATAAACATTTTTCTATGACAAACGGTTTGAAAATATATTATACATGACGGCCTCCATGGTCGAGAGGTAAGGCTGTCGAGTACGAATCCGAAGGTCGCGGGTTCAAATCCCGGCGTGCGTAAGTAAATTTTTTTAAATTAATTTGTACTGTTTCACAATTAATTCTTTTAAAAATAATATGTAGTATATTTGCGCACGTTCCAGAGTGGAAGATACTCTCAGTATCGCCCTGGTGAAAGACCACCATTCTGAATTGAAAGGTTGCTTGAAATGGCTTTTAGCCATGTTTGGTGACTACATCTGAATAGCCAGGTATTTCCCCATCTTCGTCTTTCCCCTCCCCAATACCTTAAGTGTCACAACATTCCCCAATTGGGGATGCCATAGTCTCAATGGCTCCAGACGGTTGGGAGCAGTTGGGACTCTTGTGCGGTATTCATATTAAAAAAAAACATTACATACCCATGCACACGATGAACGAGGAGATGTAAAATTCCAATGACACAATAAAGCTTACTAGGAGTATGTTTTCACGGCATATTATAAAAGTGCACTCGGCTCTTTCCACTTGGCACCGACCTATACTGCTCTACTCAATATATTATTAGGTTTATTTAAAATAAAATTAAAAAGTATAAACTTAAATGATCGCAAACAATTGAAACACGAACAATGGTGGGCACGGGCCGCTGGCAATTGATTAAAGAAACATTTTCTTAAAAAGTGTAAAAGCCGCGCAATGTCGGTGTTGTTTTTGTTGTTCGATCTAAGGGTGGAAGTTTTCGTGACTTCTCGCGATTCTTTAACTCTCCGTTAGTTTTGGGGCTCCTTACAGTATCTGCATTGCAGATACCCACCCACCCTCGAGGGGGCGAATCATTAACAACTCAACTAAACTTTACTACACATCTCGGTGCTAACGGTGCTAACGGTGCTTGACGGTGCTAACGGTGCTAACGGTGCTTAGGAGCCAGAATGACAGACGACATACACTAATAGGCACATATCTGATACAGATAACTTGGCTACAATAGAAGTCATTGCCAAACAAACCGGGAGAAAGTGCCTGTAGCAGATTTCATCGGATGCCGACTAATAAAAAAAAACGGAAAAGACATCGAAGGAAAGTAAAAAGGTAAACATGACAAACGTGTTGTAACAACTTCTGCATGATCAGATCGGTAATAACTGGTAGACAGCCGTAGAGCCTGCGGCTGTGGCCACGGCCACCAGAAATAAACCAACAACGAAGCTACAGTTACATAGACACCATTGCGTGTAGCGCGGTTCTTGTTGTACAACAGAATAGATTTGCGGTGCTGTTGAAATGATAAACCCTGTCCTCTCACTTAGCTAGAAATGTAAATAACATCTCGCAGGGGGAACATACGAGTACACTATACTGTGACTGTGAAGCAATCACTTTATTACACTCTTGCTGAAACAATAGCCGGGATTGCTATCGATATCTGGTCGGTTACCATTGTTACGCGATATGGCCCATGGAGCAGAGAGATAAAGGACATTAATGATATTTTTACGCGATATTAACCTGAAACGAATTAAACGGCCACAAGAGAAATGGTGCTAATATTGTTGTCAGATCAGAAAATCGAAAAACTTCTCATTTCTGAAATTTTATGCAACAAATTCTATCTTTTTACAGAGATGGTACGCAACATCCACATATACTGGAAATCGTTCACTCTTTTAAATAATGGGTCGACTTGTCTGATCAGATATATAAGATTATTTAAGGAAATATAGTTGGAAATAGAAACGAGTTATTTTGTTAATTTGTAAAACGCCCTTGTACAGGATGGCGCAAAACTACCGTTATGGTTTGAATGTGTAATAACTTTTTTATTTAATGGTTAATAACTATTATTATTTTTTTGTTAACAGTATATTAATGGGGAATATTTTTGGCTTAAGTGTGAAAAATTATATCCCGCAAGTGGTGGCAATTTTCGGCTTCGCACATTCGTGCTCTTTCCAGTACATTTTGCATAACTTTTCGTAAAAGTTCCGGTGTTATGGCTTGAATTTCATTGCTAATGTTTTGTTTTAGCTGTGGTATGGTCGCTGGCTTATTTACGTATACCCTTTAATTCAAATAACCCCTTCAATAATTTCAAATAAGAAAACAGTCTGGCGCTGTTAAATCCGGTGAACGTGGGGGCCAATTAAAATCGCTTCTGCGCGTAATAATGCGTTCGCGAAAGAGGTCCCGTAACAGAGCCATTGTGTCCCTTGCAGTGTGATCCTTTCAAACGATACACCGCACCAAACAGTACACTTAAGTGGGTGTAATTGTTGCTGATGAACTGTTCTTGGATTCTCCGTAGTCCATATTCTGCAATTTTGATTGTTTACGAAACCATTCAATTGGAAATGGGCTTCATCGCTCATTATCAAATTGTTAATGAGATCGCGATTTTTTTCTGCTTTTTATCGGAATGAAATGGCATAATCAAGCCGTTGTTGGTAGTCTATCGGCTTCAATTCTTGCACAAGCTGAACCTTATACGGGAACATGTGCAATGTGGCCAAAATCCTCTGAACGGACCTCCGCGATAGCCCCAGTTGTGCCGAACGTCTTCTTGTTGATGTTTCTGGACTGTCCTGCACACTATGCACAACACGCTGGATATTTTCTTCCGTGTGGACCGTACGTGGTCTTCCGGTACATGGAAGGTGTCTTACTGTACCATGTTGTCGAAAATTTGCATCCAGGCGGTTTATTGTTGGTGCTGAAGGTCCAGTACGCACATTAAAAAACGACGATAAGCACGCTGCGTCAAAACAATTGACCATTGATTTTCAAAATAAAATTCAACAAATTGTTGATCGCTGTTCTGTTGTGTAGTGTTCCATTTCAAATTCCCCGAGTGTTTTTCACAAAATTACGAAAAAAAAATACGTATAAATAAAATTAAAAAGTTAGTAAACGTTCAAACCATAACGGTAGTTTTGCGCCACCCTGTACATATTTCACAAAAACTTGCCAAGAGATACTATTAGGAAACATAAACCAAAAAACTAAAATAAAGAAACACACTTAGTGGGAAACGTAACGTTCGACTGCACCCACAAGATATTTCTGTCGGTCTATTCGTAAACTGATCGACTGCTGTATATCCAGAATAATCGAGGGTAGCGCTACGTGATGTGATTCCAGAGAGAAGAATGGGACTGCCACAGTATGGACTTGTTTGCAACTGCACAACAGCGATCTCCGTCACGGCCTGTCTGCCTCCGTGGCCAGAAGGCGGCACGGCGCAAGTGTCAACGGTTGTTCGTTGGTTCTTCTCACTTATTTTGCTTCCTGCGCACCGCCCGTGACAGCTGAGCGGCAGAACGACCGAGGACTGACGCACCCATCTACCCATACCTCGATCCATGTGATATGAAGTGTGAATTGACCCAAAATCCAAAAAAATAATAAAAATAACAATCGCATATTTTACAATTTCTTCAAAAGATTTGTATTCATTTTATAGCGTCATTATTAATAAACGAATTAAAAAATTCTTTTGTATTCACCTCTTTTTTAGTATACACATATCGACATGCATCGAAAACGATGTTTTCTTCTTCAGGAATATATAAAATATTAATAAAATAATAATTTCAAGTGTAGACAAATTATAAACATAAACAAAAATTGATTAAAATAGGTAAGTAATTAATCAAAAATGTTCGAAGAAAATTATTATAAAACATTGAATAACAAATTTACATTCGAAATTAAAAAAAAACCATTCACTACTAACGCTATTTCTGATTTCTAAAATTTGAAATTTGTCTAATTGTAAACCAGTTGTATTATTTGTATGTGAAAATTTTGAACCTTTATATTATATCGAAAGAACGTTTCTAAAATATGGTTGGCAAATTCAGAATAATTATTATTGTCTTAAAAACTTTAGTTTATCAATTAATACATATTTGACAAGTCAAAACATTTTTCACCAAGAAAATGTAGACATAATTTGTCTCGACACCACCTATTGAGGGATTTAGCCGTTACAAGCCTTCCTCATACTAATAAAAGTTAGTTGTTGACAGGTGAAATATAATAAAAAAACAGTAATTATTGAATGAAACACTAGTATATATTGATTAACTTGGCGGGTTTGCGATAAGCCGACGTAGCTCAACGGTAGAGCATCTGACCGGATATTAGAAGATTGCAGGTTCGAGTCCTGTCGGCGACATTTATCTTTTCTCGGAAGGTTTTTTCAATTTGGATGAGTGTTTCAGGCTAATAATTATTGTTTATAAAAATAATTGTTACCCTTTGCGCTATGCACAAAAATCTTGTCTTAAAAACTTTAGTTTATCAATTAATAATTATTATTGTGTATTAAATAACAAGACACTTTGTTTTTAATCCACTCTTATTTTTTATTTGTCGACTAGTTCTTGTTCGATTGTGCCGAATCGTCTTCAGGACATAGAACATACTAAACATACTGAACAATAATAGAACATGTCCTGAAGACGATTCGGCAGAATCGAACAAGAACTAGTCGACAAATAAAAAACAAAAGTGGATTAAAAACAAAGTGTCTTGTTATTTAATACATAATGTCAATCCACAATGTGTTTGCTTATTCTGAAAATCTAATTATTATTATTTAAGCACATTAGGTGTTCCTTAACTCTAATACTGAAATTTCAAGAATTTTTGAAAAAATGTTTCTTTCTAAACATGTCGATATGTGTATATTAATAAAGTGGCGAATACAAAAGAATTTTTTAAATCATTTAGTATATTTTACGTTTAATACAATTTTCAGGGGGAAAGCTAGGCCACGTTATTTGCAACGCTTTTAAAAATGCGCAATTTGTTATTGAATTCTTTTTAGCGTTGTCATACTACGTCACGCCGGATACCGGAATTTTCGAGGGACGCTTTTTGTAAATGATTTTTAGCCTATCGTGTGATGTCTGCCACTGTTACTTTTATGCAAGCGAGCGGGAATAAAACCGATGTTATAGCCCCATTCACAAGAGTTTTTAGCGCGATGGAACTTTCGCCGTCGTAATTTTAATGCTATCTAATAGGAGGCACTCCGGAGTCGTTACACAAATTATATTAATGTGCACAAAAAGAACAACAGTTCCTTGTGAATACAATTACAATCGTTTTAAGACACGATTTTCATAATCTCGCCTAAGGGGACGGATGCAGTCGCAACGCAGCTGTTCATTCTCTAGTTCAAAGCGATGGAATTTTCGGTATCCTGGTTCAGCACAGGATCCGACAGCGGAATGGCTTCGAGATGTAGGAGTTCAAGCTCCAGTGATTTTACCCGGCGGCCATGAAAAGCATGCTAATGCAGCTAACTTCAGCTTCAGCGAGTGCCAATCGGTGTACCACCAAGAAACTCTGCAGACAAGAGCGGAACACCCATTTACAGCATGAGATTCAGCTGTCACTTTTATTGTACAAGTATAATATTACTTACATATAGTGGGAACTTGTACCCGCTAAGCCACTGCAAGTAGCTTGTCAGCAGGAGTTTAGTTCAACAATATTATATAATACAACAGCAAATAACAATCATCATTCAAATGTAGCGCAAATTTAGAAATATATATCATGCGCATGCATAATGCATATTGTGGTCGATGTACACAACTTGGAGAAATGACAGTTTTGTTATAGAGATACTGAGTACAGGTTTGTTACAGTGAGGATAGACTTAATATAATAGTAACACTTAAATCATTTTAAAGTTACCCGCAGCTATCAAGGAGATATACAATCAAGGAGACCGTCATATTTGTTACCACGAATACACGAGGATACTTTCCAAAAGCCAACACTTTAACATCGGTGAGAAATTCGTCATAGAGCAATTGTTTTTAAATTCGTATGGCAACTTGTTAAATATAAATAATACAATGTATTCGAGGGTTCGTTGACCATATTTATTTTGAAATATTGGCACTATCATTCCTATATTTTGTGTGAATCGTATATTGTGTACATGATCTACCACTGCTTATACGGACTGAGAAATGAAGCCTCCTGCATTCCTCCTTTATTTAATCCGGATTTCTTTAATCTCAAGATAACCAATCTATCGGGTGGCGCAGTACATACAGTACCTCTGCCTTCACAGATCACAGCCGTGTCAGATCCTGCGACGGATGAAAAAAACAATTGTTGAACCATTAATATTTAAATATGTATACACTGCGTCCGCTCAAAAACATACGATAAAAAGGTAAACGTGGTAAAAACGAAAATAATATCAGAATGAATACGTTTATACCAAAGGCAAAGCAACGCGACGTCTCCCACGCCAAGCATTTATCTTCCTCGTGAAAAAGGCTTTATCGACACTAGAGGTAATTTGCATCGTGTGCGTGTGTCTGAAATAGGTGACGTTCTCCCAAGTGATATTACATAAAAGGATATAAACTTTCTTACTTCTATTGCAGGTTTTCACACGCATTAGCGACCGGGGCGATGGAATGCCATTTATTCAAACAGTGGCCAACGTAACGACAGGCCTGCAACTGGTGTTATACAAATATCTCGTATCGCATCAACACAATTTCATGCAGGTTATTGTTTGAACAGAATGCTCAGAATGTTGATGCAACGTATTGTTTAACGAATGACATTCAGCTAATTCAAAACAGAATGTTATTTGTCGACGACGAAGAAATATTTGAACGAAAAACAGGATGAGGGAAGAGTTTTTGGTACGGAATTAAAAGCATTTCAGTTGAAAAATATGGATTATGTTTTAACTTGGATTTCCGTTAAATGAAAGACAACTGGACAAAATACAAATATGTACATTAATAACAATCTTTGATTATGTTCTGTTCTGTTTGGACTGTTGACATTTGAAATAAGTCGATAATTTATTTATTTAATATCAACGGTATAAATATATCATAAACAATAATTACATGCCACAGTTAACTACAGGCATAAGAATATAGCACTAATAATTTAAAAAAGGTAACTATTAAATGTGGCATTAGGTCGTACAATGACCTCAGAGTGTATATAAAGAATAAAAGTTAATGAAGGATATAAAAGTAAAAGATATGCGTACATATAAAACATATAGTAAACGTAAGTTACATTAATATTGATTGAAAATATATAATAGCATAACCTTCTTGTACTTACCTTCCGTGCAGTTAAATAGATCCGTTACATCTGCGTATCTATTACTAACTTCTTGAAATCTAGGTACAAGCGAGTGTTTGCAATGCTCAGTCTTGGTGGTGTTACATTTAAACAGGATTTTGGAACGAGTTGCTCTCGTAGGTACATGAAATTGTATGAGGCTAATTAAATCAGGGTTGTCTGTACTACCATTTACAATTTTGAACATAAACATCAAGTCGGAAATAATTCTTCGACCTGAGAGATTTAGTAAATTTAGTTCATTCATAAGTATAGTGGGAATACCGAGTTTATAAATCATGTGTCTTAGGAATTTATTTGTCAAGTCTTACAATATTAAATTAATGCTGGCATCATATGGCTTTGCCGTGATTGTAAAATATTAGACGTTGAGTATCCTTCATGATTTTCCATTACTTTACTTTATTATCACTTTTGCAGTTCGTATTTTCTTTCTACTTTTTTTAGTTCTAGTTGTCATTGAAACTGTGGTTTGTTTAACATAATAGATGTACTAACGGTTAAACCTCCGAATTCCGAATTTCTATGTAAATATTACAAACTTCCCATGAAAACTTCAAGTTTTCACGCAATTAATAAAAAATTATTGAAAATTTTTGGTATTAAGTACATTTTGAAACAGTGTATAAAAAACACGAAAATATAATAAAAATAAAATACGTAAACAAAAAATCCCACAGTGGCAAAGCCCGTGTACACTGTGCGTATTATAATAGTTTTTTTATCACGTCCGTAGAGACGACTTATGTGAAAGTTTTAATTTTAAACAAAAATTAAGGTATTCATTTTCTTAAGGGAATAAGTGCTAGTGAAAATAAGAAAGATAACATATGACATAAAGTGATGATAAGAAACAAACAAACAAAAAAACATTACATAAATTATGTCAGCAAACATAATTTACTGTTATTATAACAGGTACGTACATCAGTATAGTAAGGCGGGAGTTTTAAAATCGCACATGAGTGTGATAATAATGTCTTGAAAGTAAGTTTTATAAAAATATATATGTTTTGTATTATTGGTGTCATAAAAAATACGAACATAAAATACAGCATCGAACAAAATAATGCATTGTTGGTATCAGCTACAGGCGAAACATATACGAGGTGTGTTCAAAATAAAAGGTGTATTTTGAATTTTCGCGGGCTGTGTACATTCGACTATCGATTTTTTTTTTGTTATGTTGGTACACATATGTTTATCATGTGTTAGATTCGTGGTTTGTTTTTGACAACAGGATAGGTTAGTCACGTTTTTGTGTGCTCTTCAATTTTTTACTTTTGAAAAAAATGGATCAAAGAATATGTATTAAATTTTGCGTTAAAAATGGAATAAAGTGCTCCAACGCACTTAAAATGTTGACTATGGCATTCGTCGAGTCTACTTTGTCTCAAAAAAGTGTTTATAAGTGGTACAAGCGCTTTACAGAAGGCCGTGAAGATGTTAATGACGATGAGCGTCCTGGAGTTGCAACCACGTCAACAAACGAAGAAAACATCGAAACAGTGAAGAACATGGTTTTGGAAAATCGTCGAATCACTATTAGGGAAGTTGCAGAGGATGTTGGAATATCAATCGGCTCATGCCATGCAATTTTCTCGAATGTTTTGGGCATGAAACGTGGGGCAGCGAAGTTTGTTCCGAAATTGCTAAATTTTGAGCAAAAGCAACGTCGCTCAGGAGTTGTTGAATGGCGTCAACGACGATCCAGATTTGCTCAAAAGGGTCATTACTGGTGATGAAACGTGGGTATATGGTTATGACGTCGAAACCAAGGTGCAATCATCCCAATGGAAGCGGCCAGAAGAGTAAAGACCGAAAAAAGCACGCCAAGTTCGATCAAATGTGAAGGTGTTGCTCACTGTTTTCTTCGATTACAATGGCGTGGTGCATCATGAGTTCTTGCCAACAGGTCGTACGGTTAATAAGGAATACTACAAGGAAGTTATGCAACGTTTGCGTGAAGCAAAACGGCTTAAACGTTCGGAATTGTGGAAAAACAAATCATGGATTTTGCATCACGATAATGCACCAGCTCACACACCAATGCTTGTTCGTGATTATTTGGCCAAAAACAACACCGTAATCATGCCTCAACCACCGTATTCACCAGATTTGGCTCCCGGTGACTTTTTTCTATTTCCGAAACTGAAGAGACCAATGAAAGGAAAGCGTTTTGCCACAATTTTTTTTTTTTTTTTTATATATTTATTTCTTGCTAAAGCAATCCCGATGAGTTTCAAAACTCATTTTAGGACAGGAGGAATTTACAATACATAAGTAGGAGATAGTACATACAATTTTACATTGACAGCAAAATATCAAAAATAGAAGTTTCACATACAGACAGAAATAATTTTATAAGGCCAAGTTAAATAGAACAACACCCAAGAGAAAACATATAAGGGAACAACAAAATATACAAATATGGATTTACTGATTTTCATTTTTAAATATCCTTAAAAAGTATTCCTTTATACCATCATTTTGGGATTTTTTTATTTTTCTGGATGGTTTTGTACATATCTGGAAGCGAATTATAAAGTGTGTAGGCAATGTAGTTTAAAGATTTTATTCCATATTTTGTAGTGTGTGTTTGAGGAATGCAGATTTTATTGTTATTTCGAGTATTGTGGTTGTGGATGTCTTGATTGTAAAGTGGCTTGACGTTAGTGTGAGTTGATTGTTGAGTAATTTGTAGGATGGTGCTGGTGATTTCATACTTAGGAAGGATCGTGATTGGAAGGATACCGGAAACTGAGTAGATGTCCCTGACATGAATGTCCCATGGAAGTCCAAAAACATTTCTGAGGGCTCGGTTTTGAACCACCTGCAGATCAGCAATCAATTTCTTCGAGGCAAAGCCCCAGATACAGCAGAGATAGGAAATGTGTGAATGTACCATGGCGTAATATACTGCAGTTAGTAACGGAATGGGTAGTAATCCTGAAGTCTATATAGCACACCAGTTATGGGGGTAATTTTCTCCTTTACATGATTTATATGGAGATCCCACGAGAGTTGAGAATCTACTATAAGGCCCAAATATTTTGTTGTCGTTTTCTTTTCGAGGCAGTTGTCACCAATTTTGATATCGAGGCTGGAATTTTTCTTGTTGCCGAATAGTAAATAATGCGTTTTTTTTACGTTAAGGGTCAGTTTATTTATTCTCAACCAGGTTGTGAGATGGGAAACATCAGCATTCATTTCCATTTCAAGTTCCGCTAGGTTTTTTTTGTTATAAAAAATTACAGTATCGTCCGCATAAAGTTGAAGAGTTCCTTTAATGCCCCACTTTGTTATGTCATTAACATATATTAGAAATAGCAACGGTCCAAGAATTGATCCCTGTGGCACTCCACATGTTATTTCACCCAATTCACTCATTTCTCCACCCAGTTCTACTGCCGAAAAGCGATTTGATAGGTAAGATCTGAAAAGTTCCAGAGGAGTACCAACAATACCCAAATGTTTCAGTTTTTCGATCAATACGTTATGGTCCACCGTGTCAAACGCCTTCTTTAGATCAATAAATATTGCCGCTGTAAAATCTCCATGGTCAATATGTTTCTGCAGATTTGATATGAAATCGAAAGCTGCACATTTAGTGTTAGATCGTCGTCTGAAACCGTATTGTTTTGAGGTGAGAATTTTGTTTTGTTCGAGATATTTCAATAGTCTTTCTTTGATGACACATTCAAAAAATTTGGAGATAGCTGGAAGTATAGAGATTGGACGATAATTTTGGACATTTTTTTTACATTCGTCTTTATGTATAGGAATAATTTTTGCAACTTTTAGTTTGTCTGGAAAGATACCTTTTGACAGAGAGAGATTTATTAAGAATACGAGGTCATCCACCAGTTCCTCCTTGCAGTTTTTGAGAAGGAGAGAGGTTATACCATCGGAACCAGCTGCCGCTTTAGATTTGAGGTTGGATATGATCCGTAAGATTTCTGTTTTATTTGTCCTGATCATGTTAAAAGATTGTTTTGCTTGAGGTGCCGTGTAGATGGTATTTAAATCAGTTTTTGAAGTTTTTATGACTGATGCGAGACTCTCCCCAACTGAGAGAAAATATGTGTTGAAAGCGGTTGCAATCTCCTTTGGTTCTTTTACTTCTTCGTCATTTATGACTAGCAGTTTACAAGCTATTGTTGGGTTTCGGGAGCTATTTGATATAATGGAGTTAATTGTTTTCCATGTTCGTTGTGGCTTATTCATGTTTTCATTAAGCAAATTCGTATAATACTTAGTTTTAATATATCTTCTATAGTTGGTGACAGTATTACGAGCTTTATTTTTTTCTGTTGTCAAAGGAATACTTCCTTGATTTCGTTTCCAAAGTTTAAATATGCTATTTCGTTTTTTAATCAGCCTATCAAGTTCTGCATCAAACCATGGAGTATTGTTAGGTCTTTTGTCTCCTATATTAGTTTTTAGTTTTGTTTTACACGAATTCATAACATTTTGGAGATAGTCAGCGAAGTTATTATAATTTTTGTTTACATCGTCAGACGAATGGGTAAATTTACAAGTTTTAAGTGTGTTATTTAATTTTTGATAATTTATTTTGTAAGCATTTGATAGGTTTCTTGCGGATCTGTTATTGGGGAGGTTTTTTAGGGAATTTTCATAATCCAATATAAGTATATTATGGTCACTAAGGGGATCATCAATATTTGAGATTTTTCCGGAACTATTTGTCCTATTTGTAATTATGTGGTCTATTAGCGAGCTGGTGTTGTTAGTTACTCTTGTGGGAAATATTGTGTTACATACATAAAAGTTATACGATTTCAAGGTGTGAATATATTTCCGTGCAACTTTTCTAGTTGTTTCTAGACGTCTTTTGAAATATCGATATTGAAATCTCCAATAAGTAATGTGTCTTGTTTGTTTTTATTTAATATTATTTCTAAAGAGTCAAAGAAGTCTGTTATATTTGAGTTCGGCTTACGGTAAAAAACATACAGATTTAGAGGTTTAATATTTTTTGCCGTAATCCTAATTCCTAGAAAGGTATTTTCACTGCCGCATTCTTCGATTTTTTATTGTCGAGTGTATTATGCATGTAAATGGCGACTCCTCCTCCTCTGTCCATCTCACGGGAAGCAAAATTTCCAGAGTAGTCGGCAATATTGAAAAAAGTTTCCTCTCCTTTACGTAGCCAGGTTTCCGTGATTACGAGAATATGAACTGTTTCTGAAATGTTTTTTAGAGTTTCTTCAATTTCGTCAATTTTGTTTCTAATGCTTCTAGCATTCATGTACATAATACGCATACAGGAGCTTTTAGTGATGTATTCTTGTATATTGAAACATTTTTTTCCTTGAAGTTGCCTTTAGCAGTGTCCCACGTAGTCTATCCTTTCTCTGAAGCGCTCATCCATCAGCTTCCAGAGTGGGCAATCCGGATTTGTTGCCCGGTGGGTTCTTGAAACTCCGGTGCAATTTGAGCACGTTGGTTCTTTCGCCTTGTTGGGACATGTGTCATATTTATGACTTTCTCCACAGTGAAAGCAAGTTATCTTCTCTGTACAAAAACGTTGGGTGTGACCAAAACCCAGGCATTGGTAGCATTGCATCACCGGTGATTGATCTTCTACTACAAGACGTTGATATCCTACGTTTACTCGTCCAGCATTTATCAAAGATTTCCAATTTTTTGGTGACGCTTCAAGGACAACGTTGCACAGTAGTTTGTTCCTATGATTTTTTTATATTTAATTCTGAGTTTTTGTTTGAAGTCTAGTTCACATCCTTTATTTTGGGATTCTAGAGACTTCAATAGGTCTTCATCAGAAGCACCTTTAATCAGCCCTTTTATAATTACTAGCGGTTCGAGTTGCTTACCATCAGTCACTGTTATTTGTCCCTGTAGTCCTTTGCTAAGTTCCGCTTTGAAGTTGTTTTTGTCTTGTAGTGAGGCCATTTTAAATATTAATTTGTCGCTGTTAGTTTTTCGCATACCCGCAACACCAATACCTGTAATAATAATAATTAATGAGATAAAGTTAGAATCGAAGAACGAGCCGATGGCCACACCGAAAAGCGCATTCCAGAAGTGCTTCGAGGATTGGAAGAAGCGCTGGCATAAGTGCATTATATCTGAGGGGGATTACTTTGAAGGGGAGAAAATGTATATTCATGAATAAATAAATACTTTTCGGAAAAATTCGAAATTCACCTTTTCTTTTGAACACACCTCGTATATGTATGTTATTTTTAAGATATTCTCTATTCAGACGTCTAGTTGAAAAAGTGATTATATATAAATCTCCCGATATTAAATAATTCAATTACTACGCCCAAAGCGACTATTTATATTAACGCGCTATTATCATTTTTTAAAGATATTTATTATACATAATTAAAATATTGTTTACATGGTAATAATAGTAGGTATGTAAGTACTAAAAACGTTTTTATTTTATCTATTTATCTTATTTATCTATATAATTTTTATAGTTTCTTTTTCTTTTAAATTAATACCTCCCTAATTGAGGAATTCTCGTATTTAGAGAGGGAGTACTACCATGAACAAGATATTCTGGTGTCTATACAGTAATTAAAAAAAAAATTAAAAGAAAATTTTTAGTAATACAATATACGTATATAATGTATGTACATAAAAATATATACATTTTTTTCTAAATGAACTTATAATCTCCTAAAATTAGTTACTTGTAAAATGCATTTTTTCTTAAAAATTTAATTAATTTTTTTCAGCTTGTATTTCTTTAGGAAGTTGGTTAAAACATGTTACGGCTGAATATGTGTAATGGTGTTTAGCTGTTGTTGGATTAAGTTAGGGATTATTATTTGTCCTGTGGTTTTCGGCCTGGTGCTGGTGCTCAGTGACTACAATTTTAGGTTTTCTTTATGGATTTGAAGTAATTAATTTATTTGGTATATTATACTTAAATTTCAAACTTTAAATTCATCGAATAACTCATGGGTTGAAAAATCGGATTTAAAAAAAATAAATATTTTAATGAGTCTTCTTTGGACAATTTCCAATCGGGCTAAGTTTGTCTTATACGCTCCTTCTAGCCTGTTATTCCATATTGTAGAATTGATCGTGTAAAAGCATTGTAAACCTTCAGTAACATAGATTTTTGTAAAATATTTCTTAGTTTGAGAACATATTTCCGTTTCAATCAAGATTCAGTCGCCGCTCGGAGGGTATTGCCGGGTCTTCTTCTACGCTTCTGTAAAGGGAGTCATAAATAAATGAGTGAATTCAACGGCTTGCCAAACTTACTCGATGGGGTAAGAATGGAAATACTGTCAAGTGCAAATGAATGTAAGGTGAAGGTAAAGGGAAAGAACGCAGAGTTTATGGTTGTATCATAAAATAGACGATGTATATATATATTATGGTACTGAATGCATTGGACGTAAATAATCTCAAAGAAAACACTTAAATAACCCATTACCCACAATCTGGAATTAGCCAGATTAAAGTGGTTAAAAAAAATCGAGAGCATTATGAAAAAAGACGCAGATTGTAATAAAGCCGATTCAACAGTGTATAAACTGCCAAGTGCATGAAACAGAAAGGGTAAACACAATATTGACGTGGGAAGGTTAAAAGCTTTTGTAAAAAAGACGCACATTGTAATAAAGCCGATTCAACAGTGTATAAACTGCCAAGTGCATGAAACAGAAAGGGTAAACACAATATTGACGTGGGAAGGTTAAAAGCTTTTGTAAAAAAGACGCAGATTGTAATAAAGCCGATTCAACAGTGTATAAACTGCCAAGTGCATGAAACAGAAAGGGTAAACACAATATTGACGTGGGAAGGTTAAAAGCTTTTGTAAAAAAGACGCACATTGTAATAAAGCCGATTCAACAGTGTATAAACTGCCAAGTGCATGAAACAGAAAGGGTAAACACAATATTGACGTGGGAAGGTTAAAAGCTTTTGTAAAAAAGACGCACATTGTAATAAAGCCGATTCAACAGTGTATAAACTGCCAAGTGCATGAAACAGAAAGGGTAAACACAATATTGACGTGGGAAGGTTAAAAGCTTTTGTAAAAAAGACGCAGATTGTAATAAAGCCGATTCAACAGTGTATAAACTGCCAAGTGCATGAAACATTAATAATTTTTATGATTGGAGAATATTTATAAAATGATTATTTTTAACGAAATAAAACAATCACTCTGTTTATAACCACGAAAGGTTAGTTGAATTTTGTACCCTGATGATGCTTGTAGTAAGCGAAAACGGTTGTTATTAATAAAAAATCATGGTTATAAACGAAGCGATTGTTTTATTTCATTAATATGTCAAACCACAAAGTGACTGCTTTCTATCAATATATTATTATTTTTGTTTGTAAAACTACAAATATTGCAGACGACGTCCTATTTTCTTTGAATGCATTAATTCGTGTAGAGGAGAGGTTCGAACCTTGGACCATCAATCGGATTCCGAAAGTATAATTGAAAAATTAAAAAAAAAAAATCATGAAAAGAAGTTTGTGGCGTCAAAAGATGGGGAAGATTTTTGTTAAAATAAAAATCTATCTGTCAGATTTAAACCATACAGTTAGAAGCTATATTCTGTATATTTTGGAGTTTAAGGTAAGCGAATTTACGTTGTGCATGTTTACTGGTTAAAAATATCTCATTATCCAAGAAAAACGTAATGTGAAAAACGTATCTTCAATTTAATTTGCCTTACTACGCATTATATCACGTAACTTGGACCACGACCCAAGGTTTGCATTGTCTTGAATTTTGTGATGTGGACCAAACTGGGTCTCGCTACAACGGCCGGTACTGCAACTTTTCATACTCCGCGACAGGAAAATGTAAATAACTATAATCGAAAATCTCTTTTTTTAGCTTTTTTCGGTCATTTTAAAAATCTGTTCGCAGTCTTGAATTCTAAGACAAAAAAAAAATATTTCAAATAAATACCTACTCTTCTTTGGCCAATAATCTTCTAATAAATATAAAATCAATGGCAAATGGATTTAAACAGTAACTGCAATATTGTGCAATGTGCAGTGTTTTATAATATTGTGTCCTGTGCCTGCAAAATCATATCTTCTCAAGCGAAAACTTTATAATTTAACGTGTTAATCTGGCGTGACCTACCAGCTAAGTATGTTTCTGCAGATGTTTATACATAATAAGATAAACTCTAGCAAGTAATATTTGTACAGCGTAGTTGATTTTTCACAAAAACGGCGCTATATAAGTCATCCAATTATCTTACAGTATTATTGTCCTAAAGTCCTATGTTAATCGAGGTGTAGACGCGAATAGTAAAAACGGTAATTTCCACGCACACGCAAAAGAGTCACCACGATGAACATATTGTGTCCTCTTTACGTGTGTTCAAAACGGTTCTGTTTTATGAGCGCGGGGGAGTGCAATGGCGGTGTTAATCTGCTAGTTACTATTATTATTGGAAATCATGTTCTTGGGGATAAATGGCCAGTTAGACGTACTGCTGTTAACCCTAGTACGAGTACGAGTATGTTGTACCGTTTTTGTATGTTACTCTCTTGATCCTAATGTGATAACAATAATTAAAAATTAACTGATTAAAAAAAAAGGAAGTTTAATCTTGATTGCTTTAATTACATGTACATATGCTTGCACCCTATTCCTTGAATACTCGTATTTACAAATATTTTCCTCTCTTTCACAAATATTTTATTTTTCACTTTGCAAAGCCTATCATTAGATACAATAGAAAAATACAACCTCATCAATTAATAGCATACATAGTTATACTGCACAATTAAATTAAACTATTATGTTTCATACAAAACTTAATTTTGGATTAGAGGCCAAAATACTCACCCAAACAAACCCAATGATCTTTATTTTCACCAAAAAGAATAGTAAACATCTAGTACGGATAAGAAGTAATTTATTTATTTTTGTTTAACATTACGAAATAAAGGCCATTAAAGGAATTGATTTTTCGCGATTTTAGAGGCATCTTTAACAATTATTTGGGGGGTTACGGTAATAGAAAAAAAATTTGCCAGTTTACTTTGAAAATATAATGAAACATAAAATAAAATAAAAATATATTAAAATAAGCATTATGGTGGACTTAAAATTAAAACCGACCAGTTTACGTTGGAACACAAATTTGCCGTACATAATTTAAAATATCGACCCGAAAAAGGTTTTTTTTTAAATGTTTTGATTTCACATTTTTATTTACGTGATCATGTTTACATAGCAAATACGATAATTCAAAAAAAAAAACCTTTTTGCCTCCAAAAAGTTGCCTCCAAAATTATGATTTTTTTTTTCATAATTTAAAAACAAAAATACTTCTCATACCTACTAGATATTTACAAAACCTTTAATTTAAAAATATATATATGTATATATCAATCAGTTTGGATAGGTATTTTGGGCTCAAATCCAAAATTAAGTTATGTATGAAATAGGCAGCGCAGCCGTTCCTTTTAAAGAAAATTAACAATATACGTTATAAGTATGACCAACGTGCACGATATCGTATTACGGCCCAAGCAAGGTACGGGTACGGGACAATATACTACGGGTAAGAAGAAGACATCAAGCACATATACACAATCTCTTTATACTTAATTATTATACGTTTTTTATAGATATTATATTACAATACTATCTTTTTCTTCCTTATATTTTGTATTATGGAACTTAATATGAACTAAACTAGTCAATTTGACTGTCCTAGAACGGGATTTGTTCCCAGTTGGGCAGTCAAAGCTTTCTTAAATGTTGATGTTAAATAATGTGTGTTTCAAATAAATAAATATTATTATTATAAATATAGTATGCAGAATGTCTGTTATTTTACAATTATATTAGGTTAGTTAGTTAGTGTAAAGCGCACTTGAGGTGAACCTTCACAAAACTGTGCTAAAGAAATTAACTCTTCTAATTATTATAAAGTCAAACTAAACTCGTTCGAGTGAATTATACAATTTGTATGAAGTATCTAATAATATTCTTTACTAAAATTTGGAACAAGACATTGTGAGGGGAATAAAGAAAACTTACTTACGATATATAAAAAAGGGGAAGGTCGTCATGGATATGCGATTTTTGTGTTTTCTGTAGCATGTTCTTATTTTGCTCCATGCCTACCTGTACGAAATTTAAACCCTTTACCCATTATTCATATCCCTATGAAAATGCTGAATAAATCGCGTCTTCGCGTATCAATGTAGACTTGAACGGGTATTTTGGATATTCATCGAGGGCGGACTTACAGTGCATGACGGGAGGGGGTGTAGGGATGTTTTCCGGGGGTGGTGAATATTCAGGGGGCATTAGCATAAACTAAGCGGCTAAACGGTCCCGCCAAGAACACGAGGGCGGGTCGGGCCGGGGGCGGTCGGACACTTAATGGCCAAACTTGCGAGACTACGAGCATATTAGTCTCTTTAAAATATGCTCTAAGTTGACTTTTCGGGGAAATACGAGTATGTACATTTAAGTTGTAGACCACATTCATCATATTAATTAAATGTTTAATCGAAAAAGGTTCTTGAATCAGCGCCAGCGGGTTTAACCTTGTCCTATAATTAAAGAAAGAAAAAAACTGGAATTCAAGGTGAAGTTTTTGCGTTCCTCGTACTAATTCCTGTTAATTAATTACGTTATCATTAATTATTTATCTTTCAAGGGTAAATCGATTCAATACAGTGGAAGATTTTATAATAATTTACGAAAACAATTCAAAATTTTAAATACAAAAGCAATTTATAGTATTTCAACACAATACAATTTTTTTTTTAGAAATTTGCTAAGAGTCCCATTATTCCTGACGCTTTTATTGTTAGTTGTGTAAAGTAACGCATTCAAAGGCAAATTTCCATAGAAATAGGAGAAACAATGCTTATAACATTTTAGTTCCGACAGCGCCTTGCTTGGGCCGGGCTGAGCCCAACTCAATGACATTAAGCTGACGTGAATAAAAAAATATGTAAAATAACCGAAGGAAATCAAACTAACTAACCATCACGCCATCTCTCTGCAGGGGTAGGCTGAGAGGACGGACCGCCAAATAACTCGGTCTTGGCACACACTCCTAGCTTCATTCACATTCATACATCGTCTCATACATACTATTCTGTTAAAAACATAATAATATTCTGAGTGTTGACAAGGCCCGACTCGAGTATTTGGTTCACTTGATCGCGCCATGTCTTCCTTGGGTGTCCCGGCTTATTCTATTCACAGGGAAATCTAAAACTAAATAAAGTATAATTAACAGTAAGGACCTATTTCACAGAGAACTTACGCTCATTGATAAAAATAAGACTCTACTTCTACAAACTACACAGTATTACACTCGCCGCTAAAGCATTAGAAACTCTCACAAACAGCGGTCGCTTTGTTCGACCGGAGTTATATAACACAATAAACCGGCAATAATATTATGAATTTAACGGGCGTGTGAATTCGGTCGTCCGGTTTACGAAATTCCGCCAATTCGGCAAGTGACGGTGACATGAGCATTTATGAGCAATACGAGCATGAGGAAAGCGGTTGGTCCGGACTCCGGACTCCGGACAACTAATTGAAACGCCGGACCCGGACAGGCCAACTGAAGCGGGGATAATTTATACGCTCCGCCGTTTAACTCCAAATTCGAACATAAATCCAATTTGCCCCTCTTAATCGCTAATTGTTAGGCGAGAGCGTTTCCGCGCGAAATATTTCCGATTGATTGAAAAGATCTACGCAACACGCGCAGACGATAGATTGATATTGGATGAAGTAGGGAGTAGGGAGTAGGGAGTAGGGAGTAGGGAGTAAGGACGTAACATGGCGTACCCTGTCTTTTTCGGTTTCCGCAATTCTCTAGAACAAAAAGTTTTTGGTTGGCTCTACCAGCCAAAGGGATTTTTGCTTTAAAAAACTAGAGTGTCGGCGATATGATATATCTTTCCATTATGTTGACTATTAATGTATCTCCAAAATGTTATGAATTCGTGCAAAACAAAACTAAAAACTAATATAGGAGACAAAAGACCTAACAATACTCCATGGTTTGATGCAGAACTTGATAGGTTGATTAAAAAACGAAATAGCATATTTAAACTTTGGAAACGAAATCAAGGAAGTATTCCTTTGACAACAGAAAAAAAATAAAGCTCGTAATACTGTCACCAACTATAGAAGATATATTAAAACTAAGTATTATACGAATTTGCTTAATGAAAACATGAATAAGCCACAACGAACATGGAAAACAATTAACTCCATTATATCAAATAGCTCCCGAAACCCAACAATAGCTTGTAAACTGCTAGTCATAAATGACGAAGAAGTAAAAGAACCAAAGGAGATTGCAACCGCTTTCAACACATATTTTCTCTCAGTTGGGGAGAGTCTCGCATCAGTCATAAAAACTTCAAAAACTGATTTAAATACCATCTACACGGCACCTCAAGCAAAACAATCTTTTAACATGATCAGGTCAAATAAAACAGAAATCTTACGGATCATATCCAACCTCAAATCTAAAGCGGCAGCTGGTTCCGATGGTATAACCTCTCTCCTTCTCAAAAACTGCAAGGAGGAACTGGTGGATGACCTCGTATTCTTAATAAATCTCTCTCTGTCAAAAGGTATCTTTCCAGACAAACTAAAAGTTGCAAAAATTATTCCTATACATAAAGACGAATGTAAAAAAAATGTCCAAAATTATCGTCCAATCTCTATACTTCCAGCTATCTCCAAAATTTTTGAATGTGTCATCAAAGAAAGACTATTGAAATATCTCGAACAAAACAAAATTCTCACCTCAAAACAATACGGTTTCAGACGACGATCTAACACTAAATGTGCAGCTTTCGATTTCATATCAAATCTGCAGAAACATATTGACCATGGAGATTTTACAGCGGCAATATTTATTGATCTAAAGAAGGCGTTTGACACGGTGGACCATAACGTATTGATCGAAAAACTGAAACATTTGGGTATTGTTGGTACTCCTCTGGAACTTTTCAGATCTTACCTATCAAATCGCTTTTCGGCAGTAGAACTGGGTGGAGAAATGAGTGAATTGGGTGAAATAACATGTGGAGTGCCACAGGGATCAATTCTTGGACCGTTGCTATTTCTAATATATGTTAATGACATAACAAAGTGGGGCATTAAAGGAACTCTTCAACTTTATGCGGACGATACTGTAATTTTTTATAACAAAAAAAACCTAGCGGAACTCGAAATGGAAATGAATGCCGATGTTTCCCATCTCACAACCTGGTTGAGAATAAATAAACTGACCCTTAACGTAAAAAAAACGCATTATTTACTATTCGGCAACAAGAAAAATTCCAGCCTCGATATCAAAATTGGTGACAACTGCCTCGAAAAGAAAACGACAACAAAATATTTGGGCCTTATAGTAGATTCTCAACTCTCGTGGGATCTCCACATAAATCATGTAAAGGAGAAAATTACCCCCATAACTGGTGTGCTATATAGACTTCAAGGATTACTACCCATTCCGTTACTAACTGCAGTATATTACGCCATGGTACATTCACACATTTCCTATCTCTGCTGTATCTGGGGCTTTGCCTCGAAGAAATTGATTGCTGATCTGCAGGTGGTTCAAAACCGAGCCCTCAGAAATGTTTTTGGACTTCCATGGGACACTCATGTCAGGGACATCTACTCAGTTTCCGGTATCCTTCCAATCACGATCCTTCCTAAGTATGAAATCACCAGCACCATCCTACAAATTACTCAACAATCAACTCACACTAACGTCAAGCCACTTTACAATCAAGACATCCACAACCACAATACTCGAAATAACAATAAAATCCGCATTCCTCAAACACACACTACAAAATATGGAATAAAATCTTTAAACTACATTGCCTACACACTTTATAATTCGCTTCCAGATATGTACAAAACCATCCAGAAAAATAAAAAATCCCAAAATGATGGTATAAAGGAATACTTTTTAAGGATTTTTAAAAATGAAAATCAGTAAATCCATATTTGTATATTTTGTTGTTCCCTTATATGTTTTCTCTTGTGTGTTGTTCTATTTAACTTGGCCTTATAAAATTATTTCTGTCTGTATGTGAAACTTCTATTTTTGATATTTTGCTGTCAATGTAAAATTGTATGTACTATCTCCTACTTATGTATTGTAAATTCCTCCCGTCCTAAAATGAGTTTTGAAACTCATCGGGATTGCTTTAGCAAGAAATAAATATATATAAATGTCCAGTTTTATAAACGAAACATCAAATTTCTATTGCGTAACGAATCGTTTCGTTAACAAACCGTTATCCGTCCGTTTTCTTGTTTTAAATATTTGCCATTCGCTCGTCATCACTGTCACTGCTCAATGAGGAAACCATTTTACAGATGCATATTATATATCGTATTTTTTATGAAAATATTGAACGGTTTCTAATAAGCGTTCGTCGAGCAATAACTGTCAGCTGTCAAACGACCGGTAGTAAGACGAACGCTCATAAAACGGCGAAATCAGGCGGTAGTCTAAATATCAGTTAAAAATGGTATCAAGCGTTACGAACGGACGGTTACAAAACCGGCATAAATGGCTTTAAAGGTGTAATGGATAGAAAACTGGGAAAAAACTAAATCCTTTTCAGGCATTGTTTCAAATCTGCACGTCTCTGTTTCACAAAGCTTTACTCATAAGATAATCTTCTTTTAATGTGCGATAGATCAAAGCAAAGATGAAATATCTACAATATCATCGATTCCATCCACGATGGATTTCAAAACATCGTTAAATTCATCATTGTCAATACTAAAAAACATTGTCAATATCACTGACCGTGTGCTTACGATCTACTATCGGTAAATATAGTAGGAATCACTGACATAAGAATTAATAGACTTGCCCTAAGTACGACTTCGATGGTTCGAGGCAAGGGTCACGTGACAACCATTTTGGCACCAGCCTTGGTTCACTGCCGTCCACGTTTCTTTCGCGTGATTTTGACTGCGGTAAACAAATTACAAAAAAGGTCAAACTAAATTAATTATTATACTATACTCAAATTATCCGGTATACGTAAACGATTACGTTTCATTTTCTTCTTATCTCTTTAAACATAACTATTATTCTATATTAATTATTATACTATAATCAAATTATCTGGTATACGCAATTTTTTTTTCTATACTATTCTTCACATATCTTTACACTTAATTATTATACTTTTTTTCTGGATATATTATATTACCATACTATGTCAATATTAGCTTTTTCCCTTCTATTTTTTGTATACGAACTAAACTTGTCAATTTGACTGTCCTAAAACGGGATTTGTTCCCAGTTGGGCAGTCAAAGCGTTCTTACATTTCTTTATTAAATAATGCGTGTTTCAAATAAATAAATAAATATTATTATTATAAATAGTCTAACAAAATATAACTAAAAAATGCATCACAAATACCGTTTAAAGGTCCCCACAAGGACATCAACAACGGAAATCTTTAAACATTTCGACGTTCCAAGTGTAAAAAAAAAATTGTTCATCATCTCAAAAATGACAAAATGGCTATCACTCCGCATAATCATAATACCAGAGCAAAGCAACTAGACAAGCTAAATGTACCTAAGTGTAATACTACTTTTAGACAAAGAAGCTCTTAATTTTTAGAGGTAAAATTATACAACAAACTCCCACTTAGTATCAAACAAAGTAATTCAATCAATAATTGCTTCAAGTCAAGCAAAACAGAAGAACCGATTACTATTCTTAGAACAAAGTTATAGAAGTTACTGAAACCTCCTTATTCAAAACCTAGTTTGCCTCGGCACAGGATCTCTTATTTGAGGAGGACTATGAAAAAAATTCCATAATAAATATGTATTTTTTTAAAATATTTATACCTTACCTTAAAATGTAAAAATTTATAAAAAAAAGTATTCGATTTTTGTAAACAAGCCGAACCGGTTTACTTAGTTGGGTTTTTTTTTTTAAATTGGCGGCACGCCCACCTCGCCCCTCTTATTTTGGCTTCTTCCCCCTTGTGTTTTAGGGCATCTCTATATATATATATTTTTTCTGTGGTACGAATACATGATTTTTGTAATAAGATAAATTTAATATCAGACCTCGAATAGGGTAGAATTCAGTAAAGCCAATCCGCCGCAATATAATCACGCATTCGGGACCGATTCGTGCCCTAAGACAACAACGGCATTACAGCATAACAACTCTCACAAGGGTTTCTTTTTAGCGCAACCCTAATATTATTCACAGATACTCTCGATTATTATTTCTCTCCAGTAATCGATCATATATTATTTGACACAATTGAATAATGATGTTCGTTTACGTTGTTTGTTTATTTCACGTCATGAAAGCCGATACACATTGACATTAGATAACACAACGAATTACCATCCATTACAATCAACATAGAAATTCTCAGCAAAAATTATAGCTCCACAATTTTTAAAATAAATATCTGACACCACTCAAAGTTACGTACAATACTTTAAATACAAGGATTTTATTTATTAAAAACCTTTACAACTTTCTTCCACTTGTTTATTATCAGTCAAAAAATTAAGATATTTAAATTGTACACAATGAAACTTGAAGTTCTGCAAGTATTTTAGTTTATTATTGTGACAGCTGTTTCGGCGATCAAGGCCATTTGAAACCGTGGTCAGGCCCCGTTGAGACGACTTATTTATATAATTCTATTTACCCTCTACCCAACTTCAATTTTTATGGTGCCTAAAATGATTTATTACCGGTGAAACCGATTTATATTGAACATTATAACACAAGTCAGAAGCTCTAAAGTAATTATAAATCAATTAAGGAAATTTCGTTTAATGCGGGGAAAACAGATTCCAAATGTAAGTACAAATGAAGAATCCATTATCAAAATTCGTTTCTCAATAAATCGGGTTATATTTATTATAGCACCTCCGTTGAGTGAAAGGGGCAAACCGCTACATTTATCAGTACATTACACTACACTTCACATTTTGTATACACTACCTACCAAACAATACATATATTTTTATGATTTGGTGCACGATACAGAAAGAAAAAAATAACATGATGCATACTATGTACTCGTATATAATAAAAAAATGGGAAAATCGCTAATTTCTCCGTAATACTTTAATACAACCCAAATATAAAAGTAATTGTTCTCTATTATCTATTTCCTAAAACTGAACTGTTCTGAATTCCTGCATATAATCAACCTAACCTAACCTAAACGAACTACAAGACAAACATTTTTACATACGAGTATGTATATTCCGTTCCAACTACAGTTTGCATTCCCCAATTAACGCTTACACAGTCTTCGTAACAAATATTGAAATAATATGGATGTATTTGACAATAATCTAAACTTGGCAAATTTCAAAAAAGGGTTCAACGAATTATTTCTACCTAGTTTATAAATTATTGTTAACTACAACTTTTTACATTATTTACTTATTTGTTATTATTGACTTTGTGGATATTGTATTACTTATTTATTTTTTTCTTTCTGTTCCTTCTTATTTCAAGTCTAATTAACTTTTGACCATGTTTTCTATTTTTATTTTTTTATGTGATTTAAAAATGATGTAGCGTTTGCATGTAAAAGCCCTTTGGGTGTTTAAATAATAAAAAAAATAGAATTCAGATTCGTAATTTATGAGTTTTGTCAAATGCGAAAATCTCGAATTTCCGTCTTTTTAATTGGCTCTTAATGGCCGACCCAATATGCCCTTTATAATAAACTCGTGGAGATCTCTTTTGAATCTGGAGCTGAAGGTGAAGAATGGACCTACTTCAAGTTATTTGCTCCTAAAAGGACCCCTTTCTCGACCTTCCATTACTCGCAGACCTGTTTTTGGAACAAAACCCGCCAAGGTAAGGTCAAACCCATACATCACTGCACCGTAAAAAGGTTGTATTATTGCTTATTTTCAATTGGTACAAAGAGCAATACCCACTAGAGAGCAAACGTTTTGAAGGTCTCAAATAATGATTGCTATCTAAAAAAATAATTATTATCAAGATGAAATAACATTTTAATATGTCGTTGCTGCAATAAATTAGGCAATATCAATATAAGCCGACGATTTTTTTTAAAGATATTTTTAAAAAATGCTATCCAAAGTATATAATTTCTCTTGCCTGTACGATTTACTTTATAAATTAATTAAACAATTATTTTGTTTTCACCACTTACACAGATATCATGTTTCACTACACTAGTGTTTGTTCTATGTTTATCATTTGTCTATACTTGACATTATTATTATTTTAATATTTCTATATATTCCCGATGAATAAAGCATCGCTTTCGAAACATGTAGATATGTGTATATTAATAAAGTGATAAATACAAAGTAATTTTCTAAATAATTCATTAATGATGACGCCACAAAGTGAATACCGATCTTTTGAAAAGAATTATTTTATTTGTCGTGGTCACCATAAGACACCAATATACTACTAAATGTATGTATGAAGAAATCTATGCCCCAATTTAATTAGGGCCATGTGCACAAAAACCCTGGAATCTGATTCCGGTTATTTTTAAGGACAATGCAGTCTTTATCACAGAGCAAATAATACATAGAGATTTATTTTCTTATTTCTTAAAAAAGAAAGACAAATGTTCCCTGGTTACGATTAACCTGACAATATTTGAAAATCACCTACTACCATCGCAGTAAGCGAAAGATGTTGCTTGTGTCATAATGGAGGACTTAGCCAGCCGAGGAATTGAACTCACGACGCCTGGGTGAGACGCAAACGCAAATTGCGGTTAAGCAAAATGTTGATTTTTTGGAACAACTTGTTGAAGCTTATAAAGCTCATTGTAATATATTTTTAATAATTGAAGATAATATTAACAACTGCGATCCAATCCACTGAGATACGGCTACCCTGGGTAGTGCAGGGTCCCGGATAGACCATGAGGTCCCGGGTTCGAGTCCAGCTGCAAGCGTTATCTTTTTCTTTTGTGTCTTTTCGGTTTAATGTTTCATTCAGAATTGTTAAAATTATCGTTAATGATTAAAAATATAAGCAAATTGTCTTTAACCCTAAGCATAAGGACCAATGCCTTATCCTTAAAAATAACCAAAATCAGGCCCCTGAAATGCATGTCACCTTTCAACGGACGCATAAAACATGTAAGTATGTACTTATTTTAACGATGAAAGGCAGAACAAATGAAATTTTGTGAATGGTAGATGGATTTTTAGAATAAAGTTAGAGAATGGTAGATGGATTTTTAGAATAAATTTAGTGAATGGTAGATGGATTTTTAGAAAAAAATTAGTGAATGGTAGATGGATTTTTAGAATAAATTTAGTAAATGGTGGATGGATTTTTAGAATAAATTTAGTGAATGGTAGATGGATTTTTAGAATTAATTTAGTGAATGGTAGATGGATTTTTTAGAATAAATTTAGTGAATGGTAGATGGATTTTTAGAATTAATTTAGTGAATGGTAGATGGATTTTTAGAATAAATTTAGTGAATGGTAGATGGATTTTTAGAAAAAAATTAGTGAATGGTAGATGGATTTTTAGAATTAATTTAGTAAATGGTGGATGGATTTTTAGAATAAATTTAGTGAATGGTAGATGGATTTTTAGAATTAATTTAGTGAATGGTAGATGTATTTTTAGAATAAATTTAGTGAACGGTAGATGGATTTTTAGAATAAATTTAGTGAATGGTAGATGGATTTTTAGAAAAAAATTAGTGAATGGTAGATGGATTTTTAGAATTAATTTAGTAAATGGTGGATGGATTTTTAGAATAAATTTAGTGAATGGTAGATGGATTTTTAGAATAAATTTAGTAAATGGTGGATGGATTTTTAGAATAAATTTAGTGAATGGTAGATGGATTTTTAGAATTAATTTAGTGAATGGTAGATGGATTTTTAGAATAAATTTAGTGAACGGTAGATGGATTTTTAGAATAAATTTAGTGAATAGTAGATGGATTTTTAGAATAAATTTAGTGAATGGTAGATAGATTTTTTTAGAAAAAAATTAGTGAATGGTAAGATGGATTTTTAGGAGTGAATTTGAAATTAAATGGTGAATTGGATTTTAAATAAATTTAGTGAATGGTAGATGGATTTTTTAAATTAATTTAGTGAATGAGTAGATGTAATTTTTTTTTTAGAATAAATTTAGTGAACGGTAGATGGATTTTTAGAATAAATTTAGTGAATGGTAGATGGATTTTTAGAAAAAAATTAGTGAATGGTAGATGGATTTTTAGAATTAATTTAGTAAATGGTGGATGGATTTTTAGAATAAATTTAGTGAATGGTAGATGGATTTTTAGAATTAATTTAGTGAATGGTAGATGGATTTTTAGAATAAATTTAGTGAACGGTAGATGGATTTTTAGAATAAATTTAGTGAATAGTAGATGGATTTTTAGAATAAATTTAGTGAATGGTAGATGGATTTTTAGAATAAATTTAGTGAATGGTAGATGGATTTTTAGAATAAATTTAGTGAATGGTAGATGGATTTTTAGAATAAATTTAGGGAATGGTAGATGGATTTTTAGAATTAATTTAGTGAATGGTAGATGGATTTTTAGAATAAATTTAGTGAATGGTAGATGGATTTTTAGAATAAATTTAGTGAACGGTAGATGGATTTTTAGAATAAATATAGTGAATGGTAGATGGATTTTTAGAATAAATTTAGTGAATGGTAGATGGATTTTTAGAATAAATTTAGTGAATGGTAGATGGATTTTTAGAATTAATTTAGTGAATGGTAGATAGATTTTTAGAATAAATTTAGTGAACAGTAGATGGATTTTTAGAATAAATTTAGTGAATGGTAGATGGATTTTTAGAAAAAAATTAGTGAATGGTAGATGGATTTTTAGAATTAATTTAGTGAATGGTAGATGGATTTTTAGAATAAATTTAGTGAATGGCAGATGGATTTTTAGAATTAATTTAGTGAATGGTAGATGGATTTTTAGAATAAATTTAGTGAATGGCAGATGGATTTTTAGAATTAATTTAGTGAATGGTAGATGGATTTTTAGAATTAATTTAGTGAATGGTAGATGGATTTTTAGAATAAATTTTCAAGAGATACTTTGAAAATATGTTTATATATATATATCGTATTGTAAAATTTATGTGTACAGTGCAAGGGAACATTTCTCCCTCTTCATGTGTCAACTGTGGTTAGAGGTGCATAAATGTGGTGAAAATCTTCTCTACCCAGTGAGCGGGCTGCCTTTTGCTATTGTAGGGCCTTTATTTATTTTTATTTCAAAGAATTGTTAACTATGTTTTACGTGCTAGCGGCACTTGCTGATGGCAATCTTATATTTAAGCCCGCTCACTAAGGTAATGGAGGGTATAAGATGGAATTTGGGAGGAGACGGAGGGGATCGGTTCGGGGGGTCCAGCGGCCGAGGTTGGAGACAGAGATTCGATTCTAATTGAGAGTAAAATGTTTTGGCTAAATTTATTATATGTTTTCGGAGTGGAGGAATTTGAAAACATGTTCATAAAAATATTTTATAAATTAGGTCATTATTAATATTTTAGGATACTCGGTCATTTAACGCGAATTTTTGTTATCCCGTTTTTAAAGACCAGCTTTCAATCTCTAAAAAATAACCAATTATAATCATCCAACATTGTTCACATAAGAAATAAAAACACGTAGTTCCTAAGAAATAACAGACACCTAAAACGTTGCAATAAAACGGCCCATTTAACACGTGCCAGGGCATTATGAGAGTTAATATGGAACGGGCAGATTGTGCCCAGAGTCCGAGCTCAGACCGTCTCGCAACGGAAGCGTGACGATAGGTGTCGGGCGGCGGGCTCGGGAAATGCACAAGGAAATTAACGTTGCGGGGTGCAAATCGGAAATTGCCGTAAACTAACTAATTAAAGAGGCAAAATTACATATCGCACACATGGAATTATCTGCGGAAATATATATTTAGAGGCAGTGTTTATTGTTTATCGAAATGATAGTTTCACTGACAGACCAAATAATACATGGAGATGCCCTAACACGCAAGGGGGCGAGGGGCAAGCTAAGCGTGCCGCCAATTTAAGTAAAACAGCAAATAAGTGTAAAAATTCGACATATTAATTGTTTTTGTGTTTAATTCGTAGAACCCTATTTACATTTTTTTTAATTTAATGTAAATCAAATTTAACGGGGAGAGGGACGTCGGAGAGTTATTATTTATAAATTCAAAATAATGATAATATTATTGTGCAATACGATAAACATGGTGTTTTTAAAGAGAAAAATATTTATCACGTTTTTTTTTTAAATTTGCATGGGCTTTTAGCATTTATCAAAATAAAATCAAAAATATTACACATTTATGACCGTTCTACGCATGTTTTACAAAAACATTTAAAATGTTTAATATACTCCAAAAATGCTGTGAAGGTTTTTCTTTAATATGTCGATAAGATAAATTTTAAAAAAAGAACAGTGTGTAGTTGAATTTTTTTCATAAACATTACGTAACATTAATGTTTTTTTTTATTATTATTTAATGCGGATTATAAATCTTTGGTTATGTTTATTTACAAAAACGTAACGAGAAAGGATTAAAAAAAAATGTATCCACTTTAAAAATCATATTCATATTTTAAATATTTTGTAAAACATACAATAGGACGGTCAGAAAAAGTAATATTTCTGATTAGATTTTGACAAATGATAAGCCTATGTAAATTTATAAAATATTTAATAAATATTTTCCTATTTAAAACATTATGTTTATCGTATTGCGTAATAATACTATCAATATTTAGAAATAATAAATAATTCCGCTCCGGCGTCCCTCTCGCCTTTAATCACCTTATTATTAAGTTCTGCAAGTATTTTTAGCATAAAAAAAAGGTTTGACTTGTTTTTAAACATCGAATATGTTGTTAGAGTATTTATTTTGACCCTTTTTATAGTAATTTGTAATTATTATAGTAATAATTTTTATAGTAATAAAGTTTGTCAACCAGAGCAATTCGATATACCCTGATATTTTTCAATGTAAATTGAAAAAAAAAAATTTCGGCTTCAACAACATCAATAACGTCGTATTTTACAATCGTAGCACTCTACCTCACTCAAAAGTCACGAGCTGCCACTGATAGTAGGTATTAGTGGTGGGCGAAGCGGTTCGATGATCTGGATACTGATCCGGATCACTCACTACAGGTTCGCTGATCCAGCTCGATTGAACGACGGTTCGCGTCTCCCCGCACCGTGCCCTCTCCCTCGCTCCCTTGGCCCTCCTAATGACGTCCTTAAGACGCTCTTACATGATACTTTTTTCGTCCAGTTTTCATGTGGATTGTGTTTACGGAGAGCTCATTTAGTGATCCGGCTCACTAAACCGAGCCGCTTCGCCCACCGCTAGTAGGTATACAAGTGTAACACAATTATAATGTATATGTACGAGTATAATACGCCACTGTTAAATTAAATTTACCGACGCGGAACACAAGACAAACTCTACATTTTTTCTGCAACACTTACACAACCTACCATCAGTCTCATTCAGTAACCAACAGGATGCTTGATCTGGGTAACAAGTTTGGAGGTATTGTTGATATATTTGCTGACCCCATTTATACAGTAGAGCGTCATCTATACCAGCAATTTGATGATCCTACAATATGTAGTATTGTTGCTTGGATAATGTAGCGTTACTGATTTGTATTATAATATTGTTTTAGTTTTTTTTTTATGTCACTGTGAAACGTTCATTACTTTATGGTTTAAAATCTCTATCTCTTTATATTATGTTCTAAAATCCATGTAAAAGCCCAGATGGGCGTATGATCAAAATAAATAAACAAATAATGTATAGGTGCATGATACAGAGAAGTTAAAAAGGGAAAAGTTTTTAAGTTGCAGATAATATAATTTTTATTTTAAATTAAAAAAAAATTGTGTGTAACAAAGTATTTAGGTGCTAGAAAGATCTTTAGTGTTCGGTTATGTAGGAAAGTTACATGCCAATATATCTATATACAGGATACCTGACTTACTTTACCAGTGATTCCTAACCTTATTTGGAGTAAAAAATGTCAATGAAATCCACCTTAACCGCCCTACCCATACAAACGTACGTGATACGGCCGCTATATTATCGCCCGAACGCAACAAGCCGTATCCCGTACGTTCCGGTACAAAAAAGCTATACCCGAAACCCACAAAACATTCGCATACGTCAAGTTTATTCCTGCGTCACCTCGTTTAGTATTTCGAGGTCAGCCGAAGCTAACGGATGTGTTCGGGTATTTTCGTCTCTCCCATACAGATTACGTCACTAGTCACACGTATTGTTATTGCGAAATATAATGAAAAAAAAACGATGTTTTTTACCTTTTTGAATAATAACCCAACGGAAGGGCGCTTAAATCAGAATGTTGGTACTTGATGAAATTTTGCACACTTGACGTTAAAAATAAGATTAAATATACTGGGTAGGACCAGGGTAACTACAACTAGAATGACATATTTTAACTTCATTTTCAGTACCTACTCGTAATGAGAAGTAATGACAAAGACAATTTTATTCTGAAAAGAAAACATCCGGAATTCTGCGCAGAAAGATGAGTAACACGTGGAGGTAGGTCGACGTGACAATGGGTCTTAAACAGTAAAATGTTCAGTTACAGAATGTCCAATGTCCAATGTCCAATGTCCAATGTCCAATGTCCAATGTCCAACATGCTTCCGACAGTAATAACACTAGACAATTCTTAGAATAATAAAGAGGTTAGTACCGCGTTCCGAGAGACAATTGGATTACCTGGCCCCGGGTGAGAAGTGAGCCAGCTGAGGCATGTTCTATTGATTCACGTCACGAGAAAAGTTTGCGTTAAAAAGACAACTACGTCACATAACCTGCAACGGATATCAATTCAAGAGTTTCTAGTGTTATAATTATTATAGTTACCATTAAAAAAGATTTAAATGTTTGACACAGAGATATTAACAAAATAAACAAAAAAATAATTTTTTTTTACGTTAACTCCACATAGGAGGCCTTCAAATATATCTTGAAACCTTCAACGTTCATGTTGAAGACATCGAGAGAGAGATGTTATTTAGCAGCTCCATACTCCGTGTCATGCTGTACTGAGCCAACACGCCTGTTCTGCCACGTGGGATGCATAGAATATCGTGGTGCAGCCACCTTTTTTTACATTAACTCCACATAGGAGGCCCTCAGGGAAATAATTTCCCTCGAGGCCTATATCATCTTTGGGGATGCTGTGTGCATGGTCTTTTAGAGGATAGGAAGGAGTGAACTTGGGTCTTGAAGAGACTCATGTCGTAGGAAGGAGGAAACACAGAGGCCGGCAGGTCATTCCACAGCTGACCTGTTGAACACAAGAACGAGTCGTAGAAGCTACCCGTTCTCGTGTGACAAATGTCAACCGTGTACAAATGTTGAGCTCGTGTTTGGCGTGTTTCCCGACTGTGCACCGGTGCCGATGCTTAAAGTAGCAATGTTGGGCCACCATATCTGAATAGTCAGCCTTACAATGCGTAGTTACATGTACTGCCACCAGTAAGTCAGATTCTTGTGCAATATAACATATCAAAATATACATATGTAATACATAGGCACATTTATCTACTGTACCATAATATACCGGTAATACCATTCAGTGGCTGAGTTGGCAACACATCTGAGTCCCACCCAGGCGCTGTGAGCTAAATTCCTCAGCTGGCCAAGTCCTCCATCACAACACAAGCGGGAGATTTTCAAATTTTGTCAGGTTAAATAAATAATTCATGTCAGCATTTTAATTAAATCGGTAGATATTTGAGATTACTATAGAGAATTGAAAGTGTGAACACGCAAACATTGACTGGCATCAAAATAGAAACATTTCAACCAATTAATCAATAAAATGGGGTGGCGTTGGGCGCCTGTATTATATTTATCGATTTTTAAAGGTTACCGAAAATACGTGCAAACGACATAAAAGTTGAAACACTGATTGAAGTAGAAAACGATAGATTACCAAGTCTCCACTTGGAGAGGATATGTATGACTAAGGCAGTGATGGACAACCTTTTTAGCCGGAGGGACAATTTATAAATTTTCAATTTGCTTGCGGGCCGCAACAGTCGGTGGTTTCGACAGTTTAGATTTAAAAAAAAAGATAGTGAATACTGTACAAGTGCCAGTTGTCCGGAGCCAATAAGTATACACTTGCTATATATCAAAAAATTAACTACGTACGTACCTACCTAAAATATTACATTTCGTTATGACTGAATGCTCATCTCCGAGTTCAAACCAACATGCTGTCGATTTTTCTTAATCTAAAATTTGAAAGAACATGTATAAAAATGCTTGTAATTTTGGGCGCCTGAATCAAAATATTGAAGAGAGATAAATTTGTCGCGAATCCCTTTCGTATTTTTTTGTAAAACAGAACGGAAACGATTTAATACTTTGATCATAGCACCCAGAAGTCTGAACAATTGCCATTTAAAAAAATATATCAAGACTCACTTCCGTTACTTCTGTTTTCAGAAACAACGTGTGATTATGTACTCCTATAAATCGGATACCATTAAACATATCAATTATTGGGCGCACAAAGAATGCGCCGCTGGCGAAATGTTTTCTATTCCCAAGGTCAAACCGATAAATGAATGCTGTATATTTTTATTCATTTTATTTGGTCAAGTGGGTCGCATGAAATGGGCTCACGGGCCGCGGGTTGTGCACCACTGGACCAAGGTCTGCTTCCGATTTATCGGTATTAAAAGGGAAATTTTAAAGCTTAAAAATAATAATATTTTACATTTAGTAGTGAAAATTTCAATCCCGGTGCGCCCCACGCCCCACGCCCCACGCCCACCCGGCAGCGAAGCCCCGTTTCATTCGTAATTGAATTTTCTCCTTCAAAGTTTATATAATTAAGAGGTTTAGGTTTTATCGCGCCAGAGGGGACTTTAAGGCTTGTCAAAGTCACAAAAAATATTAAAAGCGTAATAGAATTTTATAAAACGCCACGAATGAAATGCGTTGAAAAAAAGTTTACTTTAAACTCGTACTTGTTTGTTTCCAAAATGTCATGTTTGATTACCGTCAGTGGCGGCTCGTGACTTTTGAGTGAGTTAAAGTGCTAGATTGAAAAATACGACGTTATTGATGTTGTTGAAGCAGAAAATGATTTTTATTTTTCAAAATTTCATTTTTTTTTGTATGAAGATTTAGATGGTAGGTGGGGCAGAATAGTGTGGGCCCCACCTACCATCTAAAACACTTTAGCTCACTCAAAAGTCACGAGCCGCCACTGATTACCGTTGACTGAATTTACAAATACAGTGAAAATAAATACGTCTGAACTTAACAAAAGACACAATTCAAATTTTATAGCGTTTAACAAGTTAACTTTCTCGATGGCCTCGGAGAAACAAACAAATGAAATAAGTGACGGATAAATAATCATTTCAGACAACCAAAAAAACCTAATTGCTGACAAAACGACTACATAAATCTTCGCAAAAAGTAATCTGGGAAGCCCGAAAAGCGAATAGACTGAAGAAACAAATCTAAGCTTATAGTGCCACTATTGGGAAATAAGATGATGTGTTTTGTGTTTAGTGTTGCCATTTCTTTGCTTCTGGTGCTTATTTCTTATTACTTTCTTCTCATACCCGGTAACAAATTGTAAAACAAAGGAGACACGAGACACGACGCAGCGGCGGGGGATTATTTTAGACAAGTAGAACACGAAAAAAGCAACAGAGCGAAAGGAGAAGAAAATTTTCGCACAATCACAAAGGTAGGAAACTCTTTGTTGAACCGTTTAAATATCCCACAGTTTCCACCTTCTCCTGGAGCTGCGTGGGTGGAGTGACACGTGTCATTGTCGGACGGCCGCAGCCGGAGCCGCGCCAACAGACGAGAGGAGGCGGGACTGGAAATCGGTATAGCAATACGGAGAACTGTACAAGCGCTTGAGGTTGAATAATACAGCGATAGCGACTTCGCTATAGAACCGACTTCCAAAATGCTTACTTACTGAGGAATAATATACTTCCCATTACCAAAATGATAACAGTTTGATGGATAGGTTCGTACTGTCGCTGGCCTCCAAGCTAACAGTGCTCTGGCAAGATTTACATAACGTCGAACGAATTCTATTGTCAAAGCATTGTATTATTGGATATGACTCGAATGAATTTTTCAATTTGTAAAATGTTTGTATTAATATTGCTGGCTAAACAAAATGGACGGCCAGGTATAGAAAGCAAACATTCTTACACTTAATTTAACGAGATATCACAAAGATACTAACGAATTCTCAAATGCAAAAAAAAACACTTCTAAATAAGCTTAAAAATATCAGACAATCAAACAAACTAAAAACAATACACGTACACATATGCCTCCATAAGATTGTGCCGTTATACATTATTTAGTTATTATATTTTATAGACCCTACTTGAGGTTTTACATATTTTGGTTTAAAATTCAAATTACAATAGTGAGGTGCAAAATAAATCACAGTAGTGAGGTGCAAAACACATCACAGTAGTTACACGGTACACAGATAGAATAGATAGCCTTCATCAAATACAACAACTAAATATTAATGTCTTACAAATAAATTCAGCAATGACATCGTGTAAGTATTCGTACAACCATACAATTAGCAACAAAGGCCAATATACAAAATACACAACACATTCATTAATAATTATACTCTAGACCCAAATCTTATTTTTTTTTATTTTTTATATGAATACCTCACAAGAGTCCCAACTGCTCCCACCGTCTGGAGCCAGTGAGACTATGGCATTCCCAATTGGGGAATGTTGTGAGGCTGAAGGTATTGGGGAGGGGAAGGAGAAGGGGAAGAGGAAGGCGGAGAAAATACCTGGCTATTCAGATCTGCTCACCAAACACGGCTAAAAGCCATTTCAAGCAACGTTTCAATTCTGAATGGTGTTCTTTCACCAGGGCGATACTGAGAGTATCTTCCACTCTGGAACGTGCGCAAATATACTCTATATTATTTTTAAATGAATTAATTGTGAAACAACACAAATTAATTAAATAAAAAATTACTTGCGCACGCCGGGATTTGAACCCGCGACCTTCGGATTCGTAGTCGAGAGCCTTACCCCTCGACCATAGAGGCCGTCCAATCGGTATTTATTAATAATTGTTGAGGATGTAATAATAGTATTTCTGTATTTACATTCCGTGTAGTTGAACATATCTACTATGTCTGAAAATGTATTATCTTCTGCGTAAAGTCCAAGTACAAGTGAATTTTCGAAAGCCTCAGTCCTGAAATTATTATTACAGTTGAATAAAATTTTTGGTCGAGTAGTTCTAGTTGGAATATTAAATTTAATTAAACTGAATGAATCAAGGCTGTCTATAAAATCATTAACAATTTTAAAAAATAAAAGTTAGTTCAGAAACAAGTCTCCTATCTGATAGTTTTAACAATGTTAGTTCATTCATTAATAATCGTAATTTATAGTTTCAATAGGTAATCATAGTTCATAGTTAACATATCTTAGAAATATATAACGTACAATTCAAAACTTATCGTTATGCACCTTCTTTTTTTCCATTGTGTAAACCACCAACCCAGTAACATTATCCATTATGTAAACCACCAACCCTGTAACATTATCCATTATGTAAATCACCAACCCTGTAACATTATCCATTATGTAAACCACCAACCCTGTAACATTATCCATTATGTAAACCACCAACCCTGTAACATTATCCATTATGTAAACCACCAACCCTGTAACATTATCCATTATGTAAACCACCAACCCTGTAACATTATTACGTAAACGTTTTTTAACATAAGCATAATTTTCTTTACAGTAAACATTATTACGTAAACATGTAATCGCAATATGTACACTCCGGTTCTATATTGCTTAAAAGAGAAGTGTAGTATTACAAATTTGTATCAACCCTTTGTACTCAGTTGTCGCCGCCGCGGCGACATAGAAAACATTCTAACTCCGATGGCGCCGCAGCGGCGACATAGACAATAGGTATACATTTTATTGTTTAAAAAATAAAAGGGTCTTTATACTTACCAATGGCGATAGGTTGGATGTGCTTTTTACTCTATTTTTCATTCATAACAATAACTACGCATTGATTTTATTTCAATAATTCTTACTGTGGAGGAGAATTTAGAATTCAGTGGTAGTGAAGACGAGTTTGTTTTCGAAGTGCAAAGTGACTTTTCCGAAAATTACAGAAAAATATGGCAGACGGGAAACAAGTGAGTACTGTGACACGTGCCCTGATAAGGCACGTATGCATTTGGGCCACTGATTTCTAAAATGCCACACGGTAAAATATATAAATATTAGAATATACAATTTCTTTTTTATTAACAATCTTATATGATAATAAATATACATTTTTTAACATAACTACATCTTTTTAATTTACTGCCTTACAAAAAAATATATTTTTCTAATGAAACCTCAGAGTACAAAAGGTTAAAATATATTCAATTTCAATGAAAAAAATAGTTGTGCACCTAAAAGTAGAATATAAATATGTATATTATAGAATATACCCACTAAAATACGACTATTATTTTACGTTCTCCCCAGCCCCAGCTTTTCAAACCAATTCGAAGATATTATATATCGTATTGTAAAATTTTTGTGTACAGTACCAGGGAACATTTCTCCTTCTTTCTGTGTCAACTGTGGTTTGAGGTGTATAAATGTGGAGATAACCTTCTCTACCCAGTAAACAGGCTGCCTATTGCTACTCCAGGGCTTTAAATATACGCGTATAAACATCACATAATAACGATAAAATGAATAATGATGGAAAACAGTGTTCGAGCGAAGATTGACCGGGTTTAGTTCAAACAAGCGCACTGCCTCGGCTCACCGTCTCCAGCTTCCCGGGAAAGGCTACGCGTCTCCCTTGGAACGACGTCGAAAGCACATTTGTATGATAATTTAAGCTCTTCTTGATCGAGAGCTTTCCGATTTGTAACGATAATATAACGTTTAAAGACTTTTTACATTGATATCCGAGTACGTAAGCCGAAAGAGATTTGATTTAGTGCGGTAGAAAATGGCAAAAATAGAATAGATATTGGGAAAACACAGAAACGTGGGAAAACTTTCGGAAATATTACCAGTCGAAAAGTAAGGAAATGTGTAGGTGGTAATGCGCAGTGGTCTCCGTATAAAACACTGAACGAAAACTAATACAATTTATTGAACAGGATTGTAGGGTCAAAGTTTCTTCGAAACATGAATTTGGATGATAAGATGAAACAACTCAGAAATTAATCACAAAGACCATTTAAACGTATCCCCCGAGGACGTCAACAACGGAAATTTTTAAGCATTTCGACGTTCCAAGTATTCAAAAAAATCTTTGCCAAAAATGTTCTAGTTCAGTATCTTAAAAAGGACAAACTGCCTATCACTCCTCATAATCATAGTACCAGAGCAAAGCAAATAGACAAGCTAAATGTATCTAAGCGTAATACTACTTTTGGACAAAGAAGCTATGAATTTTTAGCGGTAAAATTATACAACAAACTCCCACTTACTATCACACAAAGTAATCAATAATTACATTAAGTCCAGCAAATCTTGGCTCAAGGAATTAACAGATGAAGAACTGACTAGAATTCTTAAAACAACGTCGTAGAAATTACTGGAAATAATCTGCACAAACCTTGAAGTTGAAATATAGAAGTCGCTGAAACCCCTTTATTCAAAACGTAGTTCGCCTCAGCACACGATGTCCTAGTCAGGATGAATATGCAAAACATTCTTTAATATATATATGTATTTCTATTTTTCATACTTATATCTTACCTTAAAATGTCAAAATTATATAGAAATTAATAAAAAAGTAATTCATATTCGGTTCAGAACGAAAATAATTATTTGTAAATTATTCTCTCCAAGCAAACGTATCAGACTGAGAACTTAAACGTGTTTATTTGGTAGGGAGAATATATTATTATAGCGTATTTACTCGTAATTCAATGGTAATTCATACTATGTATACATATAAAGTCGCAAGTCTCCCCAAATACCACATGAACAAATTGCAATCAGTTTTCAACGCTGCAGCAAGACTAATCACCGGCGTATCTAAATATTCTCACATTTCAGAGCATCTTAAAAATCTCCGCTGGCTCAAATGCCCTGAAAGAATCCAGTTCAAGCTCCGATGTGTGGTATTTAAGTCACTTAACGGAATGGCTCCGGCTTACTTATCAGAACTGTGTATTCCTGAAAATACCAACTCACGGCAGTCCACCCTTAGGTCAGCAGCGTCATCAGCTATCGGCAGGTTGCAGGAACCAAAGCGCACACCGAATCCTAAGTTTGGTGATCGTGCTTTCGGAGTATCAGGACCTAAAGTCTGGAATGAACTGCCACATGACTTAAGAATGATCAAAGACTCGACAGAATTCAGAATTAAACTAAAAACTCATCTTTTCAGACAATCATATCAATAAATGGAAGAAATGCACAGTAAATTGCTTAGCTAGGCTAGCCGGTCGGTGCTCACCTAAAGTCACTTATAGAACAAGTTTAAAAAATTCACGCACCGGTGCGCAAAGCGTCCACAGCCCGCAACACTGTAAATAACCAAAAGTGTAAAAAATGAATAAATAATGGGAATATCCATTAGAAGCTTACGCTTTTTATGGTCATTTTATAAACATTTTACAGTCCTAACAATTAAATAAATGAAAATTTCAAATAAATTGTGCCACTCTTTTTGTGCCACCAATCTTCTAATAAATGTAACATCAATAGAAAAACAGAAAAGGAGGATAAAATAGCAACTGTAAAAATATCATCTCCATACTTAAATTTTCTAATAAAACAGTGTTCATCTGAAGCGACCTGCTTTTTTTTGCTATGTTTTTCTGTATCTGTTTGTGCATAATTAGATAAAGAATAGGAATTAAGATTTGTACAGCGCCCCTGAGGTGATTTTTCACAAAAACAGCGCTATACAAGTAATCCAATTATTATTATTATTTTTATTATTATTATTATTATTATAAATATAATAAGCATTTGCTTATAGTATGAATAGCTAAACTATTTTAAAAAGCAGTTATATAGCATTAGCAGTATTTATTCATGTAAAACCTCCATTTATTTATTTATATCTACGAGTATATATTATACAGTACCATTTTACATATGGTGTTTTATAATGTGGGGGGTAAGGAAGGCTTGAAGAGGTTTGTTACATAAATGTGAATTAGGTGTAGAATTCGAAGGGAAATGCATTGTTTGTTTTGGTTACAGTAGGCAAATCCTTTACAAAATAACAAACATGCAATTATAGAAACATTCGACTGAGTTTAATAGTGGGGAAGTATATTGCAGAGAAAAGGAGAAAGGGGACTATCAGCATTTAAAATATGTTTTTGTTCGTGGGGGAGAGGGATTATCTATGAATTCTAATCACGGTACTATTATTTATTACGCAATACTATAAAGATAACGCTTTTAAAAAGAAAAAGTATTTTTCAGATATTATAAAAATTTACATAGTCTTAGTTAGCATTTATCAAAATCAAATAAAATAAAAACTTTTTCTGACCGTCATACAGATTTTACAAAATATTAAAAATATTTTGAAAAGTGGAGCAATCCTTTTCCGGTGGTTATTTCTATAAACTAACCAAAGTTTTGTAATCCGCATTAAAACAATGAAACTACC
Organism: Halesus radiatus; assembly: GCA_022606495.2. Lineage (NCBI taxonomy): Eukaryota > Metazoa > Arthropoda > Insecta > Trichoptera > Limnephilidae > Halesus > Halesus radiatus. Next base: position 232,841 of record JAHDVE020006895.1, read on the forward strand.
CCCTATTATTATAATCTCTTCTCGGCATTTTAAAGAAAATACTTCAAAGTATTTTTTGAGGATATTTTCAACATTTATAAATATTTTGTAAAACATAAGTCGGACGGTCAGAAAAAGGTCACAGTTCTGATTTAATTTTGATGAATGCTAAAAGACTGTGTAATACTCGTACATGTTTTTCTCTTTAAAAACATTATACTAATCGTATTGCGTAATAATATTACCAATATTTTGAATTAATAAACCCCCCCCCCCTCAGTACCTGCGTCACCTTATTTATGTCTTTGATAACGTTTTTAAACATAAAATATTTTGAAAAAAAACGCTTTGATATTCCATTGTTAAAAAAAAAAATATATATATAGAATAGTATCTCAAGAAGTTTGTGTAAGAAGGAAGTAAGCTGAATAAATCGATGTGTTAAATATGTAGTACATATTATTATTCTTCACTTTCTAATAATTCCGCTTTGGAGGCTCAGCATCCTCCAATATGCCAGGCATCTTTAAGGCCAAATGAAACGTGGTCGAATAAATTGTTTTAAATAAATCACTTGACCAAATAGATCACTTTGTTATCGGTTGGTTAATGGTTTCGCTTAGATCAAGTTTCGTCATGGCTAAAACAGTTATTATATTTGACCTGATGAAGCTTGATCTAAGCGAAACCAGTTGGCGTAAAAATACAATAAATTGGTGGGTTAAAACAAAGTGTTTGTTTTATTTAATATGATGTGAAACCACAAAGTAATTGCTGATTATGAGAATAAATTGTTATCGCAGGTAGCTCAAGTCCTGAGCTTTATACTTCATCAACAATTTATTCCATTTCATATTCCGTATGTACGAGTACACCCAACAACAAACTATTCATCTCAATATTTAAAAGTATTATATGCAAAAAGTGTTTTTTCTCAAATATTTAAATTAGCTCCATCTGTAAGCGCGTATCACGTTTTGTTAACCCTAAAGGATCTTCATGGTTCTATGGTTTGACGAGCTTTTAGTTACGCATCTATTCCTGCCAGCTCCTGTGAACAGGGCTAGACAATCAGTGTCTTTATTGTTTTCTGATGAATTTATTAATCTTACAATTTTTTTTTTGTCAACAAATTTCTACAGCATAATTTCATCATAAGGCAGTATCCCTTACCTGTGCAGCTATATAATCGATGGCATACCTGCGATGCCTCTGGATCCGTGACATTTGGTGTCTGCCTCCGAAGATGACATTTGAACCGCGGAGCCATACGCCTCATTAAATCCTGTCACAAAAGGCGAACCAACCTCCATTGTTTGCGATTCTCCAGAGGTACTACAGTAAGTACATTAGGGTAATTGTTTTTATTCATGCATCGGTTATATTGTTCTTCCTGGAGCGCCATGTTTTATTTGATGGTGGGTACCAACTGTTTGCGAAAGACTCGTCTTCGTCAATTTATCAAAGTTTGTCTTGTTTGATATATTCGAATTTCGATAATTTAAAGAGGACGGGGTAAAAAGCGTACATAATGTGACAGCTTTGGTGAAAGACCACCGCTTAAAAATACACTAACGCAAGCAATAATACAAATGATTAATTTGTTTCTGTGTTCTTAAACCGTAAGGTTTCAAGTTATACGAAGGGAGACTACGGAGTAATAATAAGTTCGCAGAACTGGCATAAAGGCGATGTTCTATAGTATTAAAACTAATTTCATTTTGTAATGCCAACCTTAATTAGCGTCCTGCCAAAATTCCAGCAGTCATATTAATTAATACCTACATAAGAAATACAAACTGATACATAACCTTCTTGCTTCATGGTTACTATTTTCTGAAACTAAATAGTTTTTCTATAATGCGAGCGAATCGAAAGGGTTAAACAAACTAAATACCTCGGGGTCATAATTGATTCATACTTACATAACTAATAAACTAAAACGAGTCATAATAATAAGAATAATAACAAAGCATTTATATAGCGCAGTTTTGTGTTGTTTCACTTCAAGTGCGCTTGTATAAATCAGTGCAGAATCCTGTAAAACTATATACAATGCCACCACTGTTCCTGATATCAATTATTGTAGTAGTATTTTGTTCTTGTCAAAAGAGGAAGATTTTAGAAAACTAACAGTTTTGCAAAAAAAAGCCATGCGAATAATTTAAAGACGAAACAAATATTCCAAAGGTAAGAAAATGGGAAGGGATCTAAACAAACTGTCCTTTTAAGAAAATTATATACTTAAATGTAATAATTTTTCTCTTTAAAATGTTTAACAGCCAACAAAATTCTGAAATCTTGAGAAAAATTAATAAACATCAACACAGACATAACCACTCTACAGGAATAAAAAATGAAATAAGACTTCTCTTTCGAAAGAAAGCATAATCGTAAAACTCATTACTACATAGAGCCATGAAGATCTTCCAAGAAATACCCAACAATATACAAGACGAAAATTTTTTCAAATTTTTAAAGGAAGTGACGAAATATGTAAAGTGCAATTTCTAAAGTCGTAATTCTTAATTGTATGCAGATATTGTGTTCATATTATAATGCATGTAACTAATGTATATGTGTTATATTTTAAGTAAAACAAATAAATAATATGTACTGTATAGTATATATATATATATATATATATAAATAAATAAAAATAAATATTAAGGCAGACATTTTTAGAGCGCTTTTCTATGAATTTTACTTTCAAAGGTAAACTACCCGTGTAATAAACCAAACCTTGTCCTGTGTCAAGTATCATACCAAAACCTCTATTAATAATAAATTACATAACGAAAAATGTATCACCAAACACGAGTATGAATAAAATGCCTAGTATATTTAGAATTAAATTTTGTGTAAGATTCTCTTCAGTGGCCTTTAATGACGAAGCAGTTTCACAAGAGATCAATGCACACATTCTCCAGTTAGATGTTCCTAGGTTAGGCTAGAAGCCAGGCATTGAGGCATTGGGGCTCCCAGTGAGGAGTGTTGCGAATCACGACTGTTAGTTTTCAGTAACGCCCTTTTTGTTGCGTTATTTTTAGCCTCGCCTGCTAAACAAGTGCTGCAAGTGGGTCGCAAATAATGAAATTCCCAATAAATTAGAAAGTAGAACATATTATTACATAGAATGGTAAGAGATCGATAGATTGGAAACCCGAAAAATAAAAATGCTACGCTGAAAACCTGTAAAAATCTGGAAAAAACTACTATAGCAGAGAAAAAACATTTTAATAATTTGAATGGATTGATTGGTGCACGAAAAGTGGAACGGAACCTAGGCCATAGACTCGAGGTTGTGATATTTGGGCAGTGAGTCGAATAAGGAACTCCAGTGAAAAATATAATGACTTTAAAAATATGTATTCATATAGATCAACAAACGTCGATTCTGAATATATGACTTTCATTATATATAATCATAAGTAGAATTTATAAATCGTTATTTAAAGACGAATAAAAAATCATCTCAACAAAACACCTTGTTATGTTGGTACCATTACATTTGGAACATCTGACGTCACGGGCGCATTCTGTTTTCAGATTAGTATGGACATTTTTATTTATCGATTTTGTTTATTTTTAATACGTATTTTTTTTTAGTTTCGGTGAAATTAAAACTTAATTTGGGTGATTTTAAGCTTTAATTGTTGTTCAATAATAAAAAAAACTATTATTAATGATAGAAATTAGAGTTAACCAATTATCAATACGGATATTATGATAATGTTAATGCTCAATACTATTATTATTCTTTGAGTTAAAGTTTCTAAAAGGGTACATCATTTTACTACTCATGCTTAGTTATGGTTTACCATGAATAGAATATAAAATTATGTACGGTAAAGCTCATCCTTGTTTTGACATTTGAAACTCTAACATCAAAACTGATAAATACCGACCGGCCATAGATTTGGAGATTTTTAGCAGACTTTGAAAAATTGAAACTTATTAATTATTTTAACAATGAAAATTAACTTTAAAAAATAATTATGTGGATATTTAAGTTTGAACGTCATCATTGATAAAAAAAATGGCTGGAGTTCCTTATTCTCAAATTCAAATATTTGATAATTTAAAAAAAATATATCACATTTAAAAACTGCTAAACTGCTTTTGTAGTTTGTCAGCAGGTATACATTGCCTACATATTTATATAATATAGTATATTTATTTTTTAAATTTATAAACAGTATGTAGAAAATTATTTGCGGGTTTACGTTTTTTTTTTTTTTTTAATTATCATATTTGCTATGAAAATTCTTTTTCGGTCGATATTTTAAATTATCTACGGCAAATTTGTGTTCCAACGTAAATTGGTTGTTTTTAATTTAAGTTAACGTCCACCGTAATTGCTTATTTTAATATTGTTTTATTTTTTTATTTTATATTTCTTTTTTTTAGATTAATTTATTAATTAAACTTTTTGTTACATGCTATAAATACAGATTTTATAATATTCTTCCGTTAAAGCATTTGCTTGTGGATGGAAGAAGAGTGTACATTAATTATTATTGGTAATTTAAGTAATATAATATATGGTACATGTACGTGCCTGCATTACAGTTTCATCAAGAAAAATAAAGTATATAGTAAATATGTTATAAAGAGATATTTGTATCACATATCATTATATTTTCAAAGTAGACGGGGTAAAATGTATTTTTGTACATCACCGTTAGCCCACTAGTAATTGTTGAAGGTGCCTTTAAAATCGCGATAAATCAATTCCTTTAATGGCCTATACGAGTATTTCATAATGTAAAACAAAAATAAATAAATAACTTCTAATCCGTACTAGATATTTACTATACTTATTGATTTAAAAAATATTATTAGCTTTAGGTGAGTACTTTGGCCTCAAATTCAAAATTAAGTTTTGTATAAAACAGGCCGCACAGCCGTTCCTCTTAAGATACTGTTTATTTTATTTTTTTTAAGAAAGACAACCATTTCCATATTACGAATAACGTGACAATATTTGAAAATCTCATACTACCATCACAGTAAGCGGAAGATGTTGCTTGTGTCGTGATGGAAGACTTAGCCAGTCGAGGAAACGAACTCAAGACGCCTGGGTGGGACCCAGACGCGATGCCAACTCAGCCACTGACCGCTCAATAACCGGTTAATACAATAGATTCAGATATACAAACATTATATATATAATTATAGGAAACATAATTGACGCAAACCTACGCTGGGACTGACCACATTGACTATATTACAACCAAATTAAAATAAAAAAATAATGTTTCACTTATTAAGAACATCTTCCCGCCCACAATTTTAAGAACCATATATTTTGCTCTTTCTCAATTCATAATCACATATAGACTAGTGTCTTAGGGAAGTGCAACTAATATTTGCATAGACCCACTAGTAAAAGCACAAAAGACAATAATTAAAATTATTCTTCAAGTACCATACTTTACAGATTCTGCTGAAATTTTCAAGCTTTTTAGGCAACTTTATGATAAATTTTCAATCCTCTTCATATTCCCCTACAGACCCAATCAATTATTTTAACAAGATCTTCAACAAACTACACCCTATTCTATTAAAATATACCACCTACGGACGAAGACATTTTAAATACTATGCAATTAAACCATATAATCACATGCAACGGGAGAGAATACACCAAAACATTTAATAAAACTTAATATCTCAATCTGGATAAAATCGAAAGGAACAGATTGTTTCTATAACTTAATTACACCAAACCAAACATAATTTACATTACATATAAATAATTCATTTGCATTTTTGTGTTTTTTTCAATACATCTATTTTATTTTTATTATTCTTTAACATAATTGTATAATCATTTCACAATAATACTATATCATAAATACGTGAACACCTCAGTACAGGTTTTCCTGGTGAGGAGTTCACAATACGCTATTGTATATTAAGAACTTACAGTACATACACATCATTCTATATAATAATATCTTATGCTATAAAGATTGTCTGTAAATAAATACAAATAAATGAACAAAATAAATAAACACGTGAGATAGAAAAAATTGAAATTATTACCACTATTTAGAGGTAAAGCGCCCTTGAGGTGATTTTTCAGAAAAACGGCGCTATACAAATCATCCAATTATTATTATTATTATTATCAAAGAGTTAAAACAACGTCAATAAATAAAACATCGCTTGAGTCAAAGTGCGTCCTTCAAGGATCTTCCAAAGTAATCACAAAGTAATTAAATACGTCCAAACCATTATCTCGATACTGTCATTACATCAGGGCGCCCTACCCTTTCACATAGAGGTGGGGGTTCCAACCTAAAGAATCTGGTTCAGAGTATTCATGAAACCCGGGATTAATATGTAGTAAGTAGATAGTAATTCAAAAACATAATACAGAGAAGTTCGATACATCTATTACACAAACTCCTCCCACACAGGGCCTTCAGAATCCTTTTAAATTGGACAAAGGGCGATAAAACAGCAGTTAACCGACCCAATCACAGATAATAGTCACAGTCTGGTGACCATTGAACCAAAACTCTGACATTGTTCGACAAATCTCGTGCAGTTGCAGTAGTCGTCTTTGCTGGTATAGAAGTATCAATAGGAAAAGAAGTTGCTGCAAGCGTGGCGGCTGGGGGATCTCTTTCAGCAGCAGGTTGGGTAGAGGTAGTGGTAGTAGGTACCAAAATTATATCAATACTAAATTACGAAACACTCGATAATATGCTGTTGCGTTTACATTCACCCAAATTATTCCACGTTCAAATTGTTATCATATTACAAGCTAATGTGTACCCGTCCTTGCAAGGGAATTTTTTGTTTGTTTTTAAATAGAGTTATGAATTTGTGAATTCTTGCTTGTCGTTTGGGTGCCATAATTGATATGACAGCGAAAGTAATGCCTAGTGACGACTATTACTATCTCTAAACAAAGGAATAATTTGAAAATATTATTTCATTCCAAACATTTATTTTTTCAAAACAAATCTAAAAAAAAGTTCTTAACCCTTTAGGTGCCACGTGTATTTTTTTTAAATGCTGGAGAAGCATCGATAATCCATGAATATATTTATTTTTTATTTTGACTACTTTTATTTTTAGACACATGTTTTCAATAATGTGACGTAATTTTAGAACCGTGACGAATTTTATGGCTCGAGCTATATATGGTTCTGTGGCACTCAAGTACAATAATGTATCGGACCGATATATCGTTCGGTGGCACCTAAAGGGTTAAGCAGATACCTACTTGTGTTTTCCACTTTGAAAATATTCTACCCAAACAAACTTTCGTCTTTTGAATATGCAATCTGTGGCTAACCAGAGTGGTATATCTACGGGGTAACCTCAATACAACGTGGAGGGTTTAATATTTTTCAAACTAATTTTGAAACGTTATATCAACAGTTTTAGATATTGGATTCCATTCAAACTACTCTCTAAACCTTTCCGGCACTAATAAGAATAAATTGCGCTATTTTCAGGGAAACCGGTCGGGTAATTGTCGAAAAAAAGCGCGGAAAGACAGACAGACAAACTTTCATTTTTATATATAGAGATTTTTAGTTTCAGGGTTGCTTCTTATAATTTGTACAAAAATATCTAATGTAAATTACATATCTCAATTTAAAGGTATTCTAAACATGATATAACGCTACGCGTTCACAGATGGCGTTAGTTAAATATTTTTAGTAAAAAACACGTTTACCACGTAATGCTTTTAAATATTGAGATGACTAGTTAGTTGGCGGATGTACATACGGAATATTAAATGGATTCAATTGTTATTGTAGGTTTAGCGGTGAATTCCTTCGAGATACTTATAAAAAATACTGTAGTGTTACAAAAAAATATTGGATGATTTGCACGCAGTTTCATGAAGGAATTCAACTTTAAACCTACAATAATAATAATATAGGGTCTGTCAAAAAAATACCGAGAAAAAAATTCCTGACTGCACTAGAAGGGGTGGCGGAATGCGCCGGATGCGGGGATGGTAGGGGGGAGTCGCAGCTACCAAACACGCCGCTGCTTAGTCCTCCCCGAGCAACGGTAGAGCTAGAACAGTGATTAGCGCAAAATGTGTTTTGTCGTCGCGTCGAATATCAAGATGCAACGTTTGCTGGAGCAGCGGGCAGCCATAAAATTCTGTGTTCGGCTGAAAAAACCCCTGGCCATGATTCGGGAAGCTTTCGGAGATGAAGCCATGTCACAGGCAAGAGTTTACGAGTGGGACAAACAATTCCAAAATGGCCGGGAATCAATTGAAGACGATGTGTGCGTTGGATGACCGTCAACTTCCAAAACTGATGGCAACGTCACGAAAGTGAGGGAAGTGTTACAGTATGAGTGTCCGTCCTTAAACGGTTGCGCGAAGGATTCACCGCGTTCGAAAGGAGATCGCCAACATCTGGATTTTGCATCACGACAATGCCCCCTCACACTCAGCTCTCGTCTTAAGGGAGTTCCTCGCTAAGCAAGGTGTGGTGACACTGCCGCAACCGCCGTACAGTCCCGACTTATTTTTCCCCGCATCGAGCGAAGCCTAAAGGGACGCCATTTTTAGAAGTTGGATGGGGTGAAAACCGCTTCGACGCAGTACTTTAAGGGGGTTCCGTCTTCTGCCTTCCAGGGTGCCTTCCAAGAGAGGAAGAAACGCTACCAAAAGTGTATTGACGCCCAAGGGGCGTATTTTGAAGAATATTAAGTGTTTGTACGTTTATTGGAAATAAATTGTCTGAAAAAAAAAAATTCTCGATACTTTTGCGACAGACCCTGTATATTATATTAATCTAGTCAGTTAATATCGTCAGGAAGTCGGAAATTTTTAATTTAGATATTGGTTGAAGATGGAAGATAGTCAACCACCGAAGAGGTTTCTAAAATAAGTCTGCAGGAATAAATCTAAAACGATGTCTGGATAGCGTTCTGGGGGGAGACAGTAAGAGACCGGCAGAAGTTGAAGCGTTTACTAGAGGCGATCGGGACTGTCTGTAGAGCCGAAGATTATGGTGATATTTTAATTATTTCTAATTTTGAAACTGTCAATTCATGGTGGAATTCCAATTTAACATGAATTTTTATAAATTAAAAAAAACCTTTTAAACTTTTTCCACTCATTTTTTTCAAACCGGACGGTTTTCACCTTACAACAGACATCTTCAGACTGATACCATTTAAAAACGATGGTAGGTATGTTTTTATTTTATTTATTTTTTGGAAAATTAACAGCAAATCCATAATTTACATAAGTATAAAATATATATAAAAACAATAAATCATCCCAATTATAAATTTCCCAGTGCTGATGTTAAATACTATGATTAAAGTGTGACAATATACAGTTTTACATCTGTTAGCTTAAACTATGTCAGTCGGGGGAGGGGAGGGTGGAGAGGAACATATGAGTGGGATAAAGGTACAAAGGACTAGGGTAGATGGAAAGGTGGTTTAAACTAGTAGTTTGAGAGCGGTCGTGAAATGGATTTTAATTTAATATCACGTATAGTAGACTTAAAAATGTGAATATGCAGTATGTAGTCGTATGTCACGAGTGAGCTCCGTTTGCTCTTTCTAATATTGAAAACAATATTAGAAATTTTAATGTTTCAATTCAGATAGTTTGCACAGAGGTTAAAACAAAATAAAATTGATAGCAAATTGAGAGTGAAGCGGTATAAGGCTTCAGCATGTAAATAAAATCACGTTTTTCGACAGAAGACCTCAAAGCTCGTTACTACCTTTGTCAAACAACCGTGTCCAAATCAGAACGTGGAATATTCTAAAACAGATCGATGCAAATTGGATTCCCTTTGAAGTCTTACCGATGTCGAACGGCGACCGTGATCAATGCGAACGACAAAGTGATGTGCTGAACAAACGCGACGACACAACAAGGAAGAAAACAAAAAAGGTTTTTCGTACTAAAATGATATGTGATACGGCACCCGTGTCAGCTAAATATATTACCGAAATTCTTTTAGAGCTACGTATAACAAAAAGGCGACAGTACGAAGGGCTCATTACAGAAGCGGATTAAGCCGATTGGAGGCCCCCGGCGACAAATATTTAACTAAATGAATTTAAAAATGTACCAAGTATTCACCACTTTAAAAATGTTAATACGGAAGATAGAAGGAGCGCGTTAATACATATACGAGGTGTGTTCAAAAGAAAAGGTGAATTTCGAATTTTTCCGAAAAGTATTTATTATTCATCAATATCCATTTTCTCCCCTTCAAAGTAACCCCCCTCAGATATAATGCACTTATGCCAGCGCTTCTTCCAATCCTCGAAGCACTTCTGGAATGCGCTTTTCGGTGTGGCCATCGGCTCGTTCTTCGATTCTAACTTTATCTCATTAATTGTGGCAAAACGCTTTCCTTTCATTGGTCTCTTTCGTCAGTTTCGGAAATAGGAAAAAGTCGCAGGGAGCTAAATCTGGTAAATACGGTGGTTGAGGCATGATTACGGTGTTGTTTTTGGCCAAATAATCACGAACAAGCATTGGTGTGTGAGCTGGTGCATTATCGTGATGCAAAATCCATGATTTGTTTTTCCACAATTCCGTTCGTTTGAGCCGTATTGCTTCACGCAAACGTTGCATAACTTCCTTGTAGTATTCCTTATTAACCGTACGACCTGTTGGCAAGAACTCATGATGCACCACACAATTGTAATCGAAGAAAACGGTGAGCAAAGCCTTCACATCTGATCGAACTTGGCGTGCTTTTTCGGTCTTGGCTCTTCTGGCCGCTTCCATTGGGATGATTGGGCCTCGGTTTCGACGTCATAACCATATACAATGTCAAAAACAAACCACTAATCCAAAATGGCTGATAATGCTAATATATGATAAACATATGTGTACCAACATAACAAAAAAAAATCGATAATCGAATGTACACAGCCCGCGAAAATTCAAAACATGTAGATATCAATGTATATTTATAAAGTGGCGAAGACTAGGCACATTTTTTAATTTGTTTATTAATAATGACGCCACTAATTGAATACCAATCGTTTGAAGAAATTATAAATATTTAACTAATTGATTATGTGCGCACGTCCAATAATTAAACAATTAAAATCATGAAACTCATCGATTTCGACTCAATAGTTTAGTCGGGGTAAAATTGAGTATTATGCTTTTAATTATATAATTGAAAATGCACTTTGTATATACCACTTTACTTAAAATATATAAATATTTGAAGAAATTATTATGCTTTTACTTTTTTTTTCATTGTCGCTATAAAATAGTTGCACACTTAATATATTACAGAGGTTGATAAATGAGAAATTGTAAAACATACAAAGACAAGTAAACATTTGTGTATTAATGATTTTAAGAAATACTGAGGGTGATAATCCGTATCAAACATAAATAAGTGACAGGTTGATAGATAAAGCATAAAAAGTCATGGGGGCAATTTCATAACTAATTTGTAACATGGGTTAAGAAAAGCAAAATTGTCTGTAAGTGATATTGTAAAATATCAACGGCCAATGCAGCATTGTTGAGCAAAGTCGCTCTGACGATTGGCGTGTTCTGGTAAACAGAGGTTATCGCTTTCGGAGTATAAAATAGTGCATGTGATCTCCCACTACTATTAGGAGTATACTAATTAGGAACGTATAAGTTTACCTCTTTCAACATATGTGAATTATATATGGTTCCAGAGATTAACTTAAAGAAATGTTTATCTAAAAATATTTTTCGGCGGGCTTCCAAGGTATTGAAATCGAGCATTTCTGTTAAAAGCAAGGATGGATAATATATATTCTCTCATATAAAGGTAACGCATAAACCTCTTTTGTACTCTTTCTATTTCGAGAATGTGGTTCTGTTCAGGAGGGGCCTAGATAATGGAACTGTACTCCAAGATGCTGCGAACAAGTGCTTCACATGCTCTTTGTATTGCGATTTCATTAGTAAATAATCTCGCATTACGGTGAAGAACGCCAAGCATTTTGTTGGCGCAGGAGACAATGTCACATATATGTGATTTAAAAGAGAGTTGCCTCGAAAATCACGCCAAGGTCTCAGTTTTGCGTATCAAATTATTATTATTCATATGTGTTGAATACGTGAATGATATGTGAAATTGCATTTTTTTGTAGCTGTTTTTAACCAGGAATCTATCGAGCTCGAAGGCCCTGGCGTGGCGGCCGACTGTCGCTTAATCTGGCCCTGCCTCCAGCATAATGGTATACCGACGAACTTATATTTGATTTAGGAAGTTTATGGATCCAATTCCCATCGAAACATTAAATATATTAATATGGATTTGTTTTGAACTGAATTTTACAGTTTTTCATACTTATTTAGTTAGTTACAATATTCACACAGGTGCAAAACACATCACAGTAGGTATATAAATAAAATAGATAGCCTTCATGAAATACAATAACTAAATATTTCATTTGTCTCACAGGAATAACAGAGTGTAAGTACCATTCCAATTAATAAGCTACAGAGGTGAATATTCAAAAGATACCGCTCATTCTCTGATTCTTATACTCTAGACACACACCAATATGATGTTAAGTTGGGGTAATGCTGGTATATTACAAATTGTTGAGGATGTATGCAATAATCGTCTGTTCGTATTTATATTCCGAGCAGTTGAACATATCTACTCTGTCTGAAATGTTTTTTTATTAGTTTGAAGAGTTTTAGATCGTCGGCGAAGAGCATCACAATAACATTGTTATCAATTACAGTTATAATATCATTAATAAACAGTAAAAAAAAAGTATTTGGCCTAAATGTGAACCTTGCGGTACACCAGTACAATTATGTAAATGATACAGTTGTGGGAAGGTTATTGGCGCTCTCATAACTGCCGGCGGCTTTTTATAATCGCTCCTAGTTTATCTGGGAAATATTGGGAAGATCTTAATTTTCCGGTGTTAAAATAGCGTAAAATAACCGAAATAATTTATAGGTTACATTTATAAAAATCATATAATTTTAGTGGGGCCGTTTCGGGTTTAAATAAAGTTTATAATAAAAAAGCAAATAAAAACCAAAATATTTTAAGTTCAAATCTGTCACGTTGTTCTAAATTAACTCAAAAGCATCGGTCGGTCGAAGGCGCTCGCCACATGTGCTTGTTAAAAGACCTTTGCCTGTTAAAAGACTAGTGAAGTGTCCAAAGTGAGTGATTTACAATGGTATTCTTTGAACTATGGTGATTGTACCAGACGTGTTGAACTTAATGTTCGATCGTCCATCCCACTCTCCGCCACTGGTCACATTCCTAGGGATTGGAACCACCCAGGAAGTTCGAAAATGTGTCAGACTCCGACTAGGTAAAATACCGTGTTGCGAGCTCCCTTTCATTCTTATCATTAGCAATATTATCTATTTATGTTTGCATTTTATTTCATGTTCTCTAGTTTTTTAACATTCAATAAGATATTTTACTGCATATACATTCTCCATTGCTAGTAGATTTTATCAAGAATGTGAAAGTTGGAAATTAGAGATTTTTAAGAAATTCGTCGAACCTGGGCAGGACGACAGTGCTGCGTTCTGACCCTTCATTAATTAAATTTGTAATCACAAACGAAAAAGAAAGGTTATTATTGTTTGCAAATGAACTGTTTCTTGTTAAAATTGAACTTGTAAATCTACTCAAAGCGGCATATTAAACTATTTGAATAATGCCGTAATGAGGAGACGCCTTAATGTTTTTAAATAATAATTTGTTGTGATTTTTTATTATGATTATGTTTTAACATTTTTATATGTCTAATTACAACTTGACCAGAACAGTATAATAAAATACTGCGCTGGGAGAATCGACCATTTCATGTTTATTCCTCCCTACGACCAGATAACGAAGCCACATTTGAAAGCGCTATGTTATCTGGACGTGGGAAAACATTGACAGCAGTAAACACAGTTAGAATCAACCTGAAATACTAAACTTGTAAAATCACCTAAATTACCTTTAAACAAACCTTTTATGTAATTTTTTCATGTAATGTCATGTTTTTAGTATGTACCTGAAGAAACTAAATTGTAAAGTAACATGTCTTAATTTAGACAACCGTCAACTGAAAATAATTTGGCCAAATGAGCGCCAGACAGTTTGACGGAGAATATATACGCAAATGTCCACACGCCCCTGCTTTCCTCGGGTCGCAGTCACCATGGGAGGTAACCTTACCGTGCAAATAACATAAATATGTCAACTTAATAGAAATGAAGTCAGTCGTAATTTATCTGCAGATTAACAAATTCTTTCACTTTTGTATTCTCCAATTCAACACCATCTGTTGGCTCGCCAGTCGCCAAGCCCTCCCTTGGCGGAGCTAACTCGAACGGGAACGAGTTGCCGGAATAATCCTTGGAATTGCATCGAGCGAACGAGTGATCTTTCGATACAGAAAATTAAGGTGTCGAAAGCCTCAGCCCGCCGTCGATTACAAGTGTTCTCTCGAGCCAGATCTCAGCCACTCGCCTTCGAGGATGTCACCACCAACTCTACGTTCGCAGAATGCCACCCAAGGCGAAGGGACGCCTCAACCGCCCACCTAGTGCCCCAAATATAAAGCACTGGGTGCGTGACGACCAGCAGCATCCACCTACCCGACATCCCTCGAAGAGAACGAGGGTGTCTTCGGATCCGGTACCTAATTTACAGTCTTGTGACGACAGGTGGTCGCACGAAAGGTTTTTCGCACCGAACAAGAAAGTGTCGAAAGCCTCGGCCCGCCGTCGATTACAGTGATTGTAAACAATATCTTATACGACCGGGCTACACTACTCAAACTTAATGGTGAATGTGTTATTTTGGACCCTTTACTAGATGCAAGGATATCGTTGTATAACCTTGAACGTTGTACCGCAACCCGTAAAATTAGATTTCGTGGCTGCCGAGAAAGGCCCAATAGGAAAAAACGTTTGACGAGAAGATCTTCTGCTGTCACGGCGACCTGAGTTCTGATCTCCAGTCGACGGAGCAGATCCGGCGCATCATGCGGCCCACGGATGTGCCCGACCAGGCTGCTCTGCGACCTGCTGTGGTCCGATCCCGACAAAGACACCACCGGCTGGGGCGAGAAATGGACGACACGCTGAAGTGCTCTTTCCAGATCCTGAAGCCGGCCGACAAGTGCCACCTGGCGTACGTGCAGACCAACACCAAGCATCCCATCACACCGCCCAGGCGCGTCACTAACAAAGACACAGAAGATCTGAGGGCCCTATGAATCAGTCCCCTCGACCCCGTCCTCACCCGACGCCCAACTTCACATAACTTCTGAATGAACTATGTACCTTGTTTTGCCGAAGCGATCATTTCAAAATTTCTTTGCTAGTGTATCTATCAACGGTCTACTCAAAGTGTCCCCTTTTAAGAGTATTCTGTGTTATTTATCCTAAAAATATGGATAATAATTCAATGTCTTAGCCTAAATACATTCTTGAATATAATGGAAACAATCAGTCTATCATTTGTATTAACGTCTTGCAATATATCGTAAGGAATAAATACAGTTAGCTTCTTTTTTTTTCAATTTAACATGTATGAAAACTTAGACCAAGCCGTATTTAGTTTTGATAATTTAACTGCATCTCTTTATACGGTCTATAAATAATGTGTAATGATAGCCTATCCAAAAAAGAAAAGTAAATGTCATAAATGTAACATAGAATAAAGTAAAAATAGGAAGGTGATTTTTCACAAAAACGGCGCTATAAAAATCATTCGATTATTATTATTATTATTATTATTAAGGTGGTGATGGCCCTCCAACGATCACGGCTTCATATCATGCATCTGGTATGCATTAATGCCAGTTAAACGTAAATATCCTGGCCATGATTCGCATTGTGATTTACTTGATATTAGAGAAACAGTAATTCTGGTTATTTTCTTTGAAAACTAGGTCTTTATTTATGTCAACACGTGGTATGGGAGATAATATGTGGTCCACTTGCTTATCTCAGAAGCCCACTTCTAGCTGAATGTTAAAGAAGTCGTAAGAATAATGTCAGAATAAAATATCAATTAAACAACAAGCAACCGTGTAAGGTGTAAATGAATGTATTTTGCAACGATTAATCCATTGTTAGCACGGAAAGCTTGCAGGTCACGTATCCCAAGAACAAAGTATTATTACTTTATTGCGCAGTGAAAATCCTTCGGAAAATAGTTTTTCCCATACAAGTCGACTATACATTTTCCAGAGGTCGCATGCAAGTGAACTATTGTAACTAGCGCCCACAAATAACGGAATGAAGCATGTGCGAATGGGAAATGGCAGCAAAACATTTTTTTTAAGTTTTTGCAACTCTCACGCAAATTATTGCGATAATTTTATGACTACGCCAAAAAGTTAAGCTTGTAATCGATGTTTTGATCACTTTTGGTGAATGGATGTGAAAATGACGTGGGATAATTGACGGATAATTGTGGTGATTTACGAGCAAGAACGCTTTGTGCTATTTTGTTTTCATAAAATGCCGCAGATTCGAACGGATGTGATATCTTGAAAAACTTGGAGATAATAAAAAAGAATTACCCATGAATGATATAATAACAGCCTTCAACTTCGGTTTTCACGTGGCGTTGAGATAATTCATAATACACAATTTGATTGGTACTTCATTCGCGTCATGATGAAACATAAAAGATTTTGTTATACAGAAAATCGTACAAAGGTGGAAAATAATCCGAATGTTTTTTTTTATAATTTCTTCAAAAAATTGGTATTCACTTTATGGCGTCATTATTAATACATGAATTAAAAATTATTCTGTATTCACCACTTTATTAATACACACACATGTTTCGAAATATTGTATTATATTATTTCATATCTCTTAAATTTATTTTCATATTAATATTAATAGTAAAAATAATTTGTTTTTTAATTTCTAATATAAATTTGTTATTCAATGTTTTATAAAAAAATATATTAAGAGTTTTGATTAATTACTTACCTACTTAATAAATTTTTGTTCATGTTTATAATGTGTCTATTCTTACATTATTGAGTTCTAGGTGTGTTCAAAAGAAAAGGTGAATTTTGAATTTTCGCGGGCTGGGTATATTCGATTATCGATTTTTTTTATTATGTTGGTACACATATGTTTATCATATGTTATCATTATCAGCCATTTTGGATTAGTGGTTTGTTTTTGACAACTGGAAAGGTTAGTCACGTTTTTGTGTGTTCTTCGATTTTTTTACTTTTGAAAAAAGTGGATCAAAAAATATGTATTAAATTTTGCGTAAAAATGGAATAAAGTGCTCCAACGCACTTAAAATGTTGACTGTGGCATTCGGCGAGTCTACTTTGTCTCAAAAAGTGTCTATAAGTGGTACAAGCGCTTTACAGAAGGCCGAGAAGATGTTAATGACGATGAGCGTCCTGGAGTTGCAACCACGTCAACAAACGAAGAAAACATCGAAACAGTGAAGAAAATGGTTTTGGAAAATCGTCGAATCACTATTAGGGAAGTTGCAGAGGATGTTGGCATAACAATCGGCTCAACTGAGATATTTCTTGGGTCAACAATGTTCATAGTTTGTTGAAAAGGTGGTGGTTTTCAGATCTGAATGTCAATTTGATGCAGTGGGAAGATTTAAAATGACCCCTCGATAATTTCTGCGTTGAGGGTGGTTTAGAAATTATTTATAATCGTCTACACCAGGCGAGAAATCGCTCTATGAAAATATTTTTAAATAAAGACAGCAATTTCACGCAACTGTTTTGTTTCTTGCTCATCCATGCCATTCTCTTACCTATGCGCCATAACTTGTAAATACCCGTTTAGGCTAATAAGTTCAATAAATATTTGTCACATTTCAGTCGTGTTTTATTCATTACGCCGTAATATAACGGTAACAACAAAAGATAGGGACTCGACGCAGAATAGTAAGATTGAGCGGTAATGACCATAATTATTACAGTGCCGTACCTAGAGTATTTGCAAATGCAAAGCTTAGCTTATTCGTATATCCGACACCAGTTATATAATAAACTTGTCAACTTGTATGAAGAATACTTAATATTTAAGACAGTGGCGGTTCGTTGAATATCTCACATCACGAGAAAGTAGAAAGGAATTTCATAATGTCACTGACAAGGAAACACTTTGGCAATTCACGTCTGTGGCCAATGAATATAATATCGTAGGTTATAAAAATATTGTTTTAAATAGAAAATTACAATTTACGAAAGAAATTATTATTTTTTTTAATTAAAGGTAACGTCTTCGGTTGCTAGCTTATTTTTATAAACACTTAAAATACAATGATCATAGAAAAAAAAAATATCGATTCTTCCAAAACTTGGTGTTAAAAAACCCCCATAGTCGCTACGCAACAGATTCCTAAGGTTTGCAAACTTCCACAGTTTGTCACTGAAGCTCCACGACTATGAACTATTTCTTAGAATAAAAAGTTCTACAGATGCTGAATTCATAGCGCATGTATGAGATTCATTTCGGACATGAGTATTAATACGAACGGGGGATTTTTTTAGGACGGAATTTGAATAGCCCGCTGTGTAAAGTGCGGTATAATTATAATACAAGTTTGTCTAATTATCTTAGGTATTTTTTTTAACGGGAGAACTGCACAAACGCACTTTAGAGAAAACCCGCCAGTGATTTATGATCTAATTACAGGAGGATGGAGCTTTGCATCCACGTCCCATATCATTTAGGTAGGCTGAGTCTGACCGATGTACTAGGGAACACGGTGCACACTCCACAGCCTCGCAAATTGCATCGCTCTAACAAATTATGTTGAGTGTGTGCTAGGACCGCTGGGTGCTAGGCCGAGTCTGGCAGAGTGACCGAGGGGAGCCACGCTGTCGAAGCGAACTAAACAAGGGCAAGGCCGTATGAATTATCGATCGTCTGGGGCAAACAAAACAATTAGGATACTACGGTAAAGTGCCCTCAAAGCAGAATACTTTTAGTGGCAGGCCTGTTTGTACACCTAAATGTATATTTATTTGGCAGTTAACGCAGGTCGTTGTTGATTGTTCGCGATATACGCTCGTACGCGGAAACAAAGCGGAAACGGACTTTCCAGACCACAACTTCGGCGACAAATAAAATGTTAATTTATCGTCTAGTCTAGATTATTCTAGATTATTTTTCCAGTGAAAAAACCCTAATTACCCCTTCCACATGGAAGAAGAAGCCGGAGACGTCCGAGGAACACATGGTAAGATCAAGTGAATTAAATACTTGAGTTGGGCCATGTCAGAAGTCGGAATAACAGAAGAGAATGTATGAGACGATGTATGAATGTGAATGTGAGAGCAAGAAGTGTATGCCAAGATCGAGTTTTTTGGCGGTCCGTCCTCTCTGCCTACCCCTGCAGAGAACGGCGTGATGGTTAGTTAGTAAGTTAGTTATATATGTCTGTCATTTTCATATAGTCCTGACGAAGGAAGGGTACTTCCGAAACCGGTCGATCATCATATTAAATTGAAGTGGTTTCAAACAAATTTATATTATTTAAAAATATAAATTTTCATATGAAACGGTAACTTTGTGATGAGACATTATAAATGTAAAGGCTGAAACTGCGGTGAAGAAGCTACGGTGGGCAATAATAACTTCTTATTTTTTAATCATAAGAAACAAAAGGTATTATTATGTTTGCGAGATGCATGAGTTATGAGGCTTTCTCATTAATTTAAATATTGGTGAGAATGAAATAGGTGTATATATTTAAAAAAAAAGTTAATTTTTCAACACCTCGAAAACAAGAAAACAGCCTAGACGAAAATACAGACAGTCGGGACGCAACGTGTCGCGTTACGCCACACGCCAGTCGTTCGAACCTAAAGGAAAGGTCGTTTGTATGTTGCCTGTATAGATTTTTGGAAAAAGCATAGATAGCCATGCACGGCAATACTTCAGCAGGAGGCAGCTCCATTATCATTAAAAAACAACGCATATCTACTACATTTTTATATATTTATTCATGTATTTATTTTAAACACACATAATTTAACAATAAAATGTGAGATATAGAATAACAGTTAAGTTGAAAGGGATAAGAAAAAAATATATAGAGTAATCGTTTACGTATACCAGATAATTTGAGAATAGTATAATAATCAAGTACTTATGAAGAGATAAGAAAAACAAATATTATAGAGTAAACGATTATATACTCGCGTATATGTGTTTGATAGGTACTAGCTGGTGCTATGATGAAAAAAAAAATCCGTTTAAAATTAAGTACTAAAAAAAGACTCATTCCTTCGAAGATTTATGAAAATTTTAAACAAACAAATAACCATTAACTAATTTATAAAACAATGGTTGTACCACACACCACACTGGCTCCAGATGGTTGAGAGCAGCTGGGACTGTTGTGCGGCAATCACATAAATAAAATAAAAAGTTTTGACCCTTTACTTTTTATTTTCTATGTTTTTTTTCTGTTTCACGTTTCCTTGAGATTTGTTAATATTACCTGGCTCTTCCTAACCGCTTTCCTTTCACCGTTGCCAAGGTCCCGCTGCTTTGAACAGTGGGACTCTCGTGTGGCATTAACATTAAAAAAATATTTTTTTTCCTTATACTGATAAAAACCACCATGTTCGCTGATACAATTTAGTTTGCAATTTCTTACGAAACCGTTTTGTCAACGATCTGTAGATATTTAATGAGATATATATACTCGTACAATAACAACATCACAACAGATACATCGAAAACAAAAGGTTGCGTGTTAATAGAGTTATTCAATCGTGTCCTCACCACGTAACAATGGAAGTATAAACGTAGAAAACTCGTGTCCGTTTATGGTTACGTCAATTAATTGCTATTGTGAATTAAACTCAGTCGGGGATATTCCGAAACGCGTTCGATTTTTATCTAACGCCTAATTTAAATGGCGCTAGAACTAAGCGGTATACCGCCTGAAATCTATGAAAATCGGTACGAAAAACGTATATTGCAATAATAAGTTTATTACTTGTAAATAAACTTATGAAAACGTTTTATAAACACAAGCTTATATTCATATGGCACCAAGATAATAATCAAATATTAAAACAATTTAAAAAAAAATCTTATCAAGTAAAACATATAATCCATTCCAACCCTTTTCAAACGTTTAACAGTGACATAAAATAGAAAACCAAAACAATATTATAACACAAATTATTAACCCTACATTATCCAACTTACAGTATTACATATTGTAGAATTCATCACAAAGTGCTGGGATAGATGACACTTTATTGTATAAATGGAGTCGGCAAATACATCAACAACACCTCCAAACTTGTTGCCCAGATCATGCATCCTATTGGTTAATGAATCAGACTGATAGTTGGTAGTGTAAGTGTTGCAGAAAAATGTTACATTTTGTCTTGTGTTCCTCGTCGGTACATTTAATTTAATAGTGGCGCGGAAGGCAGGACTGTCAATTAGGTTGTTAATGATTCTACGAGTATATAATACTACTAGGTCTGACATAATTTTCCTGTCAGACGGCGTAATCAGATGCAATCGATTCAAACTTACATAATCAATATTTTCAATTGTAATTTTGAGTTTAAAAATTACATACCTAAGAAATTTGTGCTGAACCCGTTCTATATTGTTAGAGAGTACTTTAAGCAAAGAGGACCAAATAGGTGAATTATACTCCGCTTGACTTCTAACTAAAGAAGTATAGAGCATTTTCTAAAAATTACATACCTAAGGAATTTGTGCTGAACCCGTTCTATATTGTTAGAGAGTACTTTAAGCAAAGAGGACCAAATAGGTGAATTATACTCCGATTGACTTCTAACTAAAGAAGTATAGAGCATTTTCTAAAAATTACATACCTAAGAAATTTTGTGCTGAACTCCGTTCTATATTGTAGAGTTATTAGAGAGTACTTTAAGCAAAGAGACCAAATAGGTGAATTATACCCGCTTGACTTCCCAACTAAAGAAGTATAGAGCATTTTCTAAAAATTACATACCTAAGAAATTTGTGCTGAACCCGTTCTATATTGTTAGAGAGTACTTTAAGCAAAGAGGACCAAATAGGTGAATTATACTCCGCTTGACTTCTAACTAAAGAAGTATAGAGCATTTTCTAAAAATTACATACATAAGAAATTTGTGCTGAACCCGTTCTATATTGTTAGAGAGTACTTTAAGCAAAGAGGACCAAATAGGTGAATTATACTCCGCTTGACTTCTAACTAAAGAAGTATAGAGCATTTTCTAAAAATTACATACCTAAGAAATTTGTGCTGAACCCGTTCTATATTGTTAGAGAGTACTTTAAGCAAAGAGGACCAAATAGGTGAATTATACTCCGCTTGACTTCCAACTAAAGAAGTATAGAGCATTTTCTAAAAATTACATACCTAAGAAATTTTGTGCTGAACTCCGTTCTATATTGTAGAGTTATTAGAGAGTACTTTAAGCAAAGAGACCAAATAGGTGAATTATACCCGCTTTGACTTCTAACTAAAGAAGTATAGAGCATTTTCTAAAAATTACATACCTAAGGAATTTGTGCTGAACCCGTTCTATATTGTTAGAGAGTACTTTAAGCAAAGAGGACCAAATAGGTGAATTATACTCCGCTTGACTTCCAACTAAAGAAGTATAGAGCATTTTCTAAAAATTACATACCTAAGAAATTTGTGCTGAACCCGTTCTATATTGTTAGAGAGTACTTTAAGCAAAGAGGACCAAATAGGTGAATTATACTCCGCTTGACTTCTAACTAAAGAAGTATAGAGCATTTTCTAAAAATTACATACCTAAGAAATTTGTGCTGAACCCGTTCTATATTGTTAGAGAGTACTTTAAGCAAAGAGGACCAAATAGGTGAATTATACTCCGCTTGACTTCTAACTAAAGAAGCATAGAGCATTTTCTAAAAATCTATTAAAGTTTTGCAAAGGAAGCCAAGCATCTTGTTGGATATATCGTTAATGTGTGTAATGAATGCCAAGTTTTCATCGAATATTACAAAATAAGTTGTACATAACAAAGTGTGTGTTTTAAATTAATATAATTTACCATTCCGTTATGTATTGACACTATTAAGTCACTTTTCTATTTATGTTTTTGAAAGGAACCGAATGATATTTTTGAGATGTTGGGATATATAGCGCGCTACTGATAACGTCCCACACAAAGAAATCATAATACTAGGAAGATTTTTACCAACTGGTCTGAAACTGGAATGGGAGATGAGTGGAGGTGGCCCGAGGAAGTAGGGAGTAGGATGCTTCCAGTTCATGGTTTTACCTTTACCGAATAAATTGAAGATAAGAAAAAAGGTTCTGCCGCTTTGATATGAAAAATAAGCATTTAATTCCGCTAGCCACACAGTTATGTCCAAACCAGAACTTCGCAATCTTTTACACATACAAAGATGTCTGCCATTCCGGATTGTTTGTCGCAACACAGCGGTTCAGAATCAGCGTCTTAAACGACAAATTTTGTCTTGAAATGTCTCACAGTATAAAAAAATAATACAATAGATGGAAGTCCAGTCCATTTTTTAATTTTTTTTATCGATAATGACGTTCCTACTTAAATACCAGCATATTTAGTTGTTTTTTTTTTCAAAAGTTAGTTTTCATAGTTAAAATAATTTTCAATGGTTTCAATTTATCAAAGCCCGCCAAAACGCTCTAAATCTACGGCCGGTCGGTTTTGAGGTAAGAATGTCATATGCCAAAACAAGGATGGGCTTTACCTTAAATAATTTTATATTCTATTCATGGTAAACCATAATTAAACATAAGTATAAAAATTATGTACTTTTTTTTAAACTTTAACTTAATGAATAATAATAGTATTGAGCATTAACATTATCATAATATCCATATTGATTAATTGGTTTGCTCATGAATACCCTAATTTCATTCATTAATAATAGTTTTTTGTTTTATATCGAACTACAATTATAGAGCTTAAAGTCACCTAAATTAAGTTTAATTTCGTCGAAACTAAAAAATTACATATTTAAAATAAAAAACAAAATCCAAAAAAATATATTTTTTAAATTAATCCAAAAACAGAATGCGCATGTGACAAATGCAATTGTACCAACATAACAAGGTGTTTTGATGAGATGATTTTGTATACACTTTTAAATAATGATTTACAAATTCAACGTATAATTAATTATATATAATAAACGTTATATATTCAGAATCGGTGTTTTCCGATCTATATGGATATATATATTTTTAAAGCCATTATATTTTTCACTGGAATTCCTTATTAACTTTTGTAACAATCTCAGGGGTTTGAGAGGGAAAAGTGAGTGTTTACAGAATCCAGAAACCTACAAAAACCACCCAAAAGTTTAAGCTTTTAAACGGGATTTAAAATCTATGGTGAATAAAGCTTTCGATAGCTCGATGTAGATTGGGGCGACATCTCATCCCGATACACACAATTACTGTTATTACTAAGACGCTCGCACGAAATACGGAGAGGGAGGGGTACTAGAAATATTCAAGCTTTTGACTAATGTTTAGGAACTAGAGATGTGCATGTATAATCGAGGTATTCATTAAAATATCCTAAACTAAATATTCGATTAAAAATCATGCTAATGGTTGACAAAGCAAAATATTTCCAAGGTTTGGGTGTTCACTCTTCAACTTCTGTCACAATTAATTGACGATCAAATCGACGGCAAAGTCGTTTTAGCGGCCCCCATTATACGCCGTTTCTCAGTCCGTTTCAGCGGTTGATCACATTGTGATAAGCTATCAAGCCTAAAAATGCATAAACTGTTTGTTTGCGATGATGCTTGATGAATTATTACAAAAAATAATTAATACATTCGAATGTGAAAATTATACTTAAAGTCCCTGTAAGAAATAAAACTGATGAAATCTTCAAACAAACGCATTATGTCAATAAAACAATTATACTCACTACTACAAGTAGTACAACAGTACTACTATACATTCATAAATACAAAAAACAATAAATTACAACAATCACGCATATTATAAACACTAGATCTCAGAGTCAAAAACACATATTTGCGCACGTTCCAGAGTGGAAGATACTCTCAGTATCGCCCTGGTGAAAGACCACCATTCAGAATTGAAACGTTACTTGAAATAGCTTTTAGCCGTGTTTGGTGACCAGATCTGAATAGCCAGGCATTTTCCCACCTTCCTCTTCCTCTTCCCCTTCTCCTTCTCCTTCCCCTCCCCAACACCTTCAGCCTCACAACATTCCCCAATCGGGGATGACATAGTCTCACTGGCTCCAGACGGTTGCGAGCAGTTGAGACTCTTGTGCGGTATTCATGTTAAAAAAAAAATCCACCAAGGAACCACAAACACAACATTTAGACAAAAAACATTTTAAACTATGGTACTAAACTCTACAATAAAATACCACTCCTTTAAAAATCGTAACCATAATAAATTTAAAAATCGAATACAACACTGGATACGTTACATAGGGAGATCTGAAATAGAAAATATATCAATACCAAATACAGAACTCAACACGGGAAATCCCAGTGGGGATATCATTATTTGTTATTTTGTTAGTAAAAAAAAAAAACAATAAAAAAAAATATTATTATTATTATAATAAACAAACGCAGCAGGTATCAACATCAGATACGGAAAGGATACAAATTGAATGTTCGTGAATACATAAAGTGTGTTTTTTTTTACAAAACTCTGAACGCAAAAAATATACTCCGAAGCATCATTCGATTATTCAAATACTCTGAAATTTAAAATTTGATTACGTCTATAACTATTCGGAGCGCATATTAAACCGTTCGAGTTCCGAGACGGGGGCTCTTTATGCAAATGTAATCCACGCCAAGTTTTATAACAAGTCCTAAAGGGTGTTGAGCTGGAAGGCCTACGGGCTATAGGCCTACACGGATCGTAAGTTCAGCCTTTTAGAAACAGCCCCCGGAATCCTCCGAAGGGCAAAACTTTTCAGATATGGGAAAATCAACTTCATTAATATTGAATTTGTGAGGAAATTTTAGAACAACAAAGACTTGCTAAATAAGATTGTCTGAAATATTAGTCTACGGTTTCGCTTCGGTGAGAATAATTTAATTGAATATCTATCTAGTAAATAACTGAAAATCTGTTGATATTTGCAAATACATATTATAAATTGTTTTAAATAAGTATACTGTACTTATTTCTCGGCAAAAAAAACGGGCTAGGGACATTAGAGTATTGTGTAGAATGAAATATTGACATTTTACATCTAAAAAGAAGAAACGTAGAATTCAAAGTACAAAATCATGAATTGACTTTGACCCGTCTCTATATTTTACGTTGGGTTACCATGATTAATGGTCACATTAATCATGCAAACGTTCGCATAGAAGCAATATTACTGTCAAAATATGCGGTCAACTGTCACGGTAATGTGTGTTAAATTACTTACCTACCTAGCACAGAACATCGATAAAGGATTTATCGATAATGTCGGTAACTTGTCACCGTTCGAAAGCAATACTACGGATCGTTAACAATAAAAAATAAAAATGAACATGCTTATTTATGTTGACGTGAACTGTTTGGTCGTTGGTGATCTGCAGTCTTGCTCGGGAACAATGACATGTTACCGAGATCATCGATAAAACCTTAATCAATGTTCTGTGATAGGGGACCTGGGCGCTATTCCCGTTCTTTTTAAGGAAGATTTCTTAGGTTTTTCCTTAGGGTTAAATACTTCTTGATTAACTGCGGAATTCCGGTGAGGCATAGTAAAAAGATCCTAAATAGATTGTCAAGAGATTATTTGAAAATACAAATTGATGAAACATCTTCAAGTGACATAAGATTTTGAAGTAAAACTTTTAAAAACAATTACATTATATTATTATTATTTTTTAAATTTTATGTAAATCAAATTTAATAATGTTATTATTAAGTTCTGCAAGTATTTTTAGTTGTTTATTGTGACAGCTGTTTCGGCATTTAAGGCCATTTTCAAACTGCTGATTTTTAAACGCCGAAAGAGCTGTCATAATAATAACAACTAAAAATACTTGCAGAACTTAATAATAACATAATAATTATTAAATTTGATTTATATTAAATTTTTAAAAATATATAAATGGAGTTCTACGAATTAAACACAAAAAACAATTAATACATTATATTATAATTCATTTTAATACATTTTAATTTGATTGACGTTCCTTTCGGTCCGCACAGGTCCGCCGGTCCGGAATCGAAAATCGTTCATATTACACTAATGAATAGGAACGCCTTTCGTTTCTGACTCCAATCCAAAACCTTTGCCGTTCCTTGAGTGTGAGTTCGAAACGAGTGAATCCGGATTTGCGAACTCGGAGTGAGTCCACCGTCTTCGGAATCGAATTCATTGGACTCGGCCGGTCGTAGTCTCTTCAATGCCGCATTTGACGTGAATTGTTAAAAATGTCAACAGCTATATAATGTTTACCATGTTTAAAGTAAATAATAACGTAATTGGTAACATATTAATATTGAATTTTTCTCTTGTTAAAACATCGCAAATATTGACATTTTTGATGAATGTCGCTCGCAGAATTCAGCTGACGGCTGTCATCCGAGAGAACCGGAACCACAGTTAAGTAAGAAGACTTTAACCCTAAGAAAAAACGTAAGGAATCTTCCTTAAAAAGAACGGGAACAGCGCCCAGGTCTGCTGAAAGTAATCAAGTGTACCGTGATACGATTATAGAGTAGAATTGCGGAATGAACATAGGCATTTTTGGATATTTTAATTAAG
The DNA here is from genome assembly GCA_022606495.2 of Halesus radiatus. Classification (NCBI taxonomy): domain Eukaryota; kingdom Metazoa; phylum Arthropoda; class Insecta; order Trichoptera; family Limnephilidae; genus Halesus; species Halesus radiatus. The sequence continues at coordinate 260,561 of JAHDVE020006895.1, forward strand.
CCTGATTTGATACAAACGATCTGTCAGTTAGCAGTTAGATATTTACACTTTGAGTATACACAAAGCCATTTTTCTTAAAATCATATACCTCTTCCATTTGTTACGTAAACAATGATGAAATTGAAATAATGGCAGTCTTTGAAGTTGATTCTAGCTAACTCCATCCTGTACAGTTCTTGGTATCCAGCTAGCTTAAGCGGCAATTTAATGGGGACTTTGCGGCAGAAATAAACCGTCGTAATTATTGATATAATGAAAATGATCGCCATTAGATGCAGTTTAACTAGAAGGTACAGTTTACTGCCGCCGCCACAGCCAGAGTAAATCATCGAGGAAATTGTTCTTCAGTCAATCACCCGAATGCTGACTTCACGTGAAGACAAATGCGTCAAATCTATGATCATTATTAGGTCTGGGGATCAGTGTATACGTATATCTTCTAGATATCGACAATGCACATTGTACACATATTGTGTGACGCACATTTCTTCACCGCACTCGCGGATCTTACGACGATTCAGTGGACACATGACTTATTTATGCTACGACCTGTTACATAACGCAAATACCCCATAAATACTAGCCACTCGTTAGGTTAGCACCCCTAGCGACAAAAATAGACATCACTCATACGCGGCCCCGGTTCCGCCCGCGCGCTCTCAACGCATTCATTCTCTCCGTGGACCTGGCCTTGGGAACATCCTCCCCGCGCGCTCTCGACGCGGGATTCTCTCCTCGCACCCGGCCTCGGCAACATCCTTTCTCTCTGTGGACTTGGCGATGGAGTACTACCCGGACACGCGATCGGCGTCCGACTTCACCATGTTCGAGCACCATCATTCCCAACCGTGAGCTGTATCTTGCTTATCCCCATTTCATTGTGTTGTAATTGTATTTCAAGTCACCTTTAACAATGCCGTTCGTAGAATATTTCAGAGAGAGAATCAGAGATTACCCGTAACATTATTTGTAATATTTAGGTTAGCCTGTTCCCTTTGTGTAATCTTACTATGTCTGTGCCCTTTTACCGAGTAAACTACTGAGTTCTGAAAGCATCTGAGTGTTTCATTTGTCATAGTATTGCAAATTATTGCATTACACTGGCAAATCCAATGCATTACACTGTGGCCGCAACGTTGGTACTTTCTTTGGGAATTGGAACAGACTCCATAAATTAAACTTGCCGCAATTATTCTCGTTGCAAACATAGTTCCTGCTCATAGGATGCTTTCAGAATTGGTGTAAATGTCTCATATTGTATTATATCTTCTCCCTGTAAATTTGTTCCCACAGCAATTTTTCTAGAATCATTTCTAACCATGTTCAAAAACCGTTAAAAAACGCGCCAGATTGTTCTAGAAACAATTTCGAGACGCTTGACCGAAACCGTTAAAGGACGCGCCAAAACGTTCTAGAACATTTCATATCACGTGACGCAACAATCGCACATCGGGAACGTTCGACGAAGCGCGGCAGAATTCTGGAATATTCGGCCGAATTCTTTTTTTTCAACCAAACTCGTTTGAAGTTCGTTATAAACAATCTCCAGACGCGGCGCGTCGTATCAATGTCAAGTTGGCAAGATTGAATCTATACCAACTTGCAAATTAACAGAATAAGCAACTTCACAGTACCTTTTTGTCTCTTTTAAATTACTTGGATCAAGTCAGCTGATTTTTTTTTGACAATTCCATAAACAAACAACTCGCGCCGTCCCTTACGTTGCTATCGGCTTTTCAACAATTAAATTATTTTCGATAAATAAGATCGCAAACTTCACCTTTAAGACCTTTTGTCCAATAAACAGCAGGTACAACTAAATTTACAACAAGGATTACCTACTTCAATTTCCTCAAGTAATGCACGCAAATATGTAACATTGTGTTTACATAATGTATTGTGATACCTTATTAAGTGAATAAAAACCCTCTGACAGTGACTATAATAATAAAATAAGCCCAAGACAATTAAATCAAGTGGCACTTTAAATTTATAAGTTAAAACTATTACGCCAGTGTTTCTAAGAAAATAAACTTCAAATAATTAATGACGAATTTTTATCTCTTTTCGAGTTTCTCTTTTATAAAAACCAATAAACAAGGAAGTGATTGTCAATTACAGGTTCCCTAAATCCAATTACGGGCCTAGTGTCAATTAACCTCAAGTTTCAACAAGTGTAAAGTGATTTTTAAAAATTACCGTTTCTAAACTAGAATCTTGGCAAAATTTTTTCAAGTTTTAAGTAAAAGTTACAAAAGTGAATAGTGAAATTTAAAATATCTCCCCCCTAAACAAATCCCTGGCCAATTTTTGTTAAATTTCAAACACTTAGAAAAATCAGAGGTTCTCAACTTTTTTCTAAGTCTCAAAATTTTTTTTCTCTCTCCTTTTTTAAATTTTTATTTTCAAAATGGAAACCACACCTGCCTTGGGTATCATCGCCAACATACACCAATCAAACAAAGACACAATTCTTCAAGCATTGCGCGACAGAAACCTGTCTCCACAAAACAAAACTAAGAAAGCTCTAATAAAATACGCACAGCTTTTCAACAAAAAATACATCAAGACCCTCCCCGTCAATTTATCAAACCCTGTTGAAATAAAAATCATCACCCAGGAGCAAAAGGACACAATCCCAGTCACGGAGGAACCTAACAAAACCTATGACCTAACTCCTTGGAAACTAAAATTTAACGGTTTAACCAGTGTAGAAGACTTCATTGATAAGGCGGAAGAAACAGCTTCAATAAGAGGAATCCCCATAGAAATTCTGCACAAAAACTTCATAGACCTCATCAGCCCAGAATTGTTTCCCTGGCACAAAATTAACAAAAAGAAAACAAAATCTTGGTCTGAACTCAAGTCGGCCCTTGAGCTCAGCTTCGGAAAACAAGAAGCCCAACATAGAATCAAGCTTAATCTCCTGTCAATCAAACAAGACCCTAGTGAAAATACGGCACAATACTTTCAACGAGCTGAACTACTGAACGACAAGCTGTCAACCCCTTTACCCGACAACGAAATTTTAGCAGTCATCATTGATGGACTACTAGATAAATACGAACACATCATCACCTCGCAAAAAATTTCTTCCTTACTACAATTGAAAGAAGTTTGCCTCATTCTCGAAACACACCAGAACAAGAAAAAACCTTCGGACATTTCTCAAAATACAATTAAACCCAGTTTATTTTCTTCCTCTAGACCGGATAATAACGAAAAAAATTCTGCACCTTCTGCAAAAGAATAGGTCATGAATATTCCTCTTGTTTCAAACGCAACAGGACAAAAGAAAACCAAGAACATAAATCTTTAAAGAGACCCTTCTCCCAAACCCGTTCACCACCTCGTGACAACCTAAGGGAAATCTTCAAGAGATCAAAACTCAACAATGAAAGGATCGGCGTTCAAAACCACCGTTATATCAAACCACCAATAGATTTCTCCAGACCACCCCCGAATTGGAATAAAAACCCAAAAAACTAGGGCACAACCTCTCCACTCTTCGTTCTTTTTCAAGGCCTAAAGAATGGACGGAGTGGTTGGCGCACGTCAAATATTTCAAACAGGCCTTGCACCTATCTTCCGTCAGCTGCAGACAAGCCCAAGACGGACGACCTTTCGCACAATTTTCAATTAACAACGTAGTTTTTTCCGGACTCCTGGATAGCGGAGCCTCCATTAGGTGCCTTGGAGACAACGCCCATTTAATCTTTATAAATAATGGTTTCAAAATAAAGAACCAAACTCCACTTGTCACAACGGCTGACAACACAATTCAAACTGTCACCGGTTCTCTCGCCCTTCCAGTAAAATGTGGAAACAAATCAGTTACGATCAACTTCCTAGTGATCCCTTCCATCTCCCAAAAATTCATCCTCGGAGTGGATTTTTGGAAAGCATTCGACATTGCCCCACAAGTATTTAGTCCCGGTAACGAACCAAACATTCCACCACAAATCTCCGAAATTCATACAATCATCCCTTATGGAAATCTAAATTCGGCTCAAAACCTACAACTAAAGGAAACTATCAACAAATTCGAATCAATAGCTTTCGAAAATTGCGGTCTAGGACTTACCAACCTGGTTAAACACAATATCAAAACAACTGGCCCCCCCATCAAACAAAGGTATTACAATCTAGCTCCCCAAAAATTGAAACTGTTAGAAAAAGAACTAGATGAAATGCTAAGCATGGGTGTCGTAGTTCCCAGCAGGAGCGCTTGGACAAACCCAACCCTTCTCGTTGCAAAAAAAGACGGTTCTGCCCGTTTTTGTCTCGACAGCAGACGCCTCAATGCTTGCACCGAAGCAGACGCATACCCTTTACCTTTAGTACATGCCATCCTTGACAAACTCAGGAACGCCAAGTTTATCTCATCTATAGACCTCTCCCGCGCATTCTGGCAAATACCATTAGACACCGATTCCTGCGACAAAACTGCGTTTGTTGTACCAGGAAGAGGAATGTTTCACTTCACAAGACTACCTTTTGGTCTAAAAAATAGCCCAGCAGAATTACAAAGACTAATGGACAAACTGTTCGGTCCAGAATCAGACAACAACTTATTTTGCTATCTGGACGATTTAATCATCATAAGCGACACCTTTGAAAAACACATCGCCATGTTGGAAAAGGTATTCCAACAACTCAAATTCGCCGGCCTAACCATCAACCTTAAAAAGTCAGAGTTCTGTAAATCTCGCCTTCGTTACCTCGGTTTCATCGTCGACGAAAAGGGTCTAAGAACAGATCCCAACAAAGTCGAAGCTATGGCAAATTTCCCTAGACCAAAAAACGCTAAAGAAGTCAAAGGCTTCCTTGGTCTCGCCGGCTACTATAGAAGATTCATCAAAGATTTCTCCTCCATAGCAGCCCCTCTCAATAAACTCACCGGCTCCCGCAAAGGCGTCAGCAACTTTGTTTGGTCCACAGAAACCGAAAACGCTTTTACCACCTTGAAATCAGCATTGCAATCCGCACCTGTTCTGAACTGCCCTGATTTCACCTTACCTTTTACCCTGCATACGGACGCCTCCAATGTCGGAATAGGGGGAGTTTTAACGCAAGAATTTCCCGACGGCGAACACCTCGTTGCATACTATTCCCGTGGCCTAAACAAAAATGAAAGAAACTACGGAATCACCGAAAAAGAACTATTAGCAGTCATGGACTCAATCCACCATTTCCGAGGCTACATCGACGGTAGCAAGTTCACTGTCGTCACTGACCACAGCAGTTTAAAATGGTTGATTTCATTGGATAATCCCTCAGGCAGACTGGCCCGTTGGTCATCTCGTCTATCACAATTCACTTTCGATGTAGTACACCGCAAAGGTGCCGATAATATTGTACCCGATGCGCTCTCCAGAATTGAAATAGCTTCTTTAAGTACCCAAACAAATGCTCCTACCCCCGTGACAAAGGACACTTGGTATTTAAAAATTTACAATGGATGCAAGAATACTCCCCAACAGTTTCCCAATTTTATCATAAAAGAAGGACAACTCTTCCGAAATTGCAAACCCCCGCTTTCTATCCTCGAAGACTACGCTTGGAAACTGGTTGTCCCTCTCGAAGAGAGAAAACAAATAATATCCGACAACCATAGCGCACCCGATTCCATACATCCTGGCACTTTCAAAACTTACAAGAAAATAACTTTAAAACACTATTGGCCTGGTCTATTCAAGCAAGTCCGTAATTACATTTCTAAATGCGACATCTGCAAAGCTTATAAGCACAGCACAGCCCCTACTGCTGGTCTAATGGGTAAACCCAAACATGTAGACAGACCACTACAATCATTATCTATGGACCTTGTCGGCCCGTTCCCCAAAAGTTATGCCGGATACATACACATACTCAGCGTAGTAGACATTTTTACCAAATATTGTTGGATTTTCCCTCTAAAAAGAGCTAATGCAAAAACAATCATTAACCTCTTGGAAAAACACATATTTATACCCTACGGAACCCCTCGAACTATCATTGTAGACAATGGAAAGCAATTCATCGCAACGGAATTCAAAGAATTTCTATCTAAATATGGAATAAAAGACATCTTTTATAACACCCTCTACACTCCACAGAATAACACTGTAGAGCGCTATAACCAAACCATTAATACAGATCTGGCAATTCTAGTTGGCAAAGATCAATGCACTTGGTGTACAAACTTGGAAAAAATTCAGGCAGCTATGAATAACACGGTAAATCTCACCACTGGTTACACGCCCTTCTTCCTCAAACACGGTATGGAACAAATTGTCCATAGCTCTCTACATCGAAACATCGAATTTCCATCATCGGCTCCCCCTTCTGAAAACCCAGTGGAAAATTATGCTCATCGTTTGGAAGAATTGTCTGCTATATATAGTGAAGTAACAGATACCTTATTACTGGCCCACCAGAAAAGTGCGGACAGCTCTATACTTTTCCGCCAAATTGGCACCTCGTTTTATTAAGGCAAAATTCTTGAAAAAATCTCAGACTTGGTCTATACTCTTTCTGACACGTAATATAATAATAATAGGTAATTACCACGTGAAAGATATCGTTAAAGCTGGAAATATGGAAACAATAGAAACCATAGCCCATGCTAACTCATCTATACCCTGCTGGCAAAATCAACAATTGCCACATGTTGCGAATATCGCAGAGACATTCACCATTTAACATGTAAGAAAACCTTACATTTTTGGATGTTACATTAGTGTCAGATGTAACCCTTTCCTCTTGTAACATAATTGTATATAATCAATCGTTTGTTTTGTTTTTCAATCTCTGTTTTCACTCTTCATTTTCACTCTTGACGGACACCGCTTTTCTTTTTTTGAAACTGTACACTTCAAAAGAAGAAAATCACCTTTGTTTTCGGTAATTATTTCTGGGAAACGTACCCAGAGGTGTTACTCTACCCTCGTACTTTAACAACAGTTCCGTCCCATCATGTCATGTGTAAATATTCAATTCATCTCTGTGTTTTGTCTTTTCTTGTGCAACCTTTTGTCATTTTTGTTTGTTCATATCTCACTCCTCGAGAGTACATACGTACAAAGGTCATTGACTTTTGTTACTCATCCAATTACAGTAACCAAACCCTGGTTAGGATTTTCAGTCAAATGCAAGTGTAAATTCCCGCTGTGGTATCAACATTCTGACTCGAAGATCACACCTGTTGAACGAAAGTTATAACGGGTAAATGTTTAGTTTTTTCAATTTTTCCAAAATTGAATGGCGCTCACACCCAAATTGCTCTTAAATTTTCCCATTTTCTCAGAACTCGACACTAACACGTCAATTCTGAAAAACGTCATTGGCAAAATGAACAATCTTAAGATCGGTTTCCCTCACTAATGACAATTACTTTGTATAACTATTGCCTTGATTATTCCAAGTATGTAAAACCTAAAGTGGTCTTGGACAAGCCATAGTGATATGTTCTTTGTTAGGTTCATGTCTTGTATTGTCCCTAATTCATTTTGTGCTGCGTAAACTTAGCCTTATAACTAAGTCATCACAGTAACTCTCTGGCAAAAGAGTAAGTAAAACCAATTCGGTCTCTTCTGCAAAATACCTTGCTCTATGTAAGTAAATATTTTACCATCACTTTGCTTCCCTCGTTACAATTAGAGTTTTTTTAAAACCATTTAGGTCTCTTTTGTACTTGTTTTTTTTTTGTATTATTTAAAATGTACATTTTACGCCGTGTTAAGGACTGTTAATTCAATCATTAAATATATGGTATTAATGTTAACCTCGCCGTCTGTATTGAAATGGGTACCTTTTGAACGTAATTGTTGTATTACATGATACGTGTGAACGTTAAAATATCTACCATGATACGAGGAGTCGTCATAATCACTCTTGTTGTCAACTATGTTGACATTTAGGTAAATTTGTTTCATTAAATTGTCATAAATTCCTAATTTTTTTTTTTTACCGTCTTTTCAATACTGGGCAACCCTTGCAAATCGTTCAATTTTGCGCGATACGTGGAAACGTAATAAAACTCACCATGATACGTGAAGACGTTATAAAACTCACCATGATACGTGGAGACGTAATAAAACTCACCATGATACGTGAAGACGTTATAAAACTCACCATGATACGTGGAGACGTAATAAAACTCACCATGATACGTGAAGACGTTATAAAACTCACCATGATTCGTGCGAACGACATAATATCTTTTGGCTTTTCTTGAAATAAAGTTTGCCACATTTGTGGTCTATCGAACTAAATGTTTGATATTTTGTGATATTTGTAAAAAACTTGTAACTCGTTGTCTAGGAAACGAATAAGAAAACTCCTAGGTTTGTGTAATTTGAACAAGGGTCTGTCATTTTCCCACAAACGTGTAGAAGATTAAAACGACCCCTAGCCTTTCGCCAAATACACGCGAAAGACTAGTTCTGTATAACTGTGTATTCTGTAATCATCATTAATTTGTACAAAATGTAATGAGTCCAGAACTCTGCTATTTACTTTCCTTCATTCTCCCCAGAGGTTGAACCTGGACTATAGCCAGATCACAGCAGATTTCTGTACTCAATTTCCTTGTCACCCAAGTGAAAAAAAATTATTCATGTATTTGGAAATTGTACGTTACGCTCTCAGCATAACGTCTGTCAAATAGGTCAAACCTCATCCATGAATTATTTTCCCAACTCCACCCTCAAAATATCTTACCTTGATAGTAATATATTGTCACCGCCTCAGCGATTACATTGACCACAAAGGGTCAATTGCTTTCAAGTGAGATATGTGTAATTGTATACAAACCTCAGTTCTTGTATCAGTGGATTTGTATTCAATGCTACTGCACTGAATGGACTATATATTGTCACCTTTGATGCTGAATACTGGTATTTGTATATAATTTAAGACTCTCAGCTCAGTTGTTTATTTCCTTTTTGTTCGTTCTCTCTCTCTCTGAAATTCTCTAAACGCGGTTAACCTACGTTCTTTTCTCTCTTACAACACACTTGTTTCTCTCCAAACCTTTGCATCATTGGTCTACCAGGCAGGTAAACTTCAAGAATTTTGTTTTAATAATAATTTCCCCCTGGACTAAAAAGAAGCCCAGCAGCCGTCTTCATCATCAGCCCAGCAGCCTTCTTCATCACCAGCCTAGCAGAACTTCACCCCATCACCACAAACTGTCACGGAGGTTCATCTTCTTCAACCACAAACATAAAAACACCCGACCCTGCTTACCATAATCAAGCTGGAGTCGTACGTGTAGTTGCGAACCAAGTTGTCTCATAATACATAGACACTTTCAAAACAACCAAGACACGTTCCAGTTCATCAATAGCCAGCTGCCGTCTTTTGTCACGCTAGACATAGACTCATCATTGTCTTGCATACATTATCACTACCAAGACCCGTTCCAGTTCATACCAGAAGCCAGCCGTCGTCTTTTGTCACGCTAGACATGGACACAACCCTTATCTTGTACACCATAACTGTCAAGACTTACTAACATTGCCGCCGCGCAATATTCACCATATACAACCACTTCACCTTGGAACATCATCAACCACATTCCTGCCTCGCCACCTGGCATAAGGAATCCTCTCTGGCTCAACACGCAAACCACAAACCTTCTACTGCTGTTTATTTCTCCAAACCTCTGTGATGATAACTCTCCACCGAACTTTTGTTTTTTCTTGACCCAAGTGTTATCTCAAAAGGGTCAGGTTACAGTGAAGTCATAACATAAAACCAGTGAATAACCCACGTCGTTCCACAACGCAAAACCACTCCGAAACTTAGCTTACAGACCAATGATAAACCATAGAGCCATTTTTTTTTCTTCTTGTTTATATTCAACATAACCATGTATTCTTGTTTCTATTCAACATAACCATGTATTGTTATCACTGTTCTGCATAACTATGTATTATTTTGTTGATCTTAGTGCATAATCATGTATGTTTGCCCATCTCTCACATTGTAATTCACCCATCTCTAGTTCATAAGATAGCTCTCTCTCTCTCTGCTTTCTCATTCTTGTAACGACGGTGCATTTTAGAGGATTTTTTTAGTCCTACAGCTTCATTACCACGGCGCTTTTTTTCGTGACATGGGGGAATGTGTTACATAACGCATATACCCTATATAAATTACTAGCCACTCGTTAAGTTAACACCCCTAGCGACAAAAAGATACACCACTCGTACTCGAGTTCCGGCTTCGACACGCTCGCTTTGAGCCGCCATTCTCTTCTCGCACTCGGCCTTGGACGCACGGGATTCTCTTCCCGCACCCGGCCTTGGACAGCCGCGTTCTCTTCTCGCACTCGGCCTTGGACACACGGACTTCTCTCCATGGACTTGGCCTTGGGAACATCTCCGAGGTGCACCATCCATCATGGATTTGGCGATGGAATATTACCCGGACGCCCGACCGACAACCATCATTACCAACCGTGAGCTGTATTCTTGAATATCCCCTTTATATTGTGTTGTAATTCCATTTCGAGCCACCTTCACCAATGCCGTTCGTAGAGTTATTCCAGAGAGAGAATCTTAGTTTTACCCGTAACATGTTTGTAATTTAGGTTAGCATGATCCCTTTGTGTAATCTTACCATGTCTGTTCCCCTTTTTATACCGAGTAAACAACTGATTACTGAAAGCATCTGAGAGTTTTAATTACTAAAGTCTCGAGTCACAATCCCCAATTATAAGACTGACTGTCGATTCACGATCCTGAAGAAGAGCTCCGAGGCCTGCCGATTGTGAGCTAGTCGTAGGTCCCGAGCTGAGCTCCTTGGAAGAAAACCTCTCTCAGGGTAAGCCCACACACATTCTCACACCCCCACACACTGTCTCCCGCAAATTCGCCTTCCCAACCTTCCTCCTTACCTTCTCCCGCATTCCCGCATTCCCCGCCCAATCCTTTAAGTTAACAGGCTACAAGATGTGACTGGGTACGAGTCACGATTGCTCGTCCGAGTGTGACTGGTTTATTTTCAGAAATGTTCATTTTTATATCATTACAAAGTGATACAAGTTTTCAACACCAGGGGCGCTGCTGAGGCAGACATGTAAATAAGGGGTCCGTGCACGGTACTGTGCTGCCACGGGGTTAGTTGCATTGTCGAAAACCCGCAACACGGTATCGTGCTGTCGCGGGGTCGGATGTGTTATCGAAGTGATAAGAAAGTCTGCCACACGGTACTGGGCTCCCGCGGAGTCAATCTATTATGGAAATTCCCGTGTGGTTCCATCACGTCGATAACACTATGAGATGAAACAAATGTTATAAATCTTACATAAGATACAATGGCACGAGATAATAAGCTAATGGTACAATATAAATTACGAAGATAACATAATGTCGCAAAATTAGAAAGAATCATGATAATTACGAACAAACGATCAAGTCGGTTACACATTTAGTCACAAATATTTGCCAAAGTTGCCTCCTAAAAAATGAATAAATTGTCATCTTGTGTGGCATATATTACCTTATTTAAAACAAAAATTAAAAAAATACTACTGACTTGTACTAGATATTTGCTATAACCAAATCCAAAAGTAAGTTTTGAATGAAACAGGCCGTGAATCCTTTCGTCTTAATAGATACAAAATAAAATTCAAAAGGCATTCATAGCATAATATTTACCTGGTGAGATGCTGCAGCAGGTGTGGGGGCTGATGGGGTAGGAAGGCCACCCCCTGAGGCAGGTCGAGAGGCCCCCATGGCACGTGGGTCCTGGCACTGCGTAGAGAAAGGAGCTCCTCAGCACACAACTCCGGCTGCAAAACAAAAGAAATCAGATACCATATACAACCATAAAAAAAATATCATTAATTTAAAATATTATTTATTTTATTTTATGTGTAGGGATTGTGTTATATAGCGTCCCCCATTCCTTTTTCCTAACATTCCTAGGAATAAACCTTACAAAAAACTTGAACATATTATTTGAATTTTCCCTATTCCCATCATAAAAAGCTAAAGACGTTGCTTGTGCAATGATGAAGAATTTGGTTTGCAGAGGATTGAATCCACGACGCCTTGTTGCAAAGTTGATGCTTTAGACCACTTGTCTACAAACCAGTAATACTAAATATGTGTACCTAAATATGAAATCAAAAGTAGGAAATTCAAACAGTGCAGTAATATGTGATATTTTACAATCTAACTATTTTTAATATGTAATTGATAAATTTACCTCGTGAATGATGGACATGGGTGGTGGTTCTTCGACTAGTGCTTTGCCCTTTGGTTTCTTGGTTCGAGGGACCTTGGGGACGCCATCGACCCCGTGCTGCCGCTTCTTGTGGACGTACACAGAACTCTTGTTGGAAAACTTCTCGTCACAGCCTAGAAAGGGGACATACCAAGTTGTATAGTATATTTTTTGTATTTCTTGGGCATTAACTAGCTAACAATTTCTAGACATTTCGTTTTGAAGACTTTCATCACTATTTACATTTATTAATTAATTTTATTAATTTACTGCCGGTTTCGATACTGTGCCGTGTCATTCACTAGCGTTCTTAAAACTAACTTAAATTAAACAAGTACAGAAATAATTAGATATTATTAGGTGAGGATAGCGGGAGTGATGATTTGAAGGGAAAAAAGAAAATATGGTAGACAAAGGTGATTTACAGGGTGCTATTATTTTGTTTAATAAATAATTTTCCTAAAGTTTCTAAGGCGCAAAATTTAAAATGTGTATTAATATTTGAATGTTTAAACTTAATTTTTTTCTTTATTGAAGCTAATAAATGATTAGCAAACTCGGAATAGTTATTATTTCGTAAACAGAATGTTCCCTGATTATAGTTTTAAAATTTCTAGTAGCATACCTACATACTGCGCATTACATTCCTTACATTCTAAAGTGTATATTCTGTTTTTTACCCATTTATTAGAAATGCCCTTTTTGTTAATTAATTTTTTAGCTTGGAATTAGTGAAGAAAACTGGAGAAATGTGATCTAGTAATATGTGGGATATTTTTAAAGATAAGTCGCCTGTATAAAGAAGTTTTTTTATAAATTTTGTTCTTACTAGATTTTCCACTACAAATGTACTTTTTTGTGAAATTAATACTGAAAATTTAAAACTGTCTTAAATTTTACCCTAATAAAGCTGGAGATAAGCGAAACCGGTTGGTGTTATAAAAATAAATTGGTGGTTTAAAACAAAGTGTTTGTTTTATTTAATAACAATCTTACTCAACTAGATAAAATATAATACGAAAAATGTATATGAACCTCAATGTAGTAAATAATGGATTCGTTTTTAAAGACAATATTACAAGCCAACCAAAGATGCACCCTACCGAGTTAGAATGAAAATTCCCACCTGACGGCTTGTCCGCGTCGGGACTAACACGAACGGAATCGCAGCAGGCATTGAGGAATGAATTAGGAACTTCTGACTTGACTAACTTGCGCCCCACAGATCTAGTGCAGACAGACTCGATATCAACGAACCAGAGACGTACATAGTGACTACAACATCACAACTGAATACTGAATACATTTCTTAATTCCTTGAATTAAGGAATACAGACTGCGAAAGCGAATACAGGCTTCTCATACTGAGAGCGATGGCGTACGGGTTTTTATAGATTGTGGTGCGGGATTCTATATGTAGATAGAGTCCTACACAATATCTCTGGCGACTTTGTGATGAGGCCCATTGTACCCACGCAGTAATTATGGTACCGCGTGTTAAAAAATCGTAAGGTTGCAAAGCCTAAACTAAGGAATGAAGAATTAATTCCGTGTTAAATTGAAAATCAGATCAAGCGCGTCATGAGATTGAATTATTCATTTAAGAGTCCCCTTATATTGCCACCCCAAAGTTCGATTATCGAAGACGGGATTTTAAGTGTCAGAAACAATCACCAGGAGGTGTATTCGACTTGCAATTATAATTATGTCGCGTGACGCCTGTTTAGCATTTTGTACGCGAAATACAGTACATAACATGGTTTAAAAGCTGGCTCATAGTGAGTTGGTCGCGCTCATTGTAATTTTACAACTCAATGATTGCGCTGATAAACAACAGAAACACATAAAAGTATGTATTATTTATTTAAATACATATGTGTTTCCTTTCATTGTGCCATATCTTCCTGAGAAGTTCCTAACTTCTTTCATCCACTTGCACGTGATATTATTCTCATGACATTCCCTTCTTCATCCATCCGCTGGAGTGACACGCTGATCAACTTACAGAACGGAAAGAAAATCCTCCGGAATAGAATATTGCCTTGTATTGGTTTTGATTATTGTTTGGATATTTGGTGTAAATGTTACCTGGATGGTCGCAGGCGTGATGCCTGTGCGGCAGATGGCGGGGCTGGTGCTCGCGCAGGTGCTCCGCCCTGAGGAAGGACCGCCCGCACACCGCGCACGTGTGCCGCCGCGCACCGGCCCCCGCGTGTGCACGTGCATGCCGACGCAGCTTGGACGCAGAGGGGAAGGCCCAGTTGCATGACTTAAAATAATTAACTTTTATAAGATGGGACAGTTTAATGTTACAAACTCTTCATAAGTTTATTTGTCTTTTGTTTCCCATTTTCCAACTCAATCTATCTATGAAACTAGTCCACTCTTGATATTTCTCTTTTATGTGAATACCGGACAAGAGTCCTAGAAAAGTGAAGAAGAGTGTTAGAAAACATCTGGAGTCAGTGTAACTATAGCATCTTTAATTGGGGTTGTGAGGCTGAAGATGGTGGTGAGGCTGAAGATAGTGGTGAGGGGAAGGAGATAGAGGAAAGTAAAGTTGGGAAGTACCTCATTATTTAGATATGATCATCAAACACGGCTAAAGCTATTTCAAGTAACGTTTCATTTCGGAATGATGGTCTTTCACAAGGTCGATACAAAGAGTATATTCCACTCTGGATTGGTGGATTGAGGTGATATATTTCACAAAAATGGCACTATAGTAAAACCCACTTATAAGGTTTCCAGATAAGAAGTTTTAAAAGAGTTTTACTGTACATAATTATATGAATTATTATTACGATTGATTGACTCACGGGGTAGGTGCAGCGGTAGGGCTTGTCCCCCGTGTGGGTGCGCAGGTGGTAGCGCAGGCGGCATGGCTGCGGGAAGCGGCGCCCGCAGCCGGGCCAGTAGCACAGCAGGTCCCCCGGCTGGTGCGCATGCGTGCGCGCGTGAGCGGCCAACCCCGCAGTCCACCAGAAGCGCTTGCCGCATATGCCGCACCTGCAAAATGTTTCAAATCTCACGATCTCTCGATCATTCACTCTACATGCCCAAACCATCTAATGTCCATATCTTAATCTTACTCACTGCGTTTACATCAGCCTTGTATTCTTTGCAAATCTCAATATTTTTCAGACGATCATACATGGTTTCAACACACGTTCGCCTCAGAGATTTTCGATATCATAAACTTTTCGTGTTAACTCCTATTTGAATAATGTTAAAATGAAATAAAGTTAAATTTTGCGTGTAAGTCAGGTCATCAATATATAAATCAGAAGGAAATTATAAAGTCACAAGGTTAATACACTGAAAAGAAGTGAAAGCACTTGCAACCGGAGAGGTAAAAACTAAATGTGCTCGTCATAGTGACGACAAAACTGAGGTCCGCGTGAGGTACTGGAGCATAGGCAATTCTTGCCAGTGTGAGAACACTCTTTAGGTACTGTTTGCTACAATAGGTTCGGTAGACAAGTAAAAAATGCTCACAGCACTGTGAATAAATAATACATACATTCATATATAATTCCTTTTTTTTCAAAATTCATTAGTTTCTATGATTAAATTTCTATGGTTAAGTAGTTTCCGTGGTTAAATACCTTTCATCGTTATTATTTCTCACTCCTGTTATTGGTTAGGCTTGCGGAGTATCTATATTCAACAAATCAACTACAACTACATGCATACTATGAAAACTATTTGACAAAATAACATTGAAGTAACCAAAGTTGTGTTCTTTAATGTTTTTAAACATCAAAACACAACTAAATACGCGCTATGCTTGAGATTGCAAGTTCTTTGTTATGTTTTACGGTTTTTATGACAAAAGCACGTCTAAAATATAATTCAACAGGAATAAACTCACATGTTGATTATGAAACTTAAGAATGCGGTGAGATTGACGGCTGTGCGTCATTGAAGAGTAAAATCGTAGACTCAATTTTAATATCATTTAGCAACATCAAACTGTTAAAAACAAAATTGCATACCTGTTAACCGCATGCTGTGGTATGTGTTCCGTGTTGAGATGCGTCTCCAGCTCCGTCCTCACAGCGAACAACATTTCACACGCGCGCGCCGGGCACTGCAGCCGGCTCCCCCGGCCAGTGTGGGCACGCAGAACATGCGCCTGCAGGTTGTACTTGGTGCTGAAAGCCTTCCGGCAGCCCGGCTTGACGCACGCGTGGCGCTCCAGACCTGCGTGTGTCAGTGCATGGAGACGCAACTTGCCGAGAGAGCGAAATGCCCAATCACAGCCCGAATGAGAACACTGAAAGAATAAAAATTTGTAAATCAAAAAATTATTGTCAAAGATCGTGGTCCCACTTTCCAGAGCCAGTCACGTTGTGAAGAGATATGGGTAAGGAGAAAAGAAATGGAATTAGACTTGCTATGCAAATCTTGTTTTTAACCAGTGGAACATTGTTCCATTCAATGCCAAAGCCGCACTATGGAGCCGATTCGGAAAGGGATTTCGAGCCTTAAATATGTTTGTACAATACTCAAATAACTTTTATTCGATTGGTAAAAGAATTATACTGCATTTAAAATATTCTCACTTGTCACACGTGCATGCGTCAACTGAAAAAATATATATATACATACATATACTGCCACAGCTAAAAATTTTTCCAGTTTTCATAGTCATTACTGTACTTATTTACAGGAAAACCTCATATTATTATTTACGGATACAGAAAAAAATCAGTTCTCTAAAACATATTAAACTATTCTGGGGAAACTACTGATGATATTACATACATACAATTTTTATAAATACATAAAAACATTATCTGGTAAGACGGTACTATTTACAAAAGCATCATTTTGGAAAAAACAAGTCAATAATTACGAAATTACACTCAATTGGCGTACGGTGCGGCAAACGCGGAAAACGCTCCAGTTTTTAGCGATTTCTCGACCGAAAATCCCTGCTTTTAAAAGGATAAACATAGCCAGAACCATTTCATAGAAATTTTTCTTTTCTAACTAATGGTCTCACCAGGGTGATACTGAAACCCTCCAGTTTGGAATGAAGCACAAGAATATTATCCTTATTGAGTTATTTAAATTAATCACAATCAAAAAACTCCTCAAGGTTTTGTAGAAGGGTCCAAGGGTAAGGATCATACCGTTGTCATTGTATATTGTTCTTGATATATCCTTTAATTTAAAAATTCAATGACATTTATTTATGGCTACATCAATTCTTTGTCATCAGAAATTACGACATACATCAAAAATTTTATCCATTATTTTTACCTTAAATGGTCTGAGATCGTAATGTGCCAGAATATGATTCTTGAGCAGATAGTGCGTCTTGAAGCTGAGCTCACACTCCGGCTGAGGACATGCCCAGGATCTGGTGCCATCAGGGAGCAGCTCTGAGGCCACCAGATCCTCGGTGACTCCCACGGAAGCCAGAGCTTCTGTCACCAGCCTGCGGGCCCGCTTCTTCTGATCCATTGCCAGCTCAGTTGACGGGTCCATTGGAAAGTCGTCCGTTGCGAAGACGGCTTCGTCTTCCACCTCCTCCGCTTCAACCTCTGGCAGATCTTCAAAGGTCTGGTGGCTCTCCAGTTGGTGCTCGTCCAACTGGTCTTGGCTGATGAATGCAGTGTTGCAGCCCTCTGTATTGCACTATAAAAACACCATAAATATATTGAATTTGTAATGACTTTTATTATTTTATAAATATTGTATTTTTAGAAGTTAAGAACATGTCATAAATGACACTCGTTATTGCAATAATGGGACTCATGTAAGGAATAACAATAATCTATATATTAATAATCTAATTTCAAGAGCGGAGTTATTTTTCAAAAAGTTCGATTTTGACTCGCATTCTCCCACATCTCGCTCTGCAGTGGGGTCTATTACCACGTGAACCGCATTTTGCAAAACCCGGACTGCTTTAAACCAAAACCACCCAAATCCTAAGGCCGGGAAACTGAATCAAAATAGCCTCATAACCTCTATAAGTTACTCAAAAAAAATCTTTTTATTTTTTAAATATTGGTTTTTATTTTAAAAAAAAAAACATTTAAATGCGTTTTATTAAATTAAAATTAACATATGAATTTATTTACTTTTGATTTCGGAGGTTCTCATAGAAGTAAAGATGGTGATTTGATTCAACGTCCTGGCCTCAGATCTAGGTGGTTTTGATATATTTATGTTCCAATCTGTAATATATATTTTTAAAATAGAACAAATGCACCCATGAGTTATTCGAATACAATCAAGTAGGTACCTACCTAATATTCAAAGTACCTAGGTACCTGTAGCTTGGCATTTAATAAGGAACTCCAGTCCATTTTTTTAATTTTTTTTATTAATGTTGACATCCTAACTTAATTTTCTGTTTTTTTAATTTTTTTTTAAAAGTTCGTTTTCATGGTTAAAATAATTGTTAAAGATTCAATTTTTAAAGCCCACCAAAACGCACGAAATCTATGGCTTGTTGGGTGTGACGTCACACGAGCCAGTCGGAATAGCGGTTCAATAGGCAGTAATCGATATTGTATGAATCTCAAATTTAACTGCTTTTCATTGAAGGAAACATTGTAGAATATCAGAGTCTCGTTACTATTGTAGGTGAATTGTACCTAAGTGTAAAAATACATTCATAACCGCAACTAATTAACAATTTATCAGCGTTCAAAGAAAGTCCATAACTTTTTAATAACTAGCTTAAAATCAGAATCGCTTGCGTTAATAGCCACTTTCATTTGTCTGCGCATGAAAACAGACGCATGCGCATTGCGCATCTGCGGACTTCGACAATCCGTGACAGCAGTAGACAGATATTAACTTGAATGTGTTGGATAAATTGAATAGGTTTGAAATATTGGTGTAACTTCAATGGCTTGAAATAAAAATAAATATATTATGCATTGTAAGAAATAATAGGTTATCATTAGAAATGCCCCGCTTCCAGAATAACTGAAGAAATAATCACCAAAGTGCCATTGACATTGTTGTTGGAAGGGGTATAGAGTATTACTACGTATACAAATTCGTTAAAATTGGTAAGAATTTTCAAGTAAAAACTCTCAACTAGTCGCAATAAATAAACATAATGATTTTACGAGCGAAATGAAACTGTAAACAGCGAAATTATAAGCTAAAAACATGATAAACAGCGGAAAAACATCTTATCTGGTTAGAGTTGGGCTCAAAAACGGCATGTGTGACGTCAGAAGCAGTGGTACCAACAGAACATGGTGTTTTGATGGTACCGTTTTTAATTCACTTTTATATTCAGAATCGGCATTTGCTGATCTATACGAATATATATTTTTAAAGCCATTATATTTTTCACTGGAGTTCCTTATTGTAGATATTTAGTATTTTGGAACTACAAAATGTCATTACTATAGCAACACAAAGCTACTCACTTCGTCTTTGAAATAAATTTTTTTTCACATTCAAATGTTTTCACGTATTCGCATTTGTCAGTTTGTTTTAAAGTAACAAGGCAGAACATCATAACTTTTTTTTTTCAGGTTTTTTTTTTAAATTTATAATTTTGATCTGTGAATTTGATTTGTTTTTGACTGAAATGCGCAGTTACTTTAAATTAATAATAATATAATTATGAAAATATCAAATCATAGGTGCCAAATTATGATGTAAATTGGGGAATAATAAAGAAAAATAAATTCAACCATCAATTTCCAAGCATAAAATTATAAATTAATATTTGGGAATGATAAGTATAATTTAATCACCTCCGTTTATTTGCTAATCATGGCCGAGACCATGGCAAAATTATAATTTTAATTGTTAATATATTTTAATTTTCAAATCATTTTAATTTTAAATTATTTAAATTATTAAATTATTTTGATTTTAAAATTACTTAAAACTTAAAAGTATTAGATTTTAAATCATTTTAATTTTTATTATTATTATTTTTTTAATTATTTTAATTCAAATTTTATTTGTATTTTAAAATTATATTAATTCAATATTTATTTACATTTTCAAATTATTTTATTTTAATTTAAAATTTATTTATGTTTTAAAATTATTTTATTTTAATTTAAAATTTATTTTAATTATTAAATTATTTTATTTTAATTTAAAAACTTTCAGCTTCACAGATCCTACAATTATATTATCATATCTCGTGATTTTTCATGTGTCGGCGCGCTAGTATAAAATAATAAGGAACTTTCTTGAAGCAATAATTACATGTACGAGGTGTGTTCAAAAGAAAAGGTGAATTTTTAATTTTCGCGGGCTGTGTACATTCGATTATCGATTTTTTTGTTGTTGTTATGTTGGTACACATATGTTTCTCATATGTTAGCAATATCAGCCATTTTGGATTAGTGATTTGTTGTTGACAACTGGAAAGGTTAGTCACGTTTTTGTGTGTTCTTCGATTTTTTACTTTTGAAAAAAACGGTTCAAAGAATATGTATTAAATTTTGCGTTAAAAATGGAATAAAGTGCTCCAACGCACTTAAAATGTTGACTGTGGCATTCGGCGAGTCTACTTTGTCTCAAAAAAGTTTTTATAAGTGGTACAAGCGCTTTACAGAAGGCCGAGAAAATGTTAATGACGATGAGCGTCCTGGAGTTGCAACCAGGTCAACAAACGAAGAAAACATCGAAACAGTGAAGAAAATGGTTTTGGAAAATCGTCGAATCACTATTAGGAAGTTGCAGAGGATGTTGACATATCAATCGGCTCATGCCATGCAATTTTCTCGGATGTTTTGGGCATGAAACGTGTGGCAGCGAAGTTTGTTCCGAAATTGCTAAATTTTGAGCAAAAGCAACTTAGCATTAGTATCGCTCAGGAGTTGTTGAATGACGTCAACAACGATCTAGATTTGCTCAAAAGGGTCATAACTGGTGATGAAACGTGGGTATACGGGTTATGACGTCGAAACCAAAGCCCAATTATCCCAATGGAAGCGACCAGAAGAGCCAAGACCGAAAAAAGCACGCCAAGTTCGATCAAATGTGAAGGTTTTGCTCACTGTTTTCTTCGATTACAATGGCGTGGTGCATCATGAGTTCTTGCCAACAGGTCGTACGGTTAATAAGGAATACTACAAGGAAGTTATGCAACGTTTGCGTGAAGCAATACGGCTCAAACGATCGGAATTGTGGAAAAACAAATCATGGATTTTGCATCACGATAATGCATCAGCTCACACATCAATGCTTGTTCGTGATTATTTGGCCAAAAACAACACTGTAATCATGCCTCAACCACCGTATTCACCAGATTTGGCTCCCTGCGACTTTTTCCTATTCCCGAAACTGAGAAGACCAATGAAAGGAAAGCGTTTTGCCACAATTGATGAGATAAAGTCAGAATCGAAGAACGAGCTTATGGCCATACCGAAAAGCGCATTCCAGAAGTGCTTCGAGGATTGGAAGAAGCGCTGGCATAAGTGCATTATATCTGAGGGGGATTACTTTGAAGGGGAGAAAATGGATATTGATGCATAAATAAATACTTTTCGAAAAAATTCGAAATTCACCTTTTCTTTTGAACACACCTCGTACACAATAACATGCTCACTCCATTAGAGCTTATTTAGACTAATCCCCTTCATCCCTATCGCAAAAAGAATTTGACTTAAATAGTCTTACCGCATAAATATTGAGATCAAAGTGCGTCAGAATGTGATGGTAGAGTGCATCCTTTTGACCGTAGAGTCTATTACAGTCCGGGACGGGGCACAGCCACAGGGCCTGGGCGCCCCCCGCCCCCTCCACTAGTAGCTGGGGTTCCTCGGGCAGCCCCCGCAGCAATGGCAGGGCCAGCGCTGGGTCCAGGGAACCCCCGGGATTCACGGGGCCCTCGCATTCTTCTTCTTCCCCCACTGCCTTTGCCTCGGAGGGCAGAATTTCTCTTCCCGCCACTTCTGGAAAAAAAGAGCAATGTTTGTTAAATAAATATGAAACTTTTTACAGTTCGTGACGTATATTTATACGAAACTAAATTTCATTTTCGTTTGAGGATGCTGTGTGGAGGGTCTTTTGTGGAGAGGAAGGAGTGAACATGGTTCTCGAAGAGACTCATGTTGTAGGAGGGAAGAAACACAGAGGCCGGCTAATTGTTCCACATCAGTGCTGTTGAACTCAAGAACGAGTTGTAGAAACGATCCATTCTCATGTGAGAAATGTCAATCGTGTTGGGTGCGCGTTTGGCGTGTTTTCCGACTATGCACCGGTGCAGAAGGTATCAATGAGACTAGTTCCTCAGAGCATCTTCCATTCAAATACCAGTAGAACAAGGACAACATTCCCACCTGACACCTGTGCTCTAAAGATTGCAATCCGTTTCTTAAGATAGGGGAATCTATCAAACGGACAGCATGTTTCTGCGTAAAGTCGAAGGTTTTTTTTTCAGATGAGGTTTTATTTTGGGGTTCCAAACAAGAGGTGGCTGCCAAATTCAACAGTGGGGCGCACTTGCGATTTGTACAGGGTCACCAATTATCTACTATTTAGTCCGAGTAAAACAGCAGAAGTATTTTTAAGGTATTTACTTTAATTTAAAGTTATTTTGTGGATTTGTAAAATTTACTGTTATTTAAAATAATAAAAAATAATATGTAATACCCTAATACTTTAATATGTAGGGACATATTACAGTTATTTCTATTATTAAAAGCATGTAGTAATAATGGCTTGTTTTAGGATGGAGTACTTAGCTTCCATAGGATTAAACCCATGACGCCTGGTACCCAACGCTACACTTTGAACCACTTGCTATTTGATACAAAATGAATGCGTTTGAAAACAACAATATTTTTATTCCATTATAATCCACACACCAAATAATTTTTCATTTTCGTCATACATTTTTAAAATTGTGGCAGTATTGTCAATTGTAAATGTAAGAAAATAATGCATGTTAGCATCAAAATATAACATTTTGCCATACAGCGAAATTATATTGTTTATTTTCTTTAAAATTTTATTTTTTCTTTAATTTTAATTTTATTTTTAATTTTATCTTCGCTTCCCGTTAATTAAATTAAATTCATCTATAAACAATAAGAAAACAAAATGTAATAAACCAAACAACACATTTTTTCGCACGCCGTAATCAACCTTAAAAAGGAAACGTTTGTTTTGAAGAAACATCCAACCAAAAATACACAAATTACCTATTAATTTGTATCCGATTATTCGAAAAAAACTTCACTAAAATGCAGACATAAAAAACTTAAGACATATAAATATTTTTTCTTATTATTCACAAAATGCAAAATGCATGCAAGTAGTAATGTAATACGTAAAGGAAGTGAGATGCAACTGGCCAGGCCGTGTCTACACATGACCATTTATTTATCTTTTTTTTGCTTTTCTCATAAAATGTGAATGGACAAAACACTACTTGTGAACCCCTATTTAGACGGGAACACAAAGGAGAGGGATCAATAGAACAGGTTTGTTTGGTCCAGCACACTAACTAAAGACCCACAGTGTGGAGATGGCAAGCTGCTGGAGGCTGAAGGAAGGTGCACGGTGTCTGCAGCAACCTCTCAGGTACCCCCCCCCCCCCCGCTACTTTTGAGGGCATATAAACATCTTTACTTTATTTCCTTAATTTTTTTAAAATTATTACAATGAGTAAAAAAACATAAATATTTCATATGTGCGTAATTTTGGCAGTGTGTTTCTTGTGATTTTCAAAAATTACAAATAAAAGCCTTTTTCTATTCATTAATTATCGTTGATTTTGAGCAACATAATGAAATGTTAGTGAATATTAAATTATGTAGTGATAATTTTTACAATTAAAAAAATTACATTAATCGAAAAAAATAAAGGATACGCAAATAATGTAAAGAAAAAGAAGTGAGTAACATTTTGTGGGTATACTGGCAAAAAACTTGAACTCTAAAATCGCTGTTTTGAGAAATCAAGCATTAATGGACCATCCACATGACTGGTTTGCCCAACACTGACTAAAGTCACCGCGTGGAAAGGTTCGACTATTTGGTCGTCCTTTCCTAAAGTCAAGCCTGCCAACCAGATGGTCGAACCTTTCGACGCAGTGGCTTTAATCAGTATCGAGCGAACCAGTTGTGTGGAAGCGCCATTAGTTTTGAACCAACTTACAACTTTTTTTATCAAATTCAATTGCAGCTTGTGTTGATATAAACATATATCATGATGTTTAGTGTTTATCAGACATTTTTATTTCTAGCAAAAATCACTAAATTGTTTTAGTGCTCTTTATGTTTGTCAGGTACTTGTTTCAAAGTGAACCAAAAAACATACAATAAACATTATGTGAATCCATAGACATAATATAATACAAAATGGATTTAAGGTTTTTTTCCCGTACAAAAATATTACAATTGATTATTTTTTAAATATTGAGAGATTTGAAGCTTTTTGTTAGAATAAAAAAACTGATACGCAATTTAACGGTAAATTTATATATAAAATTTATATTTAATATGAAGTAGTGTGTTCTGCCAGTTTATAGGGCGTAAATAACTTCATAATACTGCATCATTAAGTTAAAATTTCAAATTAATTTCAGATGTTTTTTGCCAGTATACCCAAGGTTTACAACTATAAATGTAGTAAGTAGGAGAAGTACAGTCATCTGAGTTAACAGTGTAACACAAAATCACTATCATGTCAAAGTTAGTATCAGAACTAGACATGGGCAGATTCATTTGAAGTAATGAATCGATTCAGTCTGATTCACCTAGTCTTGTGAAAATCTACATTTAATTACTTTAATTCATAAAAAAAAAATTATAGAAAAAAAAAATATATATACATGAAAACGGGCGATTCTTTCGCATTGCAAATTGTGCTTGTGTTAGAAGTAACATTAAAAAATTAAATAAACACAAAAATAACAATCTTACTCATCTAGATAATAAATAATATGAAAAATTTGTATACACCTCAATGTAGCAAATAATGGTTTCGTTTTTAAAGACAATATCCCGAGCCAAACAAAGATGTATACCTATATATATATCCCTATACCCTACCGAGTACAGATTCCTTCGGAAATTCCTACCCGACTAGTGAAAGTAACGGCTTGGCCGCGATGGCTAGGATTAACACAAATGGAATCGCCGCAGTCATTGAGGATTTAATTAGGAACTTCTGACTAGTGCCTCACAGTGACTTCACTAACTTGCACCTCGCAGACCTAGTATGGACAGACTCGATATCGACAGGCCAGATACATAAACTGCACAAGCGAAAATGCCCTGCTCAGAATTTCTGACTGGCTGACAAGAAGGGTTCGCCACTACAAACAAGTGCGGACGATGACTTACGGGTTTTATGGATTGCGGTGCGGGATTTTATACGTTAGATGGAGTCCTGCACACTGCACAATATCTCCGGCATTCTGCGACGACGCACATAGTATTCGCGCCGTAATTATGGTGCCGTGTGTAATAATTGTACGGTTGGAAGGCCTAAGCTAAGGAATGAAGAATTATTTCCATGTTAAATTAAGAATCAGATCGGGTGTCACGATATTGAATTTATTCAATTAATTCATTCATCCAATTTCGACCATGTCTAGTCAGAACAGTAATCTGTTGTTCTATTTCTGTTTCAGACTTCTAAACTAACTTTTGGAAGATTTTAATGAAATGCTAAATGGAAAATTTACATAGCACCGTTTTTACGAAAAACAAATCCCCCAAGCAAACTTTTAATATTAACTATAAAGCAGAATATCTACTTCCTAAAGCAGCTAAAACTGTCAAATAGTGAGCTCCTGACATTGTTGAAATAGCTCAGATTTCTCTCTGGAATTTCTATAATGTAAGTATTTTCAGCTCACAACATCAACTAGCTGGAGCTTTGAATCTTTTATATGTATATCCATTTAACTGTCAAAAAACAAATATTGAAATTTACAGAGAAGAAAAATAAATTCCTGCGAAACCAGTAAAACTATTTATATATATTTTTTCTTTATTGACTCTTGTGTTCACGAGTTAGAGCGATCCATTCACTAAATGGGACGTAAGATGGTTGTCAATTAGCCAATGTTCAGCTATTAATGAAGCCGAATGTATCATGTAGATCAGCTGTTGATGAAAAAACACTTATAATAAAAAGAAGGCATATAATATAAGTTACGCGACATATTGCCCTAATATCAATAAAAGGGAGATTCCGTTATAGAGACAACAGCAGAACTTCGTAGTGATAAATCACCTCCCTTTGTTCCTTCGCCTCTCCAACCCCATATTGTGCTAGGATTTCTAAAGAGTCCGTGTGTATCGGATCAGACCAATAGAATTCCTTATTAGTTATGGAGTGGCTGATATAATAATATTATACTACTGAAGTTCTATGGACAGATGGATGGGTCAAAGAACCTTGTTACTTTTGTATTCCATGGGAACGGTATTTAGAATAATACCTTAAAACGTGTTCACTACTATATTGAATAGAATGTACAAAATATTTAACCCACAAAAATTACATTTTTAAAAAAATAAAAGGAAGTAGTGTGTGCTTGTTTTTGTTCAGATATTTACAATAGGTATTTGATTTTGGCAGTAGGTACATTGAGTAAGGAATTAAAACATTGCTGTAAATTATTTTTCAATAAAAGGACGGCACTCTAATGAATAAAAACGAATTTATTTTTATTTTATCTCAGACCTCGCTCAATGTAATATATAAATTTTTATTGTGTATAATTCAACGAACTCCATAAATTTTCTTTAAATTTAAAGTAAATCAAATTTAATAATGTTATAAAGTTTTATTGTGACAGCTGTTTCGGAATTCAAAGCCATTTTCAAACTGCATCCATCGCAATAAAATTACGATAGATATAGAAAAATGTTTTCAAAAAAACAAAGAATGCAGACCTTTGGCTAACCTTTAGAATGCCAAATTCCCGCAATCTAATACTTCAGTACTGTGCCAAGGGATGCGCGCGGCCCGCCTGAGTCTATTTTCACAATTTACCAGATGCGTTTATATATTTATCAAAATTGTACATATCTATCATAAGTAATTTCCCCAGAAGAGCTACGTGTATTAAGAGAAAGAATTTTTGGCATTGCCGATCGGATGCTCCTGTGTTCAACGGATACAATTTTGGCATATCCGATGGGTAATTTCGGCTCACTAAAAGTAGCTGTCTACTCAAACAAAGGCTGGGTGGAAATAAGGAAATATTAGGGATATTTATTATTTGGGCATAGCCACACTGAACATTACATATTTTTTTGCAGTAACTCAATTTATTTAAAAAAAAAAAATAATAATAATAATTGATACAGAGTAATAATTCACGTGGTATTGTAACAATAATTTTTTATAATATACATAATAAAAATGTACTTTTGTATCTATGTTTTTATTTTATATTTTTGTATCTATATTTGACAGTTAGTTTATATAAACTGTCAAATCAACCTTCTCATCTCGGAGAACTATTATTGTTTTTCTTAGCAAATGCGGAAAATACGACAGGGATTGTAATGCATCGAGGAATTGTTAACATAAAAAACAAAGATACTTAAAATTTACTGAAGTCTTACCTTGCTTGAAGTTAAGTGAAGAGGAATCTTCTGAAAAATGGTCATCTGCAAACAATACATTGTCTGAGTATTCTGGGACGGAGAACTCTGGAATAACAGAAGTTGTAACGGGGGCCTGATTCTGCTTTGCTAAGCGCTTCTTATCACACACATATGTATCAAGTATTATCTTCTGTGATGGCCAACGCTTTCTCGGGAATGTCTTGGCACCTTTGCTTTTGTTTATCACCATTCCATCATTCAAAAATATATCATCAAATCCGGCCACGAGGGGAGATTCTATGTCACCGCTGTAAAGGTGAGAGTGACTGGAGGCTTGCGGCGCATTCAATGTGTTGTTGACCTCTGTAAAAACGTAATTCACTTCACCATTGGCCGTGTTATTTAATGTGTGGTGTGTATCTGTCAACTCTACAGTACTCCCATCGGAATGTGAAATACTGCTTACACTTGTCAAGTCGGTTACAACCGTATCTTGCAAAATAGCGATGTTTAAATCATTCGGTTGAATCAGGAGAGCATCAGTTGTGAAAGTGATAACAGGGCTTATGGAATCTCTTGAAAGAATAGGTTTTTTAGGCAGAATACGTATTGTACTGCTGACTTGGTGGTGTTTAGTTATGTTTGCCGGTAGATTCGCCGGTTGATGTTTAGCCTTTTTTCTAAGTATATTTGGCCTTCGATTTTTAAACGAGCTTGAAGCGACGCCGTGGGTTGTGTCAGAATTTTGCATTGCACTTGTTTGATTTGAAATCTAAAATTAGTAAACATACAATTTATTGTCAGAAACACAAAGAAAACGATTACGCAATCATTAAACAATAACAGTATAATATATACAACGATAACAAATACTTACTTCAGAGCTATATTTTTACTTATCATTCTCAGGCGATGAACTAAACAAAGCACAATAACAGAAACTTAACCGGAAACAAAAATAATACTAAGAAGGCTAAAATTTTGCGCAAAAACTACATTCCTAATTTATTGGTGATGAAGTGAAACCAATAGTTACTCCACCATGAAAATATTACGGACATCCCGAACAAAACAAACGCCCCATTTACCGCCGGTCGAGCCAGTTCTGACGTTTTCGAGGTTAGACTTGTCTATGGCGAGGGTAAAAACAATCGCATCTTTTTTATTTTTTTTTTATTTCGAAAGGCTACTATACTCTTTCCGAGAGATTCAGTAAAAAAGTATTTTTCAGAACTGGAAAACAAGCCTTTATTGCCCATGTCAGTTTCTACAAAATTCCTCATAATATTATTGTTGGTAGGTGCCCTCATGGATGTGGTCATATATGCAAATAAAAAAAAACATCAAACAATTTTTTTAATATGAAAGAAGTATTAATTTGAGATATATTAACAGGTGTAAACATATTGTTGTTTTTCTGTTATGTAAGGTTAGTTTAGGCTAACCTCCCCCTCTTTCTGGTAAATTATGACACCACAAACCCCTACTACATGATTTGAAATGTTGTTGTACTTAACCACTCCAGTTATTTTAATTTTGCACAATATTATTATAGCGCCATTCAAAATTCAGTTACCCAAAACTCCCAGGGCTGGAGTAGATGAAAAATTATATTTTTATTTAATTTTTAGAGAGGAATAAAGGGGTTCTTTTAACTTCTAAAATGTTTATATTATGTGGCCTGGAAAAGGATCTTTTTTTTATTTCACCATGTTAGTTTTTAAATATTTTGAGTGTACTATTTCAGGAAGGAGATTATAATGTTTCGAGAAAATATTTACTTCGTTGAACTTTTGAATGTGCATATATATCTAAAAATCCATCGACATACTTTATACTTATAAAAATACATATGATTTCAGGCATATCATTTTAAAGAGACTCTTGCTTGTGTAGTGGTTCACACCAATAGTTTTTCAAATTGGTTAGAAATAGTTTATAATAACCCGTAGTCACCCCTTACCACGCAGAACTACTCTGCCGTTGTAAGTAAAAACATAGTAATTAGTAAAATTAGCAAAAATGAGTTGAATATGGGAAGTTATTAAGTATCGAATTTCGTATGTTTAACATAAGACATAATTTTAAATTACTCGTTTTGTGTATTAAAAAAATATCATATAGTTTTTGATGTTATTGCAATTTCTTCGATGTTGGTAAGTAAAAACGCAGTATCTCCGTGTCCGTAAGTATAAACACAGTTCCTACGTTGAAGTTACTGCGTTTATACTTAGACTGCTCGCTGAGGAATGAACATTTCACTCGCTACTGGAGACACTGCGCAGAAAAGTCCCACAATGTTGCAAACCGTTACCTTACTTTAGCAAACTTGACTTTTCTCTGCAGTGTCTACAGTAACGAGTGAAATGTTCATTCCTCACCGGACCGTCAGAGAGCAGCCTTACATTCGTGAAGATGCTGTGTTTTTATCTACCACCTTGAAATACTTAACTACGATACCGAACATCACTACACAAGTAAGAATGTTTAAGGGGAACTTGTTTCATACAAAACATAATTTTGGATTTGAGGCCAAAATACCCATCCAAACTGAATGTATTTTTTAAAATTAAAGGTTTAGTAAATATCTAGTACGTATGAGAAGTATTTTAAGTATAATCGTATGCCATGAAAAAAAAGGGTAGGGGTAGGGGTAGTGGTGGGGGTGGGGGTGGTGGTAGGAGTAGGGGTGGGGGGTGGGAGTAGGAGTAGGAGTAGGTGTAGGGGTAGGGTGGGGTAGGGTAGGGGTAGGGGTTAGGGGTAGGGGTAGGGTGGGGTATGGTGGGGGTAGGGTGGGGGTAGGGGTGGGGGTAGGTTTAGGGGTAGGGGTAGGGGTAACGCATCACAATACAAAGTTTTACTCCAAACCATTCATAACACCTGGCAACGCCGGGTACTTCAGCTAGTAATATGTAAACAACTTTATTGGAAATATCGCAGCTAAAATTAAACTTTTCGACCGTCAGTGATTAAATACTGACGATGATAATAATAAATAATTTCACTTCCCGTTTCCAGTTCACCGCTGTCAACAAATTCAAATTACATATTGCGCGCGGGTGTCCATATTATAAAATGCAAGGCATAATCTAATTACCCTTCGGGTCTTAACATACTTTGAATAATTTATTTGGTTTGCACAGTGACGTACCGAGCAGGGGCGGAACCAGAGGGGGGGTTGTGGGGCGGGCCGGGGGATATGGTAATCAAATAAGGGGGAAGATAGGACAAATTTATCCGAGGTTTGTAGTTAAACTAACTGTTCATAATGTGATTTGTGTCTAATTCAGATTACTGGCTCGGTCCTGCTAGACGGGAGCATATCCGACTGCTGTGGTTCCACTGAGGGAGGTATGGAGAGGGGGTACGTGGGTCGCAAACCAACAAATATGATAATTCGCGTCAAAATTATGTTATTCTTTCTAACAAACATGATAATGCATAAACCTAGGTGTTTGATTTCAAGTAGGTACCTATACAAACTTCCTCTATTTGAACGTTAGAGCTTAGAAAGCCAACAAGTATCACTTTAAAAAATTGTAGGTTTTTCGATTTTCGAATAAACGTGTTTCTGTGACAAAAATGTCTTCACAAAAAATATATGTTAAGTACCATGAGTTTCATAAAATTCGGTACAATATAATACAATATATCTATTTCACAAATTATTCCGTGGAAAGAATCGACGAACTTTTATAAACATTTTGTTCATCTTACACGCTTATAGATTTTGTAAACACAAAAATCAATGGCTTTTAAATACATAATGATGTAGTTCTTTCGTTCTTTAGTTCCTCCTTTGGTTACCTGCAAAATTAACGGTGTCTACTGAGAATTAAGGTTGCTGAGCTGTTACGCGAGGAAAATTAATTTTATTTCCTGTCATATTAAAAGACTTTCAACGACTATTGATAGAGTAAGGTATACCGACATGGCAAAGAAATGTATTTGATTTAATAATAATTTTTAATAGAATTTTATAAATTAACCGAAAAATTAAAATGATCAGCGTACAGCCTGACATTTCATAGTAGAGAAAAAATGGAGCGCTACGATCATTTTAAAGGTTTTAAATGGCAACACCAAGATGGCTCATAGGTAAATGAACGTAAGTTTAAAAAAGCACAATGGTCCAAGTCCATATTGTTGTTAAGAATCTAGTGACACTTTCCGAAAGGAGATGATTCTACGTCATTTTCTAAAACAGTTTTTTCTTTTATTTTTTTTTATTCAACGCTTTGCGGGGAGATAATTACATGGAAAAGCTATTTTTTGTATTTCTGAAATGTATGTATGTATGAAAATATCCATTTATTAGATGAATCAAAATAAAACGATATCTAATTCACAGATTAAAATTATAAATTAAAAAAACGTAAAAAAATCTACTTATGCTGTTTTTCTTTTGGACGTTGATGTGTGTTTAAAACGACCCGTCGAACTCGAATGTGAAGAAATTTGAATGTGAAGAACAAATTTCAAAGATAAAGTGAGTAGATCGGTGTTGCCATATTAATGAAAAAAAATTGCATCATTTGAATAAAATTCCAGAATATTATATATATAACGGGTGATCGAATATCATACAATATCACTTGCAGGGTCTAGAAATCAACTATCCTCATAAAAAAATATTACTATCCTTTAACGTAAGATAATATAACAGAAACTGACAAAAACGTAAATGATCGCAGAGGAGGATCCCGTCACTAGCTATGTGGTGTTTTTATCGCGGTATTAAGTCTGTGCAGGAATTTTTAATTCAATTATGTTTATACTGTCAACCAGACTATTCAGAGGGGGTTTAATGAAGAGGAAAGCTCGCCAAAGCACCAAAACTAATCCAATTATATAAATCGTGGTTTATTAGATTTTATTTGAAGAACTGATTTCTTTTCGAATAGAATGTCATTTTTACAAGTAATTCTAGTTGAAGCTCATGATTCAAATATCTTAAATCTGTAAAACTGTTTTCTACCTAAAATGCGCTTTCGGAAGCAGCAAAAACTCAAACAAATCATTAAATCGTTATTAAATTTACATCGAATGTTTTACTGCGATTTGCAGGAAAACGCGGCAATTTTCAGCTAGAAATGTAATATCTGTCATGCGGTGCGGAATTTTGAAAACAAAAATGTGCACCATATTGTTCGTTCCATATTTTTCAAGTGTTCAAAAATAATTTTAAAAAAATGTAATTCGGGGTTCAAAATATTGAAATTCGGGTGATGCCGGGTAGTATTATGTTTGTGGTGGTGAATTTCATACCTCCAAATATATAAGAATAGTGGATATAATTCCATAAAACTGTAGCTTCGCTGGAACATGCCCATCTCTTTTTCGGGACCCATTAAATCTGATCCTTCCCGCCCAAAATATTCCTTTATACATGTTAGCATTGAATTTGGCTCCATGTGACTAAACCGAGTATAAAATTCATTTCATTCATTTAAATAGGTTTTAATGGAAAATCTGCATAGTCATTGCCCACCAAATGCTCTCTGAGTGTGCTTAACCAAATTTAATGGAGCGC
Organism: Halesus radiatus; assembly: GCA_022606495.2. NCBI lineage: Eukaryota > Metazoa > Arthropoda > Insecta > Trichoptera > Limnephilidae > Halesus > Halesus radiatus. Next base: position 293,837 of record JAHDVE020006895.1, read on the forward strand.
TCCGTACGTTTGTCATAATGCGATTAATTTCCGTATCGGCTTTTTGGGCGGCGCAAATTTAAAATTCCGCAAATTGTTTCGCTCAGTTTGCGACCGGCCGCGACGTGTTTGGGCTGCTAATGGGGCCGTGGAAGGGGGTGGGGGGCAGGGCCGGAGAGGAGGGACTCGGTAACTCATCCCCGGACCGACAATGAATCATGGTCACCCCAGCAACGGACGCCCATTAAAATATTCATGTTAATAACTGAGGCGATAGTGTTGTGATGTCTTCGCTTGGCGGTATTGCGGGACGGTGCACCCGCTCATGCGAATTAATTCACACTGCTGGGGAATTCATAATTCAGTGAAGTATGACAATGTGGAAATTTACTATCATAACAAGACAGTACAGATATACGTATACAGTGGCGGATTTATAGAGATTTATAACTGAAAGGGCGGTAAGCAAAAGAAAAACTAAATAATCTCCATCTGTCTCGAGACAAGCCGACCTTACCATTTCCAGTGAGACAGGCTCACTGCGCTATCCACCGCTGTCTAAATAACAACAGGTACTTTTACCTCGGAGATTTAGTTTTGAACATCGAAGTTATGTCATGTTATTTTGTCTTTACCAAGGACACCGTCATATTTGACGTTTGCTCTTTTGGGGTAAATAATTATAAAATGTAACCAAAGAATGGGCCAAAATGAAAGTTGTGGCAGGAAGCCTGCCATCAAAAGGTTTCCGAAGAACTTCACGAAATACCCGCCCGCCTATCGCAACTGCCTGGGGCCGGGGCTGCTCGAGGATCTGGACTACAAAACCAGGGATATTCTACCCAAGTGCTTCGAGGGGGCCCATTTGAAGGTCAGGAAGAAACTATCAAAGAGCTTGGATCTTGGATACAATATGACCTTCAGTGCGGTTACTCCGAGCGGAGGACAGCTCGCCAGCGACTTCAGAGATAAGCGGACTGACTTGGAGTTCACATTGTCTCCATCCGGGGCCACGGCGTTGCATACGAAGGTTTACCTATCTCCTAGTATTGCATTGGATTTAGATACGCAACTCCAGTGGAAGAAACATTCGGTGGGCACTTTATCAATACAGTACAGCAAATCTAAAACTACAACAGCTATTACTCTCTCTGCTTGTAAGGTCCCTTTTAAAGCTTTCCAGCATGATGCGGATATTTTCGAGAAATTAGAAGTGAAGAATAACATTTTGATGACTCTCGGGTTGCAGTATGTGAGGAGGATTGCAAACGCTTGGATTCTTGGTACAGAGTGGAACGCGGGGCAAGGAGCCAGGCTGGCTGTAGGGAAGAGGATGAGAAGAGGGTGGGTAGGGGTGGTGGGAGACAGGGTGGAACTGCAAGCTTACTGGTGGAGGCAGTTGGCAGGGCGGCTGGCGGTCGGGGGCACTTTAGAGACGCACTGGGACGGCACGGGGGCAGCGGCGCGCGTGGGGGGCAGCTGGCGCGGTCCCGGCACCGTGGTGAAGGCCTCCATAGCCACGGACGGGCTGGTGGCGTGCACCATCAGGACCACTATGTTCCAGGGAGACTCGGCACACTTTGCCCTTAACCTAAGTGGCCTCCTCAACCACAGGAACAGCAAGTTTCGCCTTGGGATAGGCTTCGAGGGGTACATCTAGATTCTAGATAATAACGTGTTTCACCTGATACTATATTTATTTATGTATTCGTTTGTACTGTATAAATAATATATTGCGTTAATTTATTCATACAATTTATTTTGATAATAAATATGATAAAATGTTACAAAGGACATAAAATGGACAATATTTTAATATTTTTTGTAATGTTCTGAGTATTATACATGTCTTTCTTATATTAATGATTTGTCTTTCTACGTGAATTATTTACTAGTTCACGTAATAACGCTGTTTTTTTTAAATAATAAAAATGTATTATTTAGCCTAATATGTAGGTATGTATCTACGGTATATTTTCAAAGATCTCTTTTACCGTTATCATTAGGTAAAGCGAGAAAAAGAGTACTTCGTCCTGTAATTATCGGAAAAACAAATGCACACACATATTGGTTGACAATCTCGATTACACGGAAAACTGCAAGGTCTGTTTTTTTTCTTAGTCTTGCATCACGTCATAACTCCCCTGCTTTACACAGACGTTATACGGTAACTGCGTCACCACACAATTGGGCAGCGTTGTGAGGTGGGTTAATGGAGGAGGTGGTGGAAGGAATTTGTTGGAACGTTGGTCTTGATGAGATCCAGATAAAAGGAAGAAGGAAAAATGTAGTATACAAAACAAAGAGTCGTAGAAACGACATAAACTATGAACAACAAGCTTCTCACTGGTGCGCCGCATTTCATAATATGCCAATGACAAACATGTAACATAAAAAGGTTAAATAATATAAAACTAAAATGGTGATTGCAATTTTCATTTGTGAGATGAATTCCACTGTTTATTCATATTAAACGCTGACCAAATTTCCCTTGTACCAGCGAAACCTGGTTGGGATCCAAGATATCATTAAACATTTGTATTAAAACCATTTTCCATTAAAAAAAAATTCTTCGTTTTAGTTCCTACAAATCATCGACAAATTGATTAAAAACACGAAAGGATTGATGATGGGTCCTAATTTTAGCAATAAAGCGAATCGTGTTTAATTATTTTAATTCGACTATTTCAATCAGTCTGATGGATTTGTCACAATCACACACAGGATTATAAAATTCATTTCTCTATAAAAAGGTCATCATCATTACTAAAATAAATTTAATTTTCTTCGAATCTAGTTTACACATTTTGTCGAAAAACTCGCGATTTTCCCGTTATGAGGAAGTTAAGTGAGCCTGGGTCGTAAGATTTTAAGGGTGAAGTGGGAGTTAAGGGAAAGGCGGGGGAGTTAAATAGGGGGAGAAGCAAAACAAGAAACACGACTTACTCAATCAATTAGCGGCTAGATTGCAAAGGGTGGTGTGTGGTTTTAACATGTTTTTATTATTAATTCATTAATCATTTAATGGAAGACGTTTCAGTACCTACCGTACTTGCGCAAGTCAACCAAACCAATAAACACTTTCCAACAAAACTGCATATTATAAAAACTTGTAGTTTAAAGTATATAACTTATTGCTCATACAGAAACGCCATAAGATATTTACCCTTTAATCTGTTTTGAGTTAGTTACCCACATATCGACTGTTAATAGGTAAAACCGTTCAAGCCACAATTTATGGGAATGTTACTTTTAAGTGGTGTCAGATAGAATAATTACTTTCAATTGACAATGGTAAAATCATTTTAATTGAAAAAGTTTATTTTTAAGCATGGTTTGTTGTCTTCAAAATTATCTCGTAATATAATAAGGGAAATGCAATATTTTACATCACTTTATGGAGAAAAAAAAATCGCTCTCATATAAAAATCAAGATTTAAAATTAGTTGTACGCATAGAAAAATTTTCATTTTTGCCGCCCAAAACTATTTTCTAGGAGCTGTGTGTCTTATGTCACCACGAATACAAGTAATAGGCATAAAATTCGCTTGGCAAGCACAGTCTTAACATGTTTGTTGTAAAGAATTTGTGAAGAATTTTGAAAGAAAGAAAAAAATGAATCAAGGAAATCCTTCACAAATAATCTTAGCTATAAAGAAATATTTTTAAAAACTGGTTTCTTACATGCGTTCATAATTTTCTGTTGAAAAAAAAATTGTAGTTTACCCATATATTTTTTATAGCGTAATTAGGATATTGTTATCAAAGGAACTTCTAGAAAAAGGTTAATTTTATCCAAAGCAAATTTTTGGTTTTATAATGAAAACTGATTCGTAGTATCAAATAATCGAAATGTCGATACTGTCGATGCATGTTGAGATTCGTAAAGAATGCAAGGCTGATGTAAGCGTAGTGAGCAAGATTAAAGGGACGCTTAGATGGTTTGGGCATGTAGAGCGAATGAACGAAGAAAGGAGTGTAAGGAGAATATATTACGCGAATGTGAATGGAAGAAGAAGCCGGGGACGCCCGAGGAAGACATGGCACGATCAAGTGAATCAAATACTCGAGTCGGGCCATGTCAGAAGTCGGAATAACAGAAGAGAATGTATGAGGCGTTGTATGAATGTGAATGAAGCAAGAAGTGTATGCCAAGATCGAGTTGTTTGGCGGTCCGTCCTCTCTGCCTACCCCTGCGGGGAAACGGCGTGATGGTTAGTTAGTTAGTTAGTTAGTTAGATATATATTATATTATGCAAACATGAGTGCCTAAGTATCTTAGACTAGCTATAGTTTTAATATTTTAATAACCTGCTAGATTGTTAGTATGGTGATTGCAGACAATCTATCTACATATTGTATCATACGAGTATATGAAATATAAATAGTACCTGCATATGTAATATTGCAATTATTTTTATACCGTATTCAACAGAGAATTAACATAAACATTGCAAAGAAATAACAAAGAATAAATAACAATCGTCCAAAAACGGTGTAACAGAATACTTTGCACGCAAGAGAAAATAATGTTTGGGCAAGTGAAAACAAAAGCAAAGGTTTGAAAGAGAAAAGTGGATAAAGAGGTAGAAATACCATACTAGATTACAAGAGATTAACCAAATTTAGGAATGTTCTGGAGGTTATCGCTAAATATGTAAATTATTATTTTGCCATGGTAGACACATTCGCACAAGAGGTTGGGAAATGGTTACATTAGTTCTTTGGAGTTTAAGTTTCTAAGTAGAAATTGATTTTGATTGTTTGGCCAAGAGGAAAGATTCTACGTGGTTTTTTATACTTAAGAAAAGAAAATAATATTGTATGGTATTGCATTCAATGTTAAAACACATCAATATTCACAAACATCCATTGCATTACATTAATTATAATAATGTGTAGGTATGTCGATTGGCGGATAGCTACCTGCGTCATATATTCTTCTTACACTCATTTCTTCGTCCATTCGATCTACATGCCCAAACCATCTAATCGTCCCTTTCTTAATCTTACTCATTACGCTTACATCAGCCTTGCATTTTTTACGAATCTCAATATTTTTCACACGATCATACATGGTTTTACCACACATTCGCCTCAGAGATCTCATTTATATAGCATTCAGTTTAATTTCATCCTTCCGATGCCAATTACATGCCTCACTGCCATACATCAGAGTTGGAATCAGCACTCCATTGTGGACTGCTAGCTTCGCTTCTTTGGACAACTTTTTGTTAGTGCCAACCGCGTTCAGTCCTTCCTTAAGTTAGATACCTATTAATAAGTTGAAATTCCCACAATTGCGCTTTAAAAATAACCAAATTGTAATAAACTCACTGCTTAAGTACAGTGAACACAGGACTCATCTCCACTGCCTACATTACTGTGTACAGATTATAATCGCACTAATCTGACTGCCTATATAGAGTTATATTCAACTAAAGCATTTCTCCGATAAAATCATTGGGAAAGTGTTAGTTTATTCAAAAGCGCCTCCGTCCCTAGAAAACGCCATGGTCTAATTAATTCATTAAGATTGATTCTGGGTAAATGAAACACTTAATTAAGAGTAAGTGCGAGGGCATTAGGGAGGTCTCACTCAGGAAGTGGTGTGGGGGTTTGGGAGGGTGGTGGTGAGAGAGGGATGGAGATCTTCCCAGCCTCCTCTCTGAAGGTTTATCTCCGGCTTAACTGTTCCATACAGGGTGCGATATTATTTTTGTTGTATATAATTTGATTTACCTACTTGTTTACTCACTTGTCTACTTATATATTTAGATTATATGTTATATTCTATGGTTATTCTAGTTATTGCGAATATTTCAGTGACAATCGTCGAATCATTACTTGTTCAGATCAAAAATATGTGGCCTGTTTATCCTGTACATAATGCACAACATACAGTATGAGCCCTGCCTCCCCTGCCTGCCCTGCCAGTGTTGTGTGATGCTATATCTTAAGTCTGATGCTACAAGAATAGCTTCACCAGCTGTCGTTGGAAATATTGAAAATTTTGTTGTTATTCACCGGTTGGCCATACTTCAATTCCTATGCCCTACCCATTAAAGAAGATTATTATATATTTTCATACATATTTATAACAAATCCTGGTACGTCAGAGCATAATTGATCATAGAAGACATTTCAGAGTCTTAGGGATTTTACTTCACCAGGACACCAGTGTGATGCCAGCACAATGGAATAATAGGAAACCAAACGAGACACCAGAGAAGACATCAGAGCGGCTGACAAAATCGTCAGAAGCTTCAACATAGAACAACAACAAATTTTTTATAGAACGTGCGAGCGAATCAAGAGTTGAAATGGCAGCGCACGGGGAGGAAGATGCCTGGTGGAATCAGCCAGTAACTTTACGGCCATGCGTCTCGGATGGTGTCCGCCACAAAACTGTGGTGCCACCAAGCGGACGCCGGGACACCAGGTGAGGGACCCTCCATAGAGCGCTACACATTTGGTGTAGAATCGCGACTGGTGGATCCACAATGGTGTCCCGGAGAAATGGGACCCTTAAGCTCTGAAAAATAATTAAATTGTCAAATAACAGGAAGCTGGTGATAAAGTGAGAACAGTTTGAAACTGGAGGCAAAACAAAGAAAATATTCAACGACAGGTACAAACTATAGGTAATATTTTGTTGCAATGCCATAGTGTGTACTTTTTCTACTTTTTAGATCTCCTCTCATACATCCGGGCAATCTTCGACCTGCAGGGTACTCAATGCGAAATGCGCCCGTTTCTTAAACAAACCAAAATCAATGCACTCACTGGCAAGGATGCTTTGTGTAATGGAACCTATTTCCCTTTCAATATCCTGCCTTTCCCTTTCCCCCATTCATGCATAGATATATTATACGCATGTAAATTAAAGTAGATAGTGTATTTTATATTATTTTATTCATGTTGATCAATAAATTTCCCTTTCTCCCAATTATGCATTTATGGGTTTAAAGAACTTTGCTACGAGGCGCTGCTAATATATAAATAGTATTCCTCTAATTTTCCGACTAATTTCATCGAACACCCCTTACAAAAGGAAGCGTAATTAGTATTTAGTACCTACGCAAGTACAGGAAACGCAAAGTGAACCCGCCGATCGACTAACTATTGCAAGAGTAATTAGCAGTCCTAAATGCAAGACACTCCGCCTTAATTGTATTACGGATTCCAAGTGGCATCGGTTTAATTTATTTTATTATCCACCGTTTAACGAGCAGAAACCATTTTATTGTCCGGCTATCAACCTGTAGAATAAAGCTCCTGATATCGACTCAGTATCAAATGGTATTTACTATATTTTTAGAAAGTTTAATGTGATAATGATTAAAAAAAACATATTGTGTTTGTATTACAAACCAATGTTTTATTTATACGAAAATAAAAGTTACTACGACATACAATAAATCCTTTGCTTGTTAAGCCAAAGATTCTGGGTTCTTTCCCAGCTGTGTCACTTTAATACACAGTTTTCTGGTAAATTTGTTAATTTCAATAGTTTTGTAGTTTGGATGGACACAGTAAAAAAAAGAAATAAAGTGTTATATTTATTAGTATTTTTTAATTATCCTTAATAAACAACAACGACCAATTATAAATAACACGGTGAAGTTATTTAATAAAAACTTTATTTCAATTTTCCATAAATAAAAAGAGACAGAATTGGTAAATCTCCATTAAATAGTAAAGATTTGTTTTAAAAAATTAGGCGCCTAAATATAGGCAATTTTGACAACAACAAAAAATGTACAAGAAAGAAAAGTTAATATTATTCTCCAACAATGGTTATGACCTAAATAAATTGAATGCTTTTTGGAATTTGTTAAAATGTTCCTATTTCAGATGTGAATTTTCTACGCAATACGTATGTACCATTTTGCAATGCCTTCAATTTATATTTTTTTCTAGATAAATTTATTCTTATATTCTTTGAAAGAGAGCTTGGTTTCACCAATACTAGTAATTCGGTGGCGATATATTTTATTTTATGGTGCCAATAAAATTTTTAAAAAGATCTACACTAAAATAAAGACCCGTTAGTAGGTCACCTATATCAATATTCCAATATAAATGTAAATGCAGAACGCCGAACAAACATAACGTATAATCACGTACATGCAGAATAACAGCACATAATGGCTCACTTGTAAGTCACGGAGGAGTGGGCGTCCTAACCTCCCCTAATACCCCCTCTAATCATACATTATATTCCTCTATCAGTGTCGGACATAAATCACCCCATTTATCGCATTAGCGGCGGCCAATGGGAGGCGGGGGCGGGTCCGCCCTGGGCCCGCCCCCAGCACGTGTCCTCCCGCCGCCCACCCGCCCGCCCCCCGCCTTACCCACCACCGCCTACCCACGGAAAAGTGATCTCCTAAACAAGTAGTTTACAGAGGCAGGAAGCAAGCGGTCGGAAATATGATTCGCGCCGGAAAATGATTCTGACGTTTCTATCGGGGTAGGAGAATTTCAGTGAAAACTATCATTGTGTTATGAAAGTGGATTTTGCATCAAAGGTTTTCTTTGTTAAAATAATAAAATGCTGGTGAAAAACAATAACTAAATAGTTTTCAGTAACTACTCGTGTTTATGGAATGTTTCTTAAGTAATAATAATAAGTTATTTGGTTATAAATCATGAATTGAACGTTTATCTATTTAGTGACAAATGTCCATGCAACAACATTTGGCATGCTAGCTGTTTAAAACAATTTAACTATGGAACAACTTTCCAATTTCGTCACTAAATCATTCGAGTATAACAACAACAGGATAAAAGAAGATGAAACCGCGAGTTTAGATGGAGATCGTCCTGATGAGATAGACATAACAGAGGTGGGCTCGCCGGGACGAGAGAGTCCAGTTCCTTTGGTCAAAAGAGGAAGACTATCTGCTACAGCGGCTCCAGCTAAGAATTGGCTTTTACCAGACAGCGAACGTAGACCGAAGCCTCCAAACTTCACGCCAGCCCGCATAGAACCTAGAAGATTCTTCAACGCTTTCATCACAGCAGGAATCAAACAAGACTTGGACAGTATCAGTGACGATGTAAGAAAAGCCAAAGAAACAAACATTGGGCACAGTGATAGTGACGCAGAGTGTGGTGTGATCAATTACTCCAAAGACCGACCCTCGGGTGATACTGAAGACTCTTGCTCCGATGATGAGAGCAAGAATGTTAATGTGGAAGATGACGAGGAGTGGTCGGGAAGTGTTGGAAAGGAGAGCGTAGAGAGGAGGGAAGAACCGACGGGGGAACAAGAAGGAAAGACTGATAGGGAAGTGGAAACAGGTAATGTTATTCACTATTCACTTTTAGAAAACACTATGGTCTGTTGGATAAAAAGACGCCGTTGTTTAACTCTCAATCCGAACTGGGCATAAAACTTTTAATAAAATTAGTAAGAAATATGCATAAACCACTGTTTAATATATAAATATCTACATAATTTGGAAATGGTGCTTACTTCGTAATGATTTATACAAAATATTTCTTATTCAGTTTATTAAAAATGATATCACAAAGTAATTTTATATTTATAAAACTTTTAACTTGGAAGCATTTCTGTTAATACGATGTTCGAAATCATAGAACCCCCTTACCAGAGCATACGCAATTATTTAAATATGCGAAGAAAATTGTCATTAGGCTATAAGGAATGGGGAGAGGAACAGAAGAAGTTAGAAAGTAAAATTTGTCAGAAACTATAAATTCCGATCTTTTCACATAACTAACGTTAAATTTCGAGGTTGTCTTTTCCCATAGCATCACTGAAAGAACCTTCTACTCTGAACAATGGATATATGTTTTTTTTAAATTATTTTTATTTTGGTATTACGAAATAAAATATGCACAGGACAAAATAAAATGAACAGAAACGGGGGTGCTGCGATCTGCGAATGGCAACACCAAGATGGTTGAAATTAATTTAGAGGAAAATAGTGAAATGCTTGAAAGGTGTTAAAAAATTAGTTAAAATTCCTGAAAGGAAATAATTCTACATAATATTCTAAATAAATTAAAATTTTCAAACAATGTTATTTTTTTAACACTACATGAATGATTTTTTTGTGTTTTTGAAATGCACATATCAAACAAGCAATTTATTAGACGTTAAATCAAAATAACTGGAAGAAGCGTGCACTTACGCAAAAAAAAAATTAATAAAAAAGTTTTTAAAAATTGACTTATGTCATTTTTGCCGTCCAGTCAACCTGTCAGATTCAGAAGTCACACAAACATCATTGTTTTAAAATCGTTGTTGACATATTAATTAAAGTTTAATTTTAATTAAGATGACACATTCTTAATTAATTTTTCATAATACCACTCAAAACAATAAGTTTCCAATGTTTTGTCATTTTGCCAACAGTGCGTGACAGATTTTCCTTTGTAATTCCTTGTAATCATTGTAAAATACTTCATTGATGATGTTCAAAGGCCTCGTTATGGGTCCTTGAACAAAATAAGTCTATGAAAGCCATTATTTAGATTTGATTTAAGTTAATTATGTTTCACTAGAATATATTTAACATAACTAATGGTTTCAGCTTTCAATAAAATTATTTTCACCAAAAATACTTTTTAGAGCTGGTACTTCAATAAACCATTTCAACCAGCAATTCATTTTTTTATGTGATACCCAAATGAGATCCAACTGCTCCCAACCGTCTGGAGCCAGTGAGACTATGGCATCCCCAATCGGGGTATATTGTGAGGCTGAAGGTATGGAGTATTGAGGAGATGGGGGAGAGAAAGGTGGGGAACTACCTGGTTATTCATATCTGGTCACCAAACACGACTGAAGTCATTTCAAGCAGCGTTTCGATTCTGAACTGTGATCTTTCACCAGGGCGATATTGGCAGTATCTACCACTCTGGAACGTGCCGCAAATATGCTACATATTATTTTTAATTAATAAATTGCGAATTAACACAATTTAATCAAATGAAATTTAAACCCGCGACCTCCGGATTCGTAGCCAAGGATTGTAACCACTCAACCTCGGAGACCGCCAAAAGGTCAATAAAAGAAGACCGTTAAAACGTCAGTAATAATATTAATTTCTATGAAGAAAAGGTTTAGGTACACATTAACCTTTCACTATCCTCTTAACTGTACTTTTCATTATCACGACACCTCCACAACCTTTTTCCTCCATCTCCTATATTCTTCTACAGTTTCGGGTCTTCCCATTCTGAAAAATAAGTCTTCAGTCCACTATCTCACGAGTCTCTGAGTCTCATCCACTGGACATCCGCTCAGAATAGGGGCAGTCGGGGATGCAGCGTTTAGAATCTGTTAATTTTAGCTCAGTTTCAAACCACCAATAAGGAACTTCAGTAATTTTTTTTTCATTAATTCTGACTTAATTTCCAGTTTTTTTTTTTTTTCGTTCTCGTAGTTAAAATAATTGTTAGAATTTCAATTTTTTAAAGCCCACCAAAACGCACGAATTCTATGGCTTGTTGGGTTTGACGTCACGTTGGCGGTTCAATAGGCGGTTATCGATATTGTATGCATTCCATCATTCTTCGAGACCTTTTATACTGAAACTTAACTTTTGAATTTTTAATTGAAGGAAACTTTGTAGAATATCAGCGTCTCGGCACTATTGTGGGTGCACTGTACTAAAATGTAAAAATACATTCATATCCTCAACTGATAAACAATTTATCAGCGTTCCAAGAAAGTCATTGCAACGAAAAAAAATTGCCCATAGCTCACATTTGATCCAACATGACCTAATATGTTGGTAACAGATATACGTATTATGATACCGCCGCATATCGGATATATCGATACTTCCGAGATATTAAACGATATTTCGGTTTTCATATCTATTGAATACTGATTTGGTACGTGAAAATAATAATTATTATATTTTTATGATTTGTATAGCGCCATTTAGGCGAAAATCACCACAAGGACGCTGTACAAATGTTTTTTTTTTTATTTTCCAGTGATCTGTTTATTTAAAAGAAAAAAATCGTTATTTAAATTGAATGCATTTTAATTCATTACAATACTATACTTCTATTTTTAGCAATGCTTGTGTAGAGAAGCGGAGTGTACATATCGCATTCAGATGGTTATTATTTATATTGTAATGTTTCCTGAAGTATTACAAGAAGATGCTTAAAATAATGAATAATAAAAAAAATTAAACGGTTTACGTGATAATATTACAGAGTTGGTGGCTTACTTAATAGAAAAAAATAGAGTGATTTAGCAGTAAAAATTATAAGATAATATAGGTAATGTACAATGTGACGTATGATATTTAATTTATATATCACTAACTATAGACAGTCTATCATATCGATAATAAGTAAATGGCAGAAGAATTATTTAATCAGTGCAAAAATGATATGAATAAAGCCTTATGAACACCCACCGTGAATAACGTAATATCGACAGACTAATATATCAATATTAGAAAATATTACAAAAGAACAGGTGTGATACAGAACTATTCCAGATGCTAACAAAGCTTGAGGGCTTTATAATGTCATCACTGATGACCTAAATGATAAAAATGACATAGAACGCCAAAGAAGAGCGCTGTGCGTACGCGCCAACATGCTCGCCAGAAGATTTAATAGTTGCAGTCCTCCGGTAAAAAAGCAACTATTCCAGACATACTGCATGAGCTTTTACACTAGCGAACTATGGACTAGATATACACAAGGCGTCATGGACACACTCCGAGTGCAATATAACCACGCTTACAGGGCGCTGTTCGGCCTCGCTTGGAGATGCAGCGCCTCGCAGATGTTCGCAGAGGGAAGGGTGCATGGGTTCGCTGCTTTGATGTGCCACAGAATAGCCGGGACGAGTCAGCGCTACCGGAGATCGGAAAACACTCTTGTCCAGGCCGTCGCCCAGTGGCATGGCGCGCCCCTACATCGTAGATGAGAATTTCCCTCAGGCCACTGTAGCATAAGTGTTAAATATGTTATTTTAATTTAATTTAATTTTTATTTATGTTTTTATATTATATTTCTACAGTGTGTAATTTTTTTATTCTTAAAATGTATTCTTTTTATATGGCAGACAGAGTATTGCATTCACCGCTTTGTTCTGCCGAAATAAAACATTATTATTATTATTATTATTATTATTATTATTATTATTATTATTATTAATGTGTGTGTGTGTTATTATTATTATTGTGTGTATTATTATTATTATTATTACTATTATTATTATTATCATTATTATTATCATTATTATTATTATTATTATTATTATTATTATTATTATTATACCTTTTTGGCTTGATTTTTTTGGATGCGATTTTAACCTTTAATGCTTTGAATTATATATGAACGGAAAAATTTGAATCGCTTGCATTAATAACACATTAGATAATATTTTGTATTTCGTGGATAGTTGCCTCTCTGACTCTGAGTTTTCTGCGCATGCGCCTGTCACGAACTTCACAAAGACAAAATGTACAACAGTTTTGCGAGAGGTTTGAAACATTGAGGCACCTTTAATGGCTTGAAATAAAAATAAATATATTATACACTACAAGAAATAGTAGTTTTGAGGTATCATTAGAAATCCTGTCCTTTCAGAGTCACCGAAGAAATAATCACCAAAGAAACTGCCGCCAATGAGATTGTTGTAATGTGGAAGGGGTATAAATTATCACGTAGACAAATTCGTTAAAATTGGTATGAATGTATTGAATATTCTAACAAAAACTCTAAAGTAGTCGCAATAATTAAATAGAATGATTTTACGAGCAAAATAAACACTGTAAACAGTGAAACTATAAGCCGTAAGTAGGATAAATAGTTGGTACAACTCTTATCTAGTTATAGTTGGGCTCTAAAACTGCGCATGTGACGTCAGAAGCAATGGTACCAAGAGAACATGGCGTTTTGACGGTACAGTTTTTAATTCACTTTTATATAACTATTTATAAAATCTACACATAATTTTATTTATAGTAAAAGTAATATATTCAGAATCGGCGTTTACTGATCTATACAAATAAATATATTTTTTAAAGCCATAATATTTTTCACTGGAGTTCCTTATTGTGCATTCATTATTAAGTAGGCAAGTACCTACCTAAACATAAATCCATTAGGTATTGTGTAATTATCAGAAACAGTAATATTATGAATGGCTGGTGTCTGCGTGTATCTCTAAATAACTTATAAGCGATAATTCAAAAACATATTGAAAAATGTTATGAATCAAAACAAGCGCCAAAAAGGAAACATAGACACATAAAAACGTGGATTACACTTGGACTAATAATCTCAATTCAACATAGAACTAAATTGATAGAATCTGATAAAACTTATGAAAATCATTGCATATCCAACAATATACCACAAAATTACAGCAAGATTAACCAATATATTATGTATATATATATATAAATTATCTAAACACTTCGAAGAAAACTGCAAAGAACGGTACTAACCCAGAACAACTACAAAAAGCACACAATGACTCACAGAAAATATGAAACATTTTAAATGAAATCTCAAACACAAATCAAAAGAAGCGCAAAATTCCTCAAGCAGTTGTAACTGAAAATAATATAACAATTGAAAAGCTGCGGATATTGCAAACAACTTCAACCACTTTTTAACAAACATCGCATCGACTCAATAGAAAATAGTTCCTATCTTAGCATATACTCACAGCAAGTACACTCTGACATTTTAGATACTATCTGATTTCATCCAAATAACAGAACTTGAAATCTCAAACCACATTGATAATCTAAGCGTTTGGTCTGCAAATGGCCACAATCAAATCTATTAAAAATCACCCACTACGTCATATATTTAACACTTGCATCAGAAATTTCCGAATAGATTTAAATTGGCTAACATCGTTCCAATACATAAATCAAGGTCTCTATCTAAAACAAACAACTACAGACCAATCACCACTTCACTTCACAATTATCTGAGATCTTCGAAAAATGTTTTAAAGAACGATTTATTAATACTCTGAAATCATTTTCTCCTTCAGTCCTTTCAGCTTACCAATATGGGTTTAAAAATAAACTCAGTGCTGCTAATACTATATTTAATTTAAATAAAAGTATATATTCTAACTTAGTTCAAAACATCAAAACTCTAACCATTTTTCTAGACTTAAAAAAGCCCTTGACCATACCATATACCATAGCCCGTTAGCCTCTTAAAGAAAATATCCAACATTGGAATTAAAAATAAATGTCTCGTGCTATTATAAAACTACATGCTGAATCTCCAACAATGCACAAAAATTAGAGCATGCTTAATCAATTTTGATCTTGTTAAACACGGTGTTCCACCCAACCACATGCTCAAGCTGTTAAGAGATTAAATCAGGAAAACTTATTAAGTAGGTATAAATATATATTGTCAATTTAAATGAACTAACATATAGAAAAAAAAACAATAAATAAACTAAGATACTTAACTTGTATATTTAAATGAATGATTTAACATGAACTAGTTCACTCATCTCTTTCCTATAGAATAATTGGTTGTAATAATCACATAAATTATTACCGGTAGTCTTGTTCTCTCAATATTGGAATATGGGTGGAGACATAGTGTATGGTCCATATTTACTGAAGAAAAAAAACAATCGCAACATGTCCAAAATGCATGTGTCCGAAGTTGCTATAATGTCCCGAAACACGAGCAATTCTCGACTTATCTTTCTCGCCATAAGTATGTCAAAGAGAAGTCAAATGTACAATTTGATGAATTCGAGGGTTCCTACCTATCTGTTTGATAAACAGGGGTGGTCCTGTGACTGTCATGCATACAATACACGCCAAAGAGACCATTTACTTGTTTTCCCCAGACATCGAACCCCTGTATTTGAGGGTAGTTAAAGCTATTCCTTAACAAAACTTTGGAATGAAATACCACTATTTATTTGAAGGTCGACATCGCTGCAGTGCTTCAAGAAGTTCTGCAGCGAGTTTTCGCTAGCTGTCAACCGCACAACATCATTGATAAATAATGAAAAAGATACTTATGTTAGTGATTTTAAGACATACATTTTTTTTTAATTTCATTTTTTTTTATTTTATTTAAGTGTAGAGATTTTCCGTAAGATAGGTAACTTTAATTTCGCCTAATTTCTATGAGTTTTGGTGAAAACCAGCTGCACTACGGGCTCCGGAATGTATAGCTGAGCAGTAACTTTTTTGTCAATTGCTAAAATTATATAATGTATTAAAATAAAATACGTTAAATGACTTATTGACATAGAAATATTTTTGTAATTAACATATAAATGCAAAGGGTATAAAAATCAGTAGCAAAAAAGTCGTTTATAGGAATTTGATCATTGAAGAAGATAATATTAACATAACCTAAATGAAATATGAAACCGAAAAAAAACAACAGAAAATAAAAAAGATATCAGTTGCACCTGAGACTCGAACCCAGGACCTCTGTCTTTCCGGGACAACCGCTTTACCAACTTAGGTAATGAGACCAGTTCAATTTATGTCATCTTCATCGATATCATATCTCAAATTCAAGATTTTGTCAATATTATCCTCCATTTTTAATCCCATATTATTTAGGTTATGTTAATATTATCTTCTTCAGTGATTAAATATTACAATGAGGTTTTTAAACTTCAATAAAATAATTCAAATTTAAAAAAAGTTAATGGGAAGAATAAATTTAACAATTCTTACTTAATATTTGAAATACATAATTGAAATTATTAATAAATTAATAAGGACTACTTTGTTTGCACCACTATTTTTAATATATATAATTGATATTTATTTATTAAAAACAGTGGTGTAAATAAATAAATTCTTATTAATTTATTAATAATAACGCCACAAAATAACTATAAATCTATTGAAGAAAAAATAAATTATTATCATTCAAAATATTTATTGAGATTGCCGAAAAATAAAACACAATAACAACAACAACAAAAAAAAGTGAAAGCAGGGTTAGGTATTTTCTTCAGATATTGTAAATCGATTGAGGTATTTTATTCGTGAAAAATTATTATATTTATTTGAGCTTTCGTATGCTAATGGTATATACTCGTACGTATGTGACTTTAAGGCGATATGCCACTAATTGTTAATTGATTTTTTTTTAATAAATTTCATTCACATACAGATGCTTTCAATTGGGTTAGATTGATGATTTTTATGAAGGTGGGTACTTTTTTCATTTGTCCGACGGCAAATTCCACCGGTGACTTTATTATTCGGTTATATATATTTTTTATTGTTGCCACCTTATGGAATGTATTCCATTGCACTATCCCTGCAAACCTTCTGGAATAAATAGCTAATATGATTTTAAATCATTTTAAAACAAATACCATTCATCAATACTCAAATGGAGTAGAAGGTACATACAATAATTTCGTTATTTCTTTTTTTAAATTCTTTAATATGTAATTTGAATCCAATCATCTGGCTCTCTAGAGATGTGTTTCATTCGTCTCTGTACCAACTGCATATAAATGTCTTGTTTCTCTAACAAATTGGACCGAGCGTCACTGAGAAAAAGAATTACCAAACCTTTAATAGAATAATAAATATTTCTACAAAATGGACGGAACTTATAAAATAGAGTGAAAATTGAATTTATATTTTTTTCTTCCGAAACTGGCCCAACTGATACCGGGCGTCGGATCTCTTACTGCTAAACGGATAAACATTTTCACTGTACTGTTAGCAGTGGCATTGCTCTATTTTTTTAATGACAAAAATGATGCTCTTAGTTTTTACCACATTTCCATATTCACACTGACACATTTTGTAAAAACATAGATCCAAATATTTCAGTTATATGACAATCAGTGACGTACATTGCTCCATGACCAAGGGTAGGCTGTAGATTTTCAATTGTTGATTATTATTATTATTCACGCCATAACATTTAAAGGATGAGGCGCTCAAGACAAAGTGGAGCTAAAAATTTGAAATTTGCCAAGCAGGAACAATTTCTTACCGTAGAACGATCATGGAAATAAATAAAATTCTGGAAAAAATACTTTTTTTTCTGAATCTGGAAAAAGAAAGGTAGGCACAGTTTACACGCCACTGATGACAATATATATAAATACGTAATTGAAACCCTTCAGCATATTGGATGGGAGTAAATAATACTCAAAAAACACAATTAATTGATAGAATTACAGAAAAGGTAATAGTTTAATAATACTCGTACGTTCATAAATGTTAATTCCAGAAAAGAGGTAATAATTTTCTTCAATCAAATATTTTTATTATTTTTTTCTTCCACGAATGGAGGATCGATTTTTTCCCTCGTATAAGTCTTTAACCTAGCGGTAGTGTCGGAAACTAAAAAATGTCAATTTATGAAAAGGATAAAACCTTTGATGGGGGATAACATTATGTCCATAATTTCTAAACGACAATTTTTTCATTGCGCAAAAATTAATAGCGGTGTAGTGTTATTTTTAATTTTAATTTTATATGTTGCTACATAACAATCCCATGAGTTAAAAAACTCATTTCTTTATTATTTCACAGCCTCTAGTGAAATCGTTATACAGAGGTGTATGACTTTGCGTAATGTATTCGGCAAAAAAAAACTAGTTTAAGGAAGTGTATTGTCATACGTCCGTTTGCCAGTAAAGAGTACAAATTTATCAAATAGAAACAGTTTATTAAAGTAGAGCGATTAATATCCACAAAGCTATGGAAAAATACATTTTGATCAGAAATTTGAAGCAATTTTTTTTTCTTTTTAGGGTGAACACAGCTTTTCAGCTTTTATGGACTGCACGCCACTGCATGTTATTATATTATGTAAAATCTGTGTTTAGCTTACATTGCCCCCTTACAGAGCACTTCGAGAAATTTTCTATCATGATTACCCGAATTAACTCGGAGAAGTTTGGTTTTCTTCCTACATACAATATACGCGTAGGTAAGTACGAGTACATCGACAGTATGTTTTGTATGTGAGAACCACGTCTACCACCATATAAGAGAAGGGCTGCTCGGCGTCGGGTGGGACTATTTTATACTCCATTCATGTTAGACGAGGAACGAAAAGGAAAAAAAACTCTAAGAAATTTAAAAAACCAGGTATTACATATCCATAAATCTGTTTCAAACAACATATTCTCACCAAGACGGTAGCAACAGTATCTACCCCTCTGAAAGGGTCTTTGTAAATATTAGTTTTGTTTTAATTACATGAAACTTTTTTTATTTATATTTGCATCCCGCCGGAATTTGAACCGAGGAGCAGACTCATACCACTCTGCACCAGAGTTGTTTATCTATTGAAAAAACTCTCTACCTCATTATGTATGCGCCTGTACTTTTAGTCTTTCACTAACATATTCTTGATGTACTTTATTTATTCACTACTGTCGCTAGATGGCAGTGCTCCGCAACTCAAAAACGAGAAATCTTTCTCTATTGAGTTGGGCATTTTTTGTAAAATAATTTTATACTTTTTTGTAATAAGCTATTATATCTGTACTATTAAATGTTATATATATAATTCTTATAATAATAAAAAAAAAAAAAAAAAAAACAAACAAACAAACAAACAAACAAACAAACAAACAAACAAACAAACAAACAAATTTAAAATGTACTAGTATTTAGGTTTGACTTATGGTAAAAAAAACGCTTCAAAACTAACTTATAAAGTTCCGACAATCAAGCAAACTAAAAACAATATACAAACACAAATATACTCCCATAAGATTGTACCAATATGGTATCCGATAAAGTTCCAGCGCCACAATGTACTCACATATATATTGTCATAACTTTCTTTTAACCCTGCAACGTTATCGTGTAAACATGTAATCGCAATATGTGTACTCCGCTTCTATACGCGCATTGCTTAAAAGAGAAGTGTAGTATTGTAATAAAAAAGAAGAAAAGAAATGTATCTGAAAGTTGTTGATTATTTCTTTAGGAAGGTAACCGACGAAGTAATATTGCAGTTCAAAAATATTGGTTCAATTTTGTCTTGGATTCGTTGTTTACTTCGTTAGGTTTGAAACCGCACAAAAATGCTTTCCGAGCTGTACGAAAAATGAATAAAAGATGACTGAGAAACTCAAAAATTTAGCAAAACATTCCGCGTAAACTGTATGGCTCGTTCTCGAAATGAAAACGAGGCCCTCCGCGTTGCCCGGACGCGCGGACGTCTCAATAAAAAATATGGGGGTGTATTAAATTGTTGAAATGAAGCCCAAATAAACTGAGCCAAATAAAAAAGGCATGTCGGGGTGGGATTTGCAGGGGGGTGGGGTGATAAAAGAAAGCCGGGGGGCGCGCGCGAGGGTTAATCCTTCAATTTGCATAATTGCGAAATAAAACAGTAAGCCTTTTCAATTTGGCAAATTGTTTTAAGTGAGAACAAAGAGCTACTCAAGCCGTTGTAAGACGCGGGAAGAGGTTATCCTGTCTTAACTCTTTACAACAACCGCGCACCGTTGGGTTGGACTTGTATTTGTTCATTTTCGCGGTTGTACACTCCGTTAAAATAACCCATGCATGTATGTCATTTTCAATGTATTAGTTGTAGAGCAAGTAATATTAATTAATACCTACCCTGCAGTGGCGTGCAGTCAATACAGGCTGAAAAGCTGTGCCTACCCTAAGATTATAGTTTAAAAAAATACTAAAAAAATTCTGATCAATATATTTTTTCTATAAATTTGTGGAAATTTTTATGTCAAAAAATCTGCTTTCTCTAAAGACTGTGAAATATTACGCTCGCACTGTTAATAATGTTTGAATAATAAAAGGTTTAATCCATTTCACCATTTAGTTTTTTTTTAGTTTCCAACACCACCGCTAGGTTAATGGCTAATATAAAAATCTGTATGCTCATTTATTTAGTTGGCCACAACAATCAGCGGAGGTTGGTCATAAAATGGCCAAATTCAAATATTCAATGCATAAATCATAGACAAATTTAAAAAAAACTACACACAGCCTACATAGAGCAATCCACGCCACTACTACCCAGGTGTGCGGCTAGCGGTCGGAGGAATCGATTAAATCCCGCAGGAGATGCGAAGTAGAGCTATGCCTGAATCTTCATAAAAGAAACTAACAGAGGATCCCGTCTCGATCAGTATATAACTTGAAATAACAGTATCGGACGGAAATGAAAACATTCCTCTAATGTTGAGTGGATTATTTCATACGGATATTTTCTGAACGATCATTAAGTTTCTCAATTGAAACCTGGGAATTTCTGCAATTATATAATATAAATATACTCATTAAAAGGTGTAAAATTTTTACATATATATTTTTTTATTTATTATAATTATATATAAAATATTTAATAGTACAGATATATCTTAATAGCTAATTACAAAAAAAAGTATAAATTTATTTAACAAAAAGTGCTCAACTCAATAGAAAAAGATTTATCGCGTTTGAGTTGGGGAGCAGCGCCATGTAGCGACAATAGTGGTAAGTATAGAAATAATTATAATTATTATTTTACTTTGCATTATCCGGAAGCGTAGTCGTAAAAATGTTATTATAAGACATTTTACATTCATAAACGCATTTTCACTATTAATTTTTTAAATGGTTTCTACATTGCGTGGCTGACACAATCTCAGATATCGCCAAACCAGACTTTTCTGTATGGTACTAGGGGGTTCCACTTGGTAAAATTCGAACAAAATCATCCACTCCTTATGCAGATGGCGATAAGGTTGAAATTCCCGATTAACACCGTACGCATGTTTCGATATATGCAAAAAAAATCCACCAAAATGCGTGTTTTATTTTATTTTGTATGGCTCGGGCATAAATATAAAAATGTTTTTCGTCCATATTCTAAAAAACTTAATTTGCCACAATGAACAATATGACAATATCCGAAAAAGGGTTTGTAAGTAGGAGATTTTGAAATTTTTTTTTTTAGGTTTGATACTTTATTTTTTTCTAGGCGTATAAAAAGACTCACCAAAAGAGTGCCGCTTTAATGGAAGGCCAAGGTGTGTTCTACTTGCAATATTAATTTTTTTTTTATATGAATACCTCACAAGAGTCCCAACTGCTCCCAACCGTCTGGAGCCAGTGAGACTATGGCATTCCCAATTGGGGAATGTTTTGAGGCTGAAGGTATTGGGGAGGGGAAGGAGAAGGGGAAGAGGAAGGTGGGAATACCTGGCTATTCAGATCTGGTCACCAAACACGGCTAAAAGCCATTTCAAGCAACGTTTCAATTCTGAATGGTGGTCTTTCACCAGGGCGATACTGAGAGTATCTTCCATTCTGGAATGTGCGCAAATATACTCTATATTATTTTTAAATGAATTAATTGTGAAACAACACAAATTAATTAAATAAAAACTACTTGCGCACGCCGGGATTTGAACCCGCGACCTTCGGATTCGTAGTCGAGAGCCTTACCCCTCGACCATGGAGGCCGTCGTATGATATGATATTTCTAAGCCATCAAATTTTAAAATCAAAACACATGATATTGCATTACTTTGCATTGCATCGCCTTAAATAGCATTTTAATTCCAACAAGCTAACTTCGATTGAATAACAAAAATAGTTGAAACACATCCTGCCTTAACATATTTTTAGTCAGCTTTCCGAGATCGCCAGGAAATGTCAAGTTTTTAATAATTATAAGGACATTTAAAAGTACATAAAAGGGCGCATAGGAAATCGAGGTAAATTTAAAAAGCACAATGACCTAAGTGCATATATTTTGCTTTAACCAAACGGTGTTCAGGTATTATTACATTCCGAAATGAGATGATTTTACATCATACCCTAAGAAAATTTTATGTTTAAACTTTTACTTGACGCTTTGCAATGAAAATAATTAGATGGAAATTTTTTATGTGACGAAATTAATCATGTTTTTGATGTTTAATAAATAAATTTAAAAAAATAAAATAAAATAAACCAAAGAAATCAAATTCACAGATCAAAATTATAAATTTGAAAAAACGTTAAAATCATTATAATAGTAATAGTAATAATTTAATGATTTGTACAGGGCCGTTTTTGTGAAAAATCACCTCAAGGGCCTTGTTTCTTTAATGTCTCGTTGCCTTGTTTCTTTAAAACGAACTGTGAAACGCGAATATGTGAAAACATTTGAATATGAAGAAAATATTTCAAAAACGAAATGAGCAGCTTGGTGTTGCCATAGCAATGACATTTTGTGGTTCCAAAATAATAAATATGTACAATTGCCAAGCTATATTTCGTGAATATTAGAAATTGAAACATGGAAATTGACAATGTATTTTTTTATTAATTTGGGAAAGCAGAGCTTGATGCAGATTGACGTCCTCCGCGATCGAGGAGTAAGTTCCTCGACTACGAATCTGGAGATTGCGGGTTTGATCCCGGCGTGCGCAAGTAATTTTTATTTTAATTAAATTGTACTATTTCATATTTAATTCATATAAATCAATTTATAGCATACTTGTGGAACGTTCCAGAGTCATAGATACACTCAGTATCGCCCTGGTGAAATACCGCCATTAGAATCGAAACGTTGCTTGAAATGGCTTTAGCCGTTTTCGGTGACCAGATCTGAAAAGCCAGGTACTTCCTAACCGTACTATTCCCATCTCCTTCTCCACATATCCTAGAGCCTCACAACGTACCCCAATTGCGCATGCCATAGTCTCACTGGCTTCGGATAGCAGGGCGCAGTTGGGACTCTTGTGCAGTAAACATATTAAAAAACAGCTGTTTTATTTTATTTTTGAGTTCCATTTTACACAAATTTGTGGCTAGTGTGGAGGGCCGTAAAACAAAAATAGAAAAAAGTTGAACTATTAATATTTACTTCAATTTATTATTTTATTGAAGTTTAAAAACCTAATTGTAATATATTAATCATTGAAGAAGACAATATTAACATAACCTAAATGAAACATGAAACCGAAAAAATCAACAGAAAATAAAAAGATATCAGTCGCATCTGGGACTCGAACGCAGGACCTCTATCTTTCAGGGACAACCGCTTTACCAACTTAGGTAATGAGACCAGTTCAATTTATGTCATCTTCATCGATATCATATCTCAAATTCAAGACTGGTTAATAGTATCCTCCATTTTTAATCGCATATTATTGGCAGCTATATTTATGATGATTATAAAGTTCTTCACGAACACAATTGCAAACTAGATAGTGTCTCGGATAAATATCCTTTTTTTATTTATGTGAGACATCTAGTGACTTTTTATAAAAGTCTAAAGAAAACATTCAATTTTTAATAATTAATTATTTTATTGAAGTTTAAAAACCTCATTGTAATATCTTAATCATTGAAGAAGATATTACAATGAGGTTATAATTTTACAATGGTTATGTTAATATTATCTTCTTCAATGATTAAGTTATTAATAATTACTTCTTCAATTATTTTTAAATTCACTTTGTGGATTCATTTTCAATAAAATCATTAAGAATTATTTTAATAAATGAATTAAAAATTATTTTGTTTTCACCACTTTATTAATATACACGTATCTACATTCAAAATAATTTACATTTAATTAATTTGTTAATGATGACGCGACAAAGTGAATACAAATCGTTTGAAGAAATTGCAATTATTATTAATTTATTAATAATTTAAACGACTATTTAATAAGTAAATATCAAAAGGTTTCGAAACTAATGGTTACCTCGTTAGGATGCAAAGTACACTGAAAATAAAATAATGACATAAGCATAAACAAATTATGAACATAGTCAAATTATAAACATAGGCAAATTATAAACATAGTCAAATTATAAACATAGTCAAATTATAAACATAGGCAAATTATAAACATAGACAAATTATAAACACAGACAAAAATTAACAATAAGTGATAGGAGAATGTAAATAATTGAATATTTATGTAAAAATAATTATATAAAATCAAACAAAATGAATATAAAATACGTTTTTATATGTATGGATTTATTTTAGAAACTAGAAATTTAAACAAACTCGAAAAAAAATTAAGGCATCAAAACAATAAAAAAATATTTTAGGGGTAGTAAATTTTAGAGGTGGCTATTTAAAAAAAAGGTTTATTAATAATGTTTAATTGATATTAACATCTTAAAGCATTGGTTTCGAAACATGTTAATATTTATTTAATAAAATATAATCCTTAATCTGTTTATTGATATTTAGTTTAGACTCCAGGACTTCGGGGGTTGGGGGTGAAGGGGTTGCATCCCTGGAGAGCCACTAGCACCAATTAGCCCTCGGCACTCAACTCGTTTGCTCAAGGCACCTTGCGGAACATTCCCGGCAGAATTACACATCCCGAGTGTTTATCCCCCGTGTAACCCGGACGGGCGGGGGCGGGGGGATGCGGAGGCAGCGCGGGGGTAAATCTATTTCTGTAATTGAATGAAACGAATAAATATGAATCCCCCATTTGCGCTGGGAGTGGGCTTAGCAAATCGATTCCATGCATGATCCGACAGAAGGAATAATTGTTTTACAAGGTTATACTCAGCCGATGAGATGGATGCTATTGTCTTTTGAAGATTCTAAATACAAAATCATTAAAACTATTTGTATAATTATTATTTACCTGTTAGTGGCCGAGTGGTCTTAAGCCTCGGGTTTCCAAATAGAAGTCGTAGATTAAATCATCTGCTAGCCCTCTATCACTTATGTTGTCAGGTTATTCGTACCCTGGAAATGTTTCTCTCTTTCTTTAAAATAATTTATTTATTACAAATTTCATTTTATAATACCTATGTAATTACTTTTATTTTAGGACGGGTAATACGTATTTATTGAATGAGACGTTGGAGATCTTTGAGTTTTCTAGAACGTTAATAAATTTAAGAAAGGCAACCAATACTAATTTAACTCTCAATTATGAGGTGTGTTTCAGTCAAATGATCATTGTGAGATTCTTCTTAAGGTACCGTAAGAATAATCACGAACACCCTAACTGAAATGAACCAACATCTTAGTAGTTGTATGAAAGAGACCGCCTTGAAAGAGAAAAACGAAAGTCAGTATAAATGTTGTTGAGAGCGAGAAGCTTGTCTTTATATTCCAACCATCAAACAGATATAATTACCAATTCGAATATTCTTACATAAATTTAAGAGGAATATACCAGCCAACAATATTTGCTACGATCTGTGTATCTTATATCACCGCGAATATAGGTAATGGGCATAAAATTCGCTTGGCAAGCCGAATCTAGAAACGTTTGTAATAAGCGCAAAAAGCGAGTTTGTATTTATTTTGTGAAGAATTTTATAAGAGAGAAAAAATATTTCAAATTATAGATTATTTCAAAATAATCTTAGCTATAAGGCAGTATTTTTGAAACTTTTTTTCTCACATGCGTTCATAACTTTCTCTTGAAAAAAAATTTGTGGTATACATTCATATTTTTCGCAATGTTATTAATAAGTTTATTTTAATGCTGGTCGAGGAAATTTATAAGAAAGGGTTCAATTTATGAAGAGCATATTTTTTTGTATTCATAATGTAAACCAATTCGTAGTATAGATTAATCCGTAGTAAAGAATTAAGATTTCACTGATACTATAGATCACCACATATCAAAATCATTACACTAACTTATCTAAAAGCGAACGCAAATAACTACGCTACTGTGGAATTTAATTATTTTCAACTTCGACGTTATGTCTCTTACGGGCAATTGGCTAACTTATAATTTCAATTTTACCGTCAAAATAATATTATACAAGATACCACATTGTTTGTGTAATATTTTTAATTTGTTAAACAACAAAACATATTTGAAAAACGAAGTGTGGAAACTAAACAAACAGAAAATAAACATTATCGCCTCAGTTTAATGTGTACCTAAAGCATCTACGAGTACATAGACCATAGACCGTTTACTTTGGGTATATAAGTAACTGAGTAATAAAATACAGATTAAATAAAGTGTAGTAAAATATTCTCGTAACATTGAATCATCGTACGACCCTGCCCAGTGTGACGTATGGCCCCGCGTTTAATTTGTAAATTGTCGAGTAAGTGATTCGAGGTGTGAAGGCCCGCTCCCCGGGGACCCGTTCTGTTACGAGTAGAGCTCGGGGGAACAGGGGGGCAGGAGCACACCCCTCTCCTCCTCCTTGACAGGACTTCACGGGCCATTGCCTGCCTTTTCGCCTGGACCGTAGATTATGAACTTTGCAGCAGTTTTAAAGTAAACCCAAAATACAATATGTAAGGATTGACCTAAACCTACTAAGGGTTGGAAAACGTGATCGCTTAGTATAATTCCAGGCATCCTAGCATTTGGGGTGGAAATAGTTTTTAAACTTGGCAGATATGGTCCACCAGGCGTTTTGATAACCAAATGAAGGAAAAAAGTATCGGTATTTGAGCAAACGTCGCCATCTTGGAAATGTGTTTTTTCGTGAATTTCAAATACTGACTAAGGATTACAATTTTTTTTACGAACATTTTATTTAGATTTTCTATAAAATGTAAGCTCTTCACGTGATAACACGCCAAACGCTCGCTCTAGGAAGAGGACTATAAAATGTAAGCTCTTCATGTGATAACACGCCAAACGCTCGCTCTAGGAAGAGGACTATAAAATGTAAGCTCTTCACGTGATAACACGCCAAACGCTCGCTCTAGAAAGAGGACTATAAAATGTAAGCTCTTCATGTGATAACACGCCAAACGCTCGCTCTAGGAAGAGGACTATAAAATGTAAGCTCTTCATGTGATAACACGCCAAACGCTCGCTCTAAGAAGAGGACTATAAAATGTAAGCTCTTCACGTGATAACATGCCAAACGCTCGCTCTAGGAAGAGGACTATAAAATGTAAGCTCTTCACGTGATAACACGCCAAACGCTCGCTCTAGGAAGAGGAATAAATAAAAAGTTTATTTACCAAAAAGTTTATGATTTAGCAAAAACGAAGACGATACGAAGTTATCTAACATTTTTTTCTTTGTTTATATAAGATACAAATAATAGAAAATAATATTTCAATGCTTTCTTGGCAAAATATTCAATTTTAGGAGATGTTATTTCGCCATTTTAAATTTTAAACTACCGAAATGGCTTCTGAAAGCCTCCGAAGGGTTAATTTAATTTGCGAAAACCAGTTTATAAATTAAGTTGCCGTTAAATCAGCGGAACGATCTAAAGGATGTAAAGGAGGAGGGATGGTGGGGGGGGGGGCGTGGGGTATATCCGGATTAATTTTATTCCATTACGGTAATGAAGACACAAATACTTCCGGGGGACATGGGGTGAGATAGAACCAGAAGGGTGAAGAAGCTAAGACAACCTGTTATCCAAGTATTATAAGACGAGTTGGGAAAATACCTGACATTCACAATATTATTAATACAGCTTTTGAGTTGAATATTTCATTATATTATCGGTGACGGAGGAGTGTCTGTTCAGACATTGTAGAAACACTTTTATTTAGAGTTTTTTTAAATAATTATTTTTCACTAAATTTTAATAAATTTGGCGGACTCAGGAGAAATAGCTAAGAAGTAAAGGTGTATTTTTGTACATCACTAATATGCATTAAATTGTGAGTGGTTACCACCCTTGGCTACGAATTCGGGGGTCACGGGTTCAAATCCCGGCGTGCGCAAGTAAATTTTATTTGTTTAATTTGTGTTGTTTCACAATTCATTAATATAAAATAATGCATAGTACATTTGTGGCAAATTCGAAAGTGTTAAATACTTTCAGTATCGCCCTGGTGAAATACCACCATTCAAAATCGAAACGTTGCTTCAAATGACTTTGGCCGTGTTTGGCAACCAGATCTGAATAGCCAGATATTTATCCACCTTCTTCCTGTTCCCATCTCCTTCCCCTCCACACTACTTTCTGACTCACAATATATCCTAATTGAGGGTGTCATGGTCTCACTATTTCCAGGCGGCTTGGGAGTAGCTGGAACTCTTGAGCGGTACTCATAAAAAATAAAATATATAAATATATATACATATGTATGTCTATAGATTTATCTTTCTGAATACCAATAACATAATAAGGAAATATTATTTATGTATGCTTTATTGTTTTCGTTTATTTGTTTTTTTTGTATTTTTTTATAAATATATATATGTAAATATATATATATATATATATATATATATTTGCAGAAATATTTTTGAGTAAGATTCTTGAGAATTACTTATGTTTTAAGTTTGTTACATGTATTTTTTTATGTTTTTATTTTTATTTAATACATATATATATATACTGTAACCTTATCCGTAAATTTTGAGTTTAAATAACAAGCTCCCGTTAGACAAACTGCAAAAAAGTAGTTTATCGGGACTTTTTGCATTGTATTTTTTCTTTTGTAAAATGTAAATAAATTAAAAAAATTAAAAAAACATACAAAAAAAAAAAAATCTATTTTGAAAAGATGTAAGATTGAGTTGTTTGGAAATAAAATGGATTTTAATTTAAATACATAATAACAAAGTTATGATTATTGTCATAATTATACTATATTATTATAATCATTTTTTATAACAACCGGGGCTTAGTGAAAATGACTACTATAAATCTTAAGGTTAATAGGACGTTAAAGACATTTACACTACTAAAAAAAGTATTATTTTAAGTAGGTTATTATAGTACATTACAGTCCATGTAATACCGTAACACTGTAACAATATCTACCTAATTTAATATTGGATAATCATACATACTCGTATATACTTTCTTCAAACGATTGGTATTCACTTTGTGGCGTCATTATTAATAATCGAATTAAAAATGACTTTGTAATCACCACTTTATTAATATATGCATATGTTTCGAAAGCGATGTTTTCCTCATCAGGAATATACAGAATACTATATCATACAGATTTACGGTAGGGGTATGCAGAGGGGATAGACTGTCATACTACTCTATCTCTGCACACTCCTTGCTTCATTCGCATTCATATATCGCCTCATAGATACTCTTCTGTTATTCTGATTCTTGACATGACTCGCCTCAAATAATTGACTCACTTGGTCTTGCCATATCTTCCTTGGGCGTCCCCGACTTCTTCTACCATTAAATTCTGCGTCATATATTCTCCTTACACTCCTTTCTTCGTTCATTCGCTCTACATGCCCTAACCATCTAAGAGTCCCTTTCTTAATCCTAACCATTACACTTATATCAGCCTTGCATTCTTTCCGGATCTCCTCATTTTTAACATGGTCATACAAAGTTTCACCACACATTCGCCTCAGAGATCTCATTTTTACAGCATATAAGTCTAACATATATTCTTACCGGCACTCCATGTGGACTCCTAGCTTCGCTTTTTTTAACATTTTTTTATTAGTGCCAATCGCGTCTTGTCCTCCGTTAATAGTTTCCTGCATTTACCCTGCTTTCAATATTCCTATCAGTCTTTCC
The DNA here is from genome assembly GCA_022606495.2 of Halesus radiatus. Taxonomy (NCBI): domain Eukaryota; kingdom Metazoa; phylum Arthropoda; class Insecta; order Trichoptera; family Limnephilidae; genus Halesus; species Halesus radiatus. The sequence continues at coordinate 324,213 of JAHDVE020006895.1, forward strand.
ATCTCTCGTAAACATACTTCCCAATACACAAACTCATCCACCTGCTCTAAGTATTCATCATTCTCTAATATATTGCACACTGTTTTCATACTCTCTTTCAAACACCATGACTTTAGGCTTACTTATTCTTCATACGTGCTTCGTTCATCCTAGACACGAGAGACTGTAGAGCTTAGATCTTCCACAATGTTAGAAATAATCACCGCATCATCAGCATATAACAGGCAATATACTTTCAGATTACCCATTTTCGCGTCCAAGCCTTTCAATTCCTGCTTACAATTTATTTATTAGACAAAATTGCTTGTTTGTCCTCGATTTTCTCGAAAATTACTGGACCGATTTCGCTGAAAATAGCACAGTTTGTTATAATTAATTACGTGAAGGATTAGAGAGTAGTTTGAATGAAATTCAATATGTAAAACTGTTGCTATAACGTTTTAAAATTACTATGAAAAACATTGAACCCGCCATGTGTTATTTAGGTTAGCCCATAGATATAACACTCTGGTTAACCACAGATTGCATATTCAAAAGAAGAAGGTTTTTTGGGTACAATATTTTCAAAATGGAAAACACTTACTTAAGAACTTTATGATTTAGATATATTTTGAAAAAGTAAACGTTTGGAATGAAATAAAATATCCAAATGAATTTTTCTTTATTTAGAGATAGTTACTTTCGCTGCCAAATCAATTATTGTACCCGAGCAAGGCCGGGTACACATCAGCTAGTTATTTTATAAGACACATTAGAAGTCAAATTTCTTAACTCCTGAAAACCCTGCCAAACCCGGAAACCTGAAAATGAACGATTCAATAAGTTCCACAAATATTCCACAACATCCGGTCACCGCTCCAAGCCTCCCGGACACCCACCACCCCTAACGTTTCCGGATTAAATTGGATAAAAACATAAAAACGCCCATTTTTGCAATTTAAATCATGTCATATAGTCCCCACCGGAGATACTGCTGTTCTTTTCCCTCCTCGCAACGGGCGGTGGGCTGGAGAGAGACGCGGCATTTACGCCGACAGATGTTAAGCGTAGACCCGGCGTAGACCACGGTTTCGTAAAGTAAGAGCCGCGTCATTGAGACTAACTGAATACTTTTCCGTGGGTTTTATAACTCTATATCTTCCATAAAGGAAATATTTCGGACTTTTTTTTATATCGTGGTATTATAATAAAGAGGATTGTTATACTCAAATTACTATATAGCAATTTCTAGACATTTTGTTTGGAAGTTTTATTTACTATGTACTTTTGCTATTTTTGATTTATTAAATTCGCTACCGGTTTCGACACAACCATATCATTCAATAGTTTTAAGAACGCTAGTGAATGACATGGTTGTGTTGAAACTGGTGGCGAATTTAATAAATCAAAAATATCAAAAGTACATAGTAAATAAAACTTCCAAACAAAAATAACTTATTAAAGCTTGTAAACGTCACTGTATTTTTTTTTATCATTGAAGATAATATTAACAAATCTCAAATGAAATACGAAATAGAAAAGACAGAGTAAATTAAAAAGGTAATGGTCGCATCTGGGACTCAAACCCAGAACCTATTAGTCTACCCGGGACCTGCGCTCTAACAATTGAGTTAATGTCACCACATTACTCTCCGTTATTTTTTATCGATGTCATGCTTCAATTTTAGAACTGTCAATATCATCTTCAATTAATTCCCTTTTTTCGCTCCTATCTTTCTATTTTGACTGCAAGATTCTACCCGAATTTATTTACAATATAAATAGTGTCTCGGATATACCAATCCGATTTTTGTTTATACTATAAACTCGTATATGGATTCAAATATATATGAGAATTAATTTAAGGTAAATTGTAAATTGTGAAGTATGATATCGATAAAAATTGACGGTGACCAATCGGTTAGAGAGAGTAGGTCCCGGATATACTAAGAGGTCATGGTCGAGTCACAGATGCAACCGTTATTTTTTCTGTGTATTTTTTGTTTCATACTTCATTCGAGAATTGTTAATATTAAATCTTCAATAATAAAAAAAAAAAATATTATAATTATATAGACCCGAGACAGTGGAAATGTTGCATTTCTTATAATGGAATGTTGTGAGACTGGAGGAATTGTATGGGAAGAAGAAGAAGAAGGAGAATGTTGAATAGTATCTGACTATTCAGATCTTGTCGCTTAAAGAGCACCTTCCAATCTGGTACGATATATTTCTTCATATTATTTTACTTATATTTTCATTCTACACGTGAAACATTATTTCCTTCATTTTCTCATGCTTGGTTTAAGCCTGCAAAATTCGCGTTCAAAACAGAATGCAATTTAAGCAACTTTTTGGTATTCTATGTCATATAGATCGACAGAATCAACGCAAATGATCATACAAAAGTGCCATACTAGGCTAAATCAAATGAATGTACTAAGCACAAGACAAAGATTAACGAAATGGAGTATTTCCACAAACTATCGATACTGTTAAATATGTGTCGAAAGTTAAAGTGTATTTTTTGTAATTCTAATCATACTAAGTGTAGTTTTAATATTTTCATTCAAAATTATTATTAATTTTAAAGCCACACATTACGAAACGGTTCGAACTGGCTACAACGTCATCATGATGTAGAAAACGATAGTGACACTGGTAAAACGGCTGTCACCGACGTTGGCCGGCGTGACGTCACTAACGCCATATTCACAAACGAAAACAAACACTTCGTTGCACATTCCCACCTTTCAGTTCCTTTTCCATAGAAAATTTATTCGTCAACATAAAAATGCCATCATTATCGTATTTATATTAACAATAAAAAAATAAATCAATAAAAATACCCTGTTATCGTCAAATTCTCCATACTCCTCTGGAACTATGGGGTCATCTAAGCATAACTAAAATGTGGAATTATTTGTTTTAGAATTTAAATAAGTACGGTTGATACAGTCGATCGTGAGCAAAAATAAGTATTATATTATTGTTCCCACAGTTAGGGAAAGCCTGCTGTGGCGTAGCGGATCGTAGAGGATCGTAGCGAGCGATGTAATCAAATAAATAACTCGGCAATTTTATGAAATAACACGTCGGACGGTTGGGGGAGGTGGGAGATGGGGGAATAGGAGGGAAAGGGCTGGTGTGACGGGGGAGGGAGGTTTATTTACTCGTTCAGGAACTGATTCAGAAACATTCGCAGGAAACGATAACCTTACTGGATTATTATGGCGTCATTACAGCAATGTACATTATGATAAATATTACTTCATAAACTCTTTTATTTATCATAGCAACCTTTTTTATATTGTCTTCACGTTATAAGCATATCCGTTTCTTATATGCAAGCTTTGATATATGTTCGAAAGGAAACAAATATTTTAATAAAAATTGCAACTGTTTGACAACACCTTCGCAAGTCTTGACAGCTATCATAAGTAAAACCTACTTAATAGCCGAACTTAAAAAATAAAAATAAATTACAGATTTTTTTAGAATAAATTTATGAAGTTGTGAATGTTTGCTTGTCATTTGGATGCCATTATTAATTTGACAGCGAAAGTAATGCCTTGTGATGATTATTACTATCTTTAAATAAAGAAACAAAAAAAACATTCATTTGAAAATTTTATTTTATTCAAAATATATATTTTTTTAAATATATCTAAATAATAATATTCTTAAGTAGGTTCTACCCAAACAAACATTCTTCTTTTAAATATGTAATCTGTGGCTAACCAGAGTGATATCTATGGACTAACGTCAATACAACATGGCGGATTCAATGTTTGTCGTACTCATTTTAAAACGATATAGCAACAGTTTCACATATTAAATTTCATTCAAACTACTCTCTAAACCTTCCCGGCACTAATAAGGAGAAACTGAAATTTTCAGCGAAACAGGTCCAGTAATTTTCGAGAAAATCGAGGACACACATACAAACATCCATTTTTATATACGAGTATAGGGATAAAAATAAAAGCGCTCCCTTGACTTTACAGCGAAAGACACCAGATCGCTTATGAAATCGTGCAGAGATATCAGGAATAAGTGATAGTAATGAATTTAAGGAGAAAACATGGCAGTTCGATCAACATTCGAGTGTGAGTTTCAGAACATGTTTCGTTCTCATACTGCAAGCATCAAAATGTTTTTCAAAGCTGTCGATATCATAGATTGCAGAACTGTTGATTCGAACAACACACATATAAGGTATTGATGTATCTGTATATGCTTTCAGCAGCGATATCCTTACGAAGCGTTACCGAGAAATAGCTTTTGTCCTAGCTTAAGCCTACTGTTTAGTGAAAAAAGAGACGTCAAGTGTAAACGATCATCGAATATGCATATTTGTGTTGAATAGCGTATTCTTATTGCATTAAAAATGAACTTTTTTCTTAATATCATCTAAATTTTCTTTTCTGAAGTCAAATAATAAGTTTATAACATGATGTATGGAATCAATGCATATGTGTGAGTACTGTGTTCGCATCAACATTCGTTGCGAAAACTATATACATAACAATTACGATAAAACTGTAATATAATTTAGCTTGAAGAAGATAATACACAGAACATAAAAATATAACAGTCGCAACTGGAACTTAAACCCAGATCCTCTAGTCTTACCGGGGCCAACCTCTCTACCAATTGAGCGATTTATTTATTTATTCTTAAATTTAATTATGAAAACAAAAGCATTTGCCACCCATCTCACTAGGACAATCCTGTGTTGAGATGAGCGGCAACACAATTTAATAATAATCAGTAAATATCAATGAGCAAACAATAATACATGAATAAAAATTAGTAAATATTAATAAGTTCATAATTGTAAATAAATAATAAAGATCAGATAATAATAATTATATAACAAAGATCAGATAATAATAATAGTAAGTAAATAATGATCAGTAAATAGTAATAAGTACATAATTATAAAAATAAAAATACGTAAATAATAATATGTAAATATAAATACGCAAATAGTAAGTAGTATGTAAATAAAAATATGTAGGTAAAAAAGTAGTAATAAGTAAGTAATAAAATGAAAGATGAAACCGGAAAAAGGGACAGAAAGATTTCAATCGCATCTGGGACTCGAACCCAGGTACTATCACAAATCTTGAATTTGAAATATGATATCGATGAAGATGACATAAATTGAACTGGTCTCATTAGCTCAGTTGGTTAAGCGGTTGTCCCGGATAGGCAGAGGACCTGGGTTCGAGTCCCAGGTGCGAATGAAATCTTTTTATTTTCTGTTCTTTTTTTCCGGTTTCGTCTTTCATTTAGGATATGTTAATATTATTTTCTTCAATGAATAAATATTAACATTATCTTCGAATAATTCTCATAGTTTTTGGCTGCCGTCTTTTTGTTATAATTCACAAAAACCCGAATATATTTGCAATCTAGTTGGTGTCTCGGATATACCTGTCCGATTTTATTTACCTGAGACATCTATTGACTTTTTCTTTCAGCTCATAAAGGTTTATACGAATATTTCATACTTTTATCTCAAAATTATTTCGGTAAAAGCTATTCTTTGGTACTAAATTATATTTCAGCACATTAATAACCCTATATATAATACAAATAGACTAGAGCACACTTATAATACTCGTCTCAATTTTAATGAAGGATTAATGCTTCCTAAGCATACAAACAAACATGGACAAAGAACATTAGATTACATGATTCCTAGCTGTTTATACATGTTACATGCTGAAATTAAAAATTCTATTAAAATGAAATAGATAATGAATATATTGAAGACTTGGCTAGCCGGAAGAAACTATTTGTAATTGATTATTAGGAAATATTATTTTGTGTAAGATTTATTGTTGTCATTTGTTTTTTTTTATTTTTTATAGATATAAGTAGGAATATTTTTTAATATTTGTTTAATGAAATATATGTTTTAAAGATTTTAGTCTGTTACATATGTTTTTATTTTATATGGATATAAAAGTACCTTAACTGTAAACTTGTTACAAGATTTTTAATGGAAATTTTGAATGATGTTATTTAAACTACTAAAAAGTAGTTTATTGGGACTTTTTTTTAATTTCTAAAAGTAAATAATATGTATATTTTTAAATGAATTTAATAACATAAACATTAGTTTAATAAGGGTAAATTCCTCAGTCATTATTTAGGTACATGCACAAAGCCTGGAGTAGCTGGTAACCGTAGCTAGTAGTAGTCCTTGGGGTGCACGGTTTAACTATCCGATTACGCGGAGAGTGGTAGTTAACCTGCCGTTACGATGATCTTGTCACCGGCCCAGGCACCGGGGCCCAATCTCGTAACAGGGTCAGAGGATAAGTTGATCAATAAATCGTACACTTAGTTTGGAAGGAGTATAAACACTGCGGAAGCAGAGGATACCTAATGGACGATTGAACATTTTGTAAAACGGTTAAACTTCATAGCGCATGATGGAAATAATGTCAAGAAATGAAATAATTGCATTTATTTTTTATTATTTTGATTTCTTATGTAAATATCTAACGCATTATGGGGAGAGTTTTGGATGTGTTACATACCGTATGTTGTGAGACTGAAGGTAGTGGGTAGTCAAAGGAGACGGGAATGGGGAAGGCAGGGAAGTACCTGGCTATTCTGATCTGGTCACCGAATACGGCTTGAGCTATTTCCAGTAACGTTTCGAATCTGAATTATGGTCTTTCACCAGGGAGATACTGAGAGTATCTTCCGCGATCATGAAATTCCAGATAAAAAGGCTGTGCGAATTTCATGATGTCAACGCTCACTTCAGCCAAAAAGATTTACGTTTTATGGTATGATTAGAAGATGCATATATAGCTAACATTATTTAAAAAAATCTTCTTTAAAATAAACACATTTAAAAAAAGATATTGATAATCTTGTGTGTCCACCGAAAATAATTAATTCATTATTCCAGAATGTGGGGAGGTAAGTGCAATCCCGCAAATCTCATAAAGCATATACACGGTGTTCGGAAATGAGTGGTTTTTCCTTTCTTTTTTTATCGGCATTTCAAAAACTTTTGAAGTCGGGTCTACACTTCATCGCATCTTAAGAGATAATAAACAGCTGATAGTAACCACGTAGTGACCTTTTTTTCAAATTTGGACTCAAAAATTCCATTTATTCGATTTACTCGAAATCTAAAGTTCAAATAAAAAAAGTTTGCCACAAAAATGACTCCAAATCTAGTGTGGATTCACCAGTTTCCGGACACCATGTACATAACCACAACCAACGTACAAACAAACAAATATGAAAACAATATTGTATCGTCGTCAAAGGGAAAATACCTTCTATGTGGTAGACTTTCCAAAAATTAGTTAAATATTTGTAAAATCACATAAACCGTTATTTGCACTTAAAGTTGTAAGGTTTTTTATTTGTTAACATACATTGCAAACTACAAACTATGAAGCGTATGTCTTATGTTTTAAAAAATCAGTTTTTAGTTCCTACTGAACAATAAGGAACTCAGGTCGATTTTTTTTCAAATAATCACTTTCTAACTTAAATACCAGTATTTTTTTTTGTATTTTCAAAATACTAGTTTTTATAATTAAAATAATTGCCAACATTTTTCAAAACCCGCCAAAATACTTCATATCTATGGCCGGTCGGTTTTGAGGTTAGAAAGTCAAATATCAAAACAAGGAAGAGCTTTACCGTACATAATTTTATTAATAGTAAACCGTAACTAAACATAAGTAATAAAATTGCGTACCCTTTTAAAAACATTGACTCGAAGAATAATAATAGTATTTAACATTAACATTATTGGTTACAATTAGTTTGCCTATGAATATTCTTACTTTTCTATATTGAACAACATTTATAGAGCTTAAAGTCACCCAAATCGAGTTTAAATTTCGCCAAAACTACTAAAATACATAATTAAAATACAAAACAAAATCGACAAATAAAAATTTCCATACAAATCTAAAATCAGAATAATCGCGGCCAAGACCCGTGACGTCAGATGTTCCGAATGTAATGGATCCAATGTAACAAAGTGTTTTGATGAGGTGATTTTTTATTTACTTTTAAATAACGATTTTATAAATTCTACGTATTTATATATGTATAATAAAACTTTTTTTTTTAAAGCCGTAAAAATTTTCACTGGAGTTCCTTATTTACAATTTGAAAACATGGGAGGTATTTTCCCGTTGACGACGGTATGGTACGATTATTTGCGACAAAAATACGATATTTTCGGATTTATGACATACACCATTCCCCCTTTAGATAACTGTGTCGGGGGGTAGTAAGCACCCGTCCCACTGCCACCAACTAAACTACCCTTAGTTCAGCCAGAAAACATCCCCGTTAAGAACAAAAGCAGAAGCGTTAATCATAGAAAGAATCGGGGAGACATTTCCATAATGCGAATCATTGCTGAACATCGCACATTCTCGACAACTGCTATTGAAGTTTCCATGTATCTATAATATTCAGCTTAAGGTAGAAATTTATTTTTTATGGAAACTTTAAAGTGCAGCTACAAAATTAATTTATGAAAAGCTGTTGAGATAATACGCCGATTCTAAACAGTAGCTGAAGCAGCTCGTGAAAGCATAAAAAAGTATGATAAAAATAATCTTAAAAGTACCTACCTACGAGTATAAGAACTCCGTCTTAAGAAATTTTGTTTAAGATGTTTTCAGTATTATAAAAATCTATTAAAAAAAACTCTACTCAATTTTAATGGAAAAACTGAGTACCTTACCGACCAACGCTTTTACATCACAAGGACGAAAAACACAAATCTAATTAAATACATCTTTAAAATCATCATTTGACAAAGAAATGTTTGTTCCTTATTTTACAAGTAATAAAGAATACACACTAGATATGCCTTCCATGTAGATTCGAGTGGAAGCCGGTGTGCATTTGACTTAATACCTTTTGGTTCTAGCCCGGAGAGAGCCAACGAGAACACAGCGCTGTCTCTCTTTCACTGACTGACTGTGTTGTATATTAATAATATAATAATGAAATAATGTTTCGGAATGCCAGACTTTTGGATCACGAATCACGCCCACATCGCATTTCTTGTGTTCGTCTTTATCGTATGATATTTTACAACTGCTCAATAAGGAACAAAAATATTAATTATAGCTCCAGTCTAATAATAGGAATTTACTAGTTTCTTTTTAATTAAGACTGGCTTTTTATACTGAAAAAAATTATGTGATCAATATAGTCGAGTTAAATTCGAGAGACGCATTTTTTATGCAGAAAATATTTCGGTTTTTTTCAATTAATAACTACAAAGGTTTAAAAACGTGTTTTTGGGGAATAAAAATACGCTGTAGTTTTTTTTACGACGGCCAAATCCATGATATTTGTAATCCATACCTTTTTAAGGGAATATTTTAAATGACAATGCGCTTATATATTTCGAAATTATATACTCGTATTTCAATTATCACAATGTTTCGATCGCGGCCATCACTAATCTTCAAACTTATTCTAAATTTAAAACTTTTATAATGTTTGTATCCCCATTCACATCACATCTTCCCGACCACAAGTGCCTACTCACTGCTCTCTGTCCCTGTCCCGTGTGAGACCTTCTGAGATAGCAGACAGATCTGCGTCAGCGGTTTCATCTGATGAATAAGTCGCGTCAGACTTTCAACCGCCCGTCATTAGTCACTTCCCGACGGGTGGGGAGGCAGGCAGAGAGGGGGAGGGTGCCTCCCCCAGAGACAGTGTGATGTTCAAGAATATACGAGGATTTAACTCGCAAATATACGGTGATAAATTGTAGATCTGTACTAAACTGCTGGAAGATTATTGCCAAAATTGTCAGGAGGGGTAATTTATTATGAAGTATCAATTTAGTTCATGTTCCAAGTCAAGTATGTACTTTACTTAATTTATCAAAAATTGTAGCAAAATGAACTATCAATATTTTTTTAAAGTGAACCTAAATACGGAACCCCCGACTAGACCACGTATTCGTGACACCAGATCGAATCAAAATTATATTTAAAAAAAAACATTCCCCGTTATAAACCTACTTTCGGACAAAGAAACCACATATATTTTGCAGCAAAAATCAACAACATCCTTCTCCCAGATATGAAAAGTTTAATGTTTAATTAGTCTGGCTGAAAAGGGTCAATGAAATAACATTAAAAACAACACTAAAACGACATAGAAGACGTACTTAATAAGATGACATCAAATTAAATGACTCTAGTTCGCCTCAGCAAAGGACCCCCTAGTGAAAAGGACTAAGAAAAACACGAAAAGATCTAATAGTTTGCATAATGTAATTAGTATGCTATTTTGTATCTTGAACTTTATTCTGTAGACATTATTTTATTTTTGTATATTCACATTCTTATTAATACAGTCGCTAATAAATAAATAAATCATTTTTTTAATCCATCAAGGCCCAGGTTCACTTTGTCCTAAACTTTTCCCTAAAAACGGTCCCCACAACTTCCCCAATGATGAAATCTGCCCACTTGCCTCCTGTATAAAATTAAAATAAATAAAATAAAAAATACCTTAAAAAGTGACAGATTTCCATATATTTGTTTTCGGCTATTGTAAATAAATTATTTTAACTTATTTTTATTATTATGTACTAATTACTATTTACTTGTTAATATTTACTTAATATTATATGTGTACTATTATATGCTTATTACTATTTACTGATAATTATTTTCTAAATATTATTATTTAATTTTTATTATTTATATTTATTTTACTATTATTTACTTATTAATATTTACTTATTTTCATTAAATTGTGTTGCCGCTCATCTCAACACAGGATTGTCCTAGCGAGATGAGTGGCTAATGTATTTGTTTATAATATATATAAATTTAAGAATAAATAAATACATATAACATATTAAATTAATAGTTACTCTCAAGCACTCCAACGTAGAACACATCCCGTACTTCATTTATATCCGCGGGAAAAAATTAGATCGTATACTTACTTAAACGGCATAGAAAAATGTACAGTTTTTTGTACAAATTTAAAATGTTAAATAAAAATTAATAATGAGTAATTGTTTGTATTATGTAATCTGAATAGGCGCTGAGGGCACCGTTGTTGTGAACAACAAGAGCGGCGGCACCAATGGCGTCAGCAACAGTACCACTGGGAACAGCAACTCCGTGAGCAGTGCCAAGCAGCGCCGCTCCAGGACTAACTTCACCCTGGAGCAGCTGGGCGAGTTGGAGCGGCTGTTCGACGAGACGCATTACCCCGATGCCTTCATGCGGGAGGAGCTGAGCCAGAGGCTGGGGCTCAGTGAAGCTAGAGTACAGGTATATAATATCTATTAATGATGATACATAACTAGAAAAGGTTGATAGGAAAACACAACGGAGTAGTAATAGACAAAAGTCAAGGTGATAGTTTAACCACTATTTTGTGACATGCGTCAAAAGATACTAGCTAAACTGTCTGTAAGTGACTTTAAAAATGAGAACACTCAAAGCGCCATTGTTATGAATCGCTCTGTTGATTGGCGCCTTTTGATAATCAGAAGTTCTCGCTTTCGAAGCATAAAACAGTACACGAAATCTTCCACGAGTATACTTGTTAGGAACAGTAAACTAAGCCAGTAGGTAGGTCCAGTAGAATGAAACACGTGAGCACCACCGCGATTCAACGATTAATTTAAACTGTAGCAAATGTCTGAATCTACAACCTGTATAGTTTTGAGAAATGTGTTGTTTCTAAGGTTGGTGACAGTTAAAAACATCAACAAATTCATATTTACATTGAAACAAAAAATACTATGTCTTACTTTTTGAACATTTCAAAACTATGGAACGAACAATACAGCGCTGTGCAATATTCATGAAGCCAGAGCTTCATGCATCAGATTTCTACTTTATAGTTATATACATTCAAATACCATTATTATGTACACTTCTACTGATAATATGAATAGACTATTGAAGTATTCTGCCGACCTGTGACCGTCGCCACCGGCCGATTTAACCCCGCGATCGACGCATCTGTCAGGCGTATGACGGGGTACTTTCGACCCCCAGACTTCGGATTCGAGAGCTTTTACAGAAAAATGCCACTTATCTGAAAGTGTCCCCTAATTGGAATATATGACTGCTTTTATCGTTGCATCCCACTGCAATCTAATGATTTGTGCGCGATGGGAAAGAACAAATAATTCTAATAAACTAAAAGGCAACACAGAAGAAAGAGTAATAAATGTAAACAAATAATGAATTCAGAATATAATTTTCAGTTAATTAACCTAAAATGTATACTATGAACGTTTTGTTAATGTGATTCGAGTTTTGTAAACCCGCCTTTATACTAGGTATATAAAAAAAATAATATGAAGTGTTGATAATTAAATAAATACCAAACAAGATTCCCAACTGCCCAGAGCCAGCAGAACAATGGCATTACGATTTGGGGATTTTCGTGAGCCTAAATTTGGAATGGGAGAATGAGGGGTGAGGTTAAGTTGAGTTCACCAAACATAACTGTAGCCATTTCATCGGAAATTTACTGGGAGAATCGTCCAATCTGAAAAGAGATACATATAAATTATGTGGGCATTATATTTTAATTTATTTGATACTTATTGTAAAATACCTATGGAATGTCACTGATAGTTTCGTGTTGTAGATTTTTACAGTTTTCATTGTGACTACGAGTTTGCCATAATCGTGTAACTATAGTTGTACAAGTATTTGAATATTCTTGTACCTGTTCATTTTAGGAATTCATATTATATCACAGGCTGCCGCATCAAAATCCATAGCTGCAATCCACGACTGCAACAATGTTGCTGCTCGCTTGATTTGCATGGTCCCCACCCTCCTTCCCTCGCTGCCAGTCCGGTTCAGGAATTAGATTAGACGGACGTGCGCGGACAGGGCGGCAATAAATTTGCGTGAATTTACCGCCCCGCCCGCCCGAGGGGCAATCTGCGCCCGCCCTACCCTCCCCGACTGCCACCCAATGCCACTGCTGCCCAATGCCGCCCTCCGTGGCAGACAACCTTAATAAACCGCGTAGTATTCACTATTCTTGATGATTTTAATTTGAGGCACTGTCCTTCATATATAGTAATGAGAACATTATGGTGCTGCCTCTGAGAACTACGTTATAACACACGTTTCTGTTACATGCATCGGTTATGAGGAAGACGGACATGTTAACACGGAGCTTACGAGCCTGGTTTTTATTTACAAGAGCATAAGAGTTCATTCTGCCAGGAGCCGGTAGAACTATGGGATTCCCAGTTGAAGAGTGTTCTACCGGTAGCCATCGGTACCCGAGGCTCACTTTATTGCATAGGGTCTTCGGGAATCTCTCTCCAAATAAAAACTTCTTCAAGGAAACTCTCGAGTAACCGTCTAAAGTGCGCGGGTACCTATTTGAATCCACTTACTGCCAGGCCGATCGCAATGCTCATTCTCGATGGGACCGCCCTATTCTTGTCTGAAAAACTACACGGGATAACTTGGATTTATTAATTTTTGTTAATCAATTTTAACGTATTTCACTTGTTTATAATTTTTTATTTTATCTTATTATCATTTTGATACAGACCACTTTGAGGAGAATATATTAAATATATGTCTTATACTATATTTTATACATTATTTATAAATACAAATATTTTTTGTGTGTTACTAACAACCGTGTGCAAGGACACTCGAGGGTCTAGAGTCGTTTTTTTACAGTAACTCCACACAGGAGACCCTGAGGGAAATAACTTTCCTCAAGGCCTATATCATCTTTGGGGATGCTGTGTGGAAAGAGTGAACTTGGGTCTTGGGGAGACCCGTGTTGTAGGATGGAAAAAAACACAGAGGCTGGTAGATCATTCCACAGCCGAGCTCTTGAACACAAGAACGAGTCATAGAAGCGACCCGTTCTCATGTGACAAATGTCAACCATGTGCAAATGTTGGACGCGCGTTTGGCATGTTTCCCGACTATGCACCGGTGCCAACGGGATCAATGACGGTAGTTCCTCAGAGCATCATCCATTAAAATACCGGTAGAACAAAGACAGCATTCCCACCTGACGTCTGTGCTCCAAATATTGCAATCCGTTTGTTAAGATAGGCGAATCTATGAAACGGACCGCCCGTTTCTGCACATTTTTTCAGATATTTTGGGACTCCCGAGCAGAGGTGTCTGCCAAATTCTACAGTGGCGCGCACTTGCGATTTGTACAGGGTCAGCAGTTGTGTATTATTTTGTACGTTTATAATTAAGTATAAAGGTCGTGGAAAAGGTGGGTAACCTCGACTGAAGAATGTTATGAGGGTGAAGGGAGTATAAGAAGAAGGGAAAGAGTGGGGAAAGGGGACACACTCGAACACCTCCTTGAGGTTTTCCGGGAGAGCGAACTAACTAACCCGCAGGGGTAGGCAGAGAGGACGGACCGCCAAACAAGTCGACCTCCGGGAGAGGCTTTCACTAAACATAACATTAACTACAATAGCAGTTCACTTAAATCATGAATAACTTCAGGTTCACTGCAATTTACAGTGTGTATAGCTAAGTTTTGTGAGTTTTTAACTCATCACTGTCCGTGAAAATTCCAAACTAAAAAAATTGAATTGCCTCTCAATAATTTCAAATATATTTTAAAAGTAATATTTGGATTTAAGATATTTACAAAACATAACTTATAGGGGTATAGAAATTCCATT